>CM018696.1:66877822-67197228 GCA_009363875.1 Mikania micrantha | reverse complement strand
AAGTATGTAGAAATAATAAAGGGAGATATGAATGACATTGTGTTTACACAAAAAAATTAAGATTAAAATGATTTTAACATTTCGTTGTTTCGTAGAGCATTTTATTATAGAAAAGATATCTATAATGTGATTGAATAAATCTTTAGAATTAGGTAGATATATGATCTCTTTTTTTACAATAATAGACAAATCTATGACTAAAAAACACAAACATTTAAAATTACAGACAAGTTATGTGCTTCTTATAATTTTATTATTATATAATATAATGTGTTACTCCATCTCATATTTTGTGATTGACTTATGAGAGATTTATTTTCAAAAAAAAAACATCAACTTTAAGTTTTTAGAAATAACATCATTATCAATGACATATACATTAAAGTTATATAGTGTAAAAATATAATAGACAAATTTACAAGACCTAAATCAGTACACAAAATTAATCAATGAAATAACTCTTCAAATTCAATTGATAAAGTTAATTTTAAAAATTAATTATAATTCATATCCTAAACCATAAACTAAAATGGGTTTGTATATTACTAACCTTGCTTGTATCTCAAGCTTCTTATTAAATTATAATTGTATTTAACCAAAAACATATGCCGAATTGTTTAATGTGTATCTAGACAGACTTCAAATTTGAATGCGAAAGAACAGCCAACTTGTTTTATCCAAAACCAATCCTTAAAGGTATTTTTAAGGGTATGAAGTTTCAAACTTTCTGTTATAATGTAAAATTATTTATAACAAAACATAATTTCGCTAATGTAAAAGACAATATTTTACTACAGAAAAAATATCATTTTATTACAATATTTTTTTTTTATGTTGATTAATGTATTTTGATCCTAATTATCATCGATTTTTGAAATCTTCTGATATATAAAAGCATATTTAGTACTTACACTGTTACACATGATAGCAAAGACGACCTTGGTTTATATTTTAAAACTTTGATTTCACAAACTTTAAGTTCAACTATTTAGAGTCTACCCGCCAGCTTTATCATTTTATTTTAAAAACAAATATATTATTCATTATTTTGCTTATTCCTATAAATGATTAAAATATATTTTGAATGACTGTCTTTGTTTTTCATCTTTGTATTCTATTTAAAAATGCTAAACAAGTTGTTTTAATTTGAAATTAAAGGTCTTTTTATGTTTTGTGTAGTTATAGTAGCTAATATAATTTAAGAAGATTGGTGCCAAAACGTAAACACGTAACGTCCTTAGACCCATCTTTATAAAAAAACAAAGTGGTCCAAGCTTCATGTTTTTCACATATAGACAAAAACCATGACTCATTCAGTAATATTAACAGCTAGCAGACCATCACTCTCAAATATGAATTATTATTTTATTTATAATTAGAAAGTGTTTGTACTTGTTATGTATTAGTATACTCGATTATTTATCCGCAAATTGTCTAATAAAAAAGATATAAATCTCAAATTTATAGACATTTTTAAGACATAAAAGTACATGTTAAATGCAATAAAAAATAATTTACTAGTTACATTTATACTTACAACCGCTAAATACTTTTTTTATATACAAATCAACCACATTTTTAATGACTTTTTAATGTTATGATCATTTATAGTAGGAATATAACACCACTTATTGATATCCTTGTCACACACCCCCAATTCCCACTCGTGACGTATGTCCACGTGGATGTGACGTGTCCAGAATCACAGCTCATGGTCATATAGAACACCTCTATATGCGTTTACAAATCCAAAGTTTGACACATACACACAATAAAACAGTTTTAGCGGAATAAAAGTTATCATATCATATTGCAGCGAATATCAAATGTTTGACAAATGCAGCGGAAATATAAATAGTTAACACAACATTGTTTAATAGAATAAAAGTAAATTTGTTTTCAAAATAACAGGACAGAATGCATGTAAGTTCCTAATGTTCGTTTCCTTAAATCGTGCATTCCTGTCCTCCTGCTAGCCGCGCTAGTTACCTGAGAATACAAGTTAGAAAAAGTGTCAACACAATGGTTGGTGAGTTCACAGGTTTTGATATACATATAGTAAGAAAGTGTGTCATGCTGTTTATCAAATGTTAGTACCGAGCTCTAGGCCCAAAGTGTCAGTGCGTCACTACCGAACTAGACTTGTTTGTCCTTGCCTCCGCTATGTCTCGTATACATAGCAAGTTAGGTCAGAATGTGCACGGGTTATGACATCCAGTCAACATAGTGCCCCGTGGGGGTTAGTCATTCCCTAATGGATCCATCCAAATCTACCACGTTGTTCGTACATTAACGGTAAGACTTTGTGAGGGCTTAATACGAGTTCAACACTTAATGTTTGTCCAATAAACCAGCATACACCAAATATGTTTGTACAGTAATAAATGTTTGACTCGATGTAACTAGTATTCTCCCCCTATTTAAAAGCGTTTGAAAAAGAGTAAAGAGGGGCCGTAAACTCACCTTAGTGATGAAAATGCAAATCAAGCGTAAGCTCCTAATGTAGTAGCACGTGTCGGTCACCGGCAACCTATATCGTACACCGTACGTGAGTTCGTGTATGTGACCGTGCTAGTGTTTGTGTTAGTGCTCGTGTTTGTATCCAACAACCCTTGGTTGTTCATGTTTGTCCGTGTCGGTCCACAATGACCGTGTTTGCTCGCGTTGGTCCACATTGACCGTGTTTGACTGTGTTGGTCCACATTGACCGTGTTTGACCGTGTTGACCGTGTCACGTCAACGACCCGTTGGTGAACCGTGTGACGGTTTGTGAATCGTGTGGCAGTCGTGTAAGTGCTCGTCGTGTGCAAAACGCGCAAGTCGCGTCTATGGACAACTTACTATTTATAGTAAGTTTCCATTTTTGGAAAGTTCACAAAGCATAACATTTTTAAAGTCCTAGCATGCTCGTTAGTCCTAAGTGACCATGTTAACACATAACACATCATCATACAAAGCCATATAAGTCGTTTATAACATGTTAGCATACAAAAGTTTCCTAAAATGGAAAGTTTCCATTTTTAGCATACGTGACATCGGAAACCATCTAATTTAGCATCTAATCATCATGTTATCGCATAATAAATCATTTAGCATGCTCCAATTATTCAACATGTTGACAAATCGGTTTTTGTAACAATAAAGTTACTAAACATAGTAACTTTATAGTTTGCATAGAAATGACCATTTTAACATTTCTAAACCATCCTTATGCCACAAATCACCCTAATGATTAATCTAACATCGTTTAAATATGTCAACATAACCCAAATTGCCATCTATCAATATTTTGCCCTAAAAAGTTACTAAAAATAGTAATAATGCTAAACATGACCATAAACATTATCCAAATCATATTTCAAGTATTTCAATCATCATATTATCATTTAAATAGCAATCCATAAGCATGCATGTTACCATATATCATCCATATCACCATTTCATACATAAAAAGTTCCTATTAATAGAATGTTTATCAAAACCCATCATTTTAACTATTACAATCCAATCTAACCATAAAATCATCTCCTAATATCATCAATAAACATCCATGAACATCCAAAATCACCCCAACACTCATGGATCATACATGCATGCATCAATATCATCCCAAATCATCATTTTAAGCAAAAGACTTATACTCATCAACTTAGATCATCATAAAACACCATTATAACATCATAGATCATCAAGAAACACATTTAAACTATCAAACCCAGAAGCAAATCTCGTGCATGTGGGTGATTTGTGCTTGCATGTGTGTTTTAACACATGCATGTGTGTAGTGGTGATTAGAGAGTGTTTGGACCATGAGACTACCTCTCAATACTTCTTGATTGCTAAAATGGTGTTTGAGCAGCTTTAGGACTCCTGGATTGCTGGATTCGACAAGTTCAAGCAAGAAAGGATGAGACTCAAGCTTGGAAGGTCTTCTCCCTTGAGTTCTCTAAGCTTCCTAAGCTCCAAATAGGGTCTCTAATGGCTTCCAGAGCTGTTGCAGGTGTCTAGAGGAAGAAGGTCGAGGTATTGAGTGTGAAGCCGGAGTAATGATGTTAAAGGGATAGTATAGGCATCATTGTCTTGGTTTTATAAAGATTTTGCCGTCTGACACCCGTCGCGTACCGTGACACTAGGCCAGAAAGATGCTTCGCGCTACGCGAAGAAATCCGGGAGTCAACTCTTTGCGATGTCTGTCGCGTACCGCGACAATTCCTCCTGTTGGGCCATCGCGTACCGCGATGGGCCCCTGGAGAGCCCAATAAGCCCTTTTTAATGGGTTTGATCCGTTCGTCGTCGTTTTCACGCTTCCGAACTATTGTTTGGCCTCGTTTGAACTTCCAAGTTCAATGTGTGAGTGTTTCGTGAAGTTTCGAGTGTTGTGCTACACAATGTGCTTGACGTTCACCAACGTTCGTGTGTTTTGACACGTGTGTGCTGTTTGCCGATAATTCCACGAATTATCTAGTCATGTGTCAGTGTTCGTACTGTCGTGCCACGCGTCACACTAAATTAATCTAATTCTAGTGCCACGTGTACATAAAGTATTTAAATAAACATTTAAATAAATAACAAGCTGACCTGGAAATTACGGGGTGTCACAATCCTCCCATATTACAGCAACAAAACCACACCTTACCAACGCTGGTCCATCGATTCTTGTCCGACATCACAGATAGGCATGCTAGTGAGTCCGAGTGCACACCTCTTTTCCAACTTGTATTGGAATTAGTGCTGACAATTTCAGACACGAACACGTTAACACGACACGACTTTAACATGATCCGTGTTTATCCTCCACATGTTTCGAGTCTTAAATTGGTCGACACGTTAAGATCCGTGTTTATCCTCCGACATGTTTCGTGTCATCTTCGTGAATACCCATTTCACGTTTCGTATCTTAACAGGTCGTGTCTGACCCGTTATGACAACCCTTATTTGGAATCTTATAAAGAGCTACCCCTATCCAAATAAGAAGCCATCTAGAAAGGTCCTTTAGCTTTGCTCTTGAAAGGTCCATACAGAGCAGAAACCATGTTATATGACTCTACAACATGAACAAACATGTTTTTGTTAATAAATAAAGTCTTATTATGATCACAATAATAATAATAATAATCCAAATCATCAAACAAAATGATTTGATGCAATACATTAAACTTTGGGTAACTTTTGACACGTTTGACTCATTTGGTTCGTTCATATACTTAAACGGGTCAAAGAATATGCAAGGTTTTAGAGATGTATATAAACACAAACAAGTTAGGTTTTAAATTACCAAACATTGTAATCAGTTTCGAGATAATTCCTAATTAATACAAGTGAGCTATTCACTAATTGTTTTGTTTATATTTGTTTCTATCGATTCTTGACTTAATAAATATGAGTAGAATATTCAAGATCAACTAATAGTCACCCATCTTTGGTTTTGTGTTATGTAGAATTTTTTCATATTAATTTCTTCCCCCATCTCTAGATTAGCTTCAATTACATTTATGAGATCAATAGGATGCGAGATGATATCTCACCCGATTTGATTATTCGTGTGAAAATTAAACCATTGAGGATCAAGCAGGTAACTCAAAGCAATGCATCAAACCATCAGTTAACTCACAGCATTGCATCAAACCTAAAATCACAATTCTATTATCACATGCGGGAACAACCTAAACTCTAAATCTATTGTTAAACCAAAAAAAAAACCCTAAATCTATTGTAAAGCACAGATGCGCACATGGTAATTCTATCCAACCGAACGAATCATATCCAACCAAAACTCAGAACAACATACATGTCGACAGGAAGGAAACAGGGGCATGGCAAATCAAATAGGTAGAAACAACATACATAAACCAAATAATCCATAGAGATCTCGTCAAAACTTACTCGCGATAGGGGTGTTCAAATTCGGATATCCGGAGATTCGGATATCCGAAAATTTCGGATTCGGATTCGGATATCCGAAATAAAAAAAATAATAAAAAATTTAAAATATATATATTTCGGATATCCAAATATCCGAAAATTATCCGGATATCCGAAAAATATCCGAAAAATATCCGAAATATCCGAAAAATATCCGAAAAATATTCGGATATCGAAAATATATCCGAAAAAAGTATCCGAATATCCGAAAAAATATCCGAAAAAATATCCGAAAAAAAACTATTTCGGATATCGGATATCCGAACTATCCGAAAATTTTCAAAATTGGTATCCGAATCCGAATCCGAAATTTCGGATATCCGAACTTCCGGATATCCGAACTTCCGGATATCCGAACTTCCGGATATCCGATTTTTCGGATATTTCGGATTCGGATACGGATTTTTTTGAACACCCCTAACTCGCGGTACGCAGACGGCAAGGGAAGGCTGGGAGAGGGTGATGCAAACGGTCGGAGCAGTGGCGGTCAGGATCTTGTGCGAGTGCGGATCCGCATGTTAATCTGGAGACGAACACTGTTCCACCCGTTGACCAAAACCAGAACACGGTTCCACCGACAGCTCCTAGTGGATCAGTATTGAACGAAGAGATGATAGCACGAATAGTGAAAGAACAGCTATCTGCCGTTGGTATTGTAATACCACACCAACAACACAATACTTCGGGTTCTGGTGAGGGTCATATGGAACAAAATGTTACTGGTGGACACACCGAAACTCATCAGGCCACCGCTACAACTACAACTGCTCCAGATCCACCATAGCAAGGATGTACCTATAAGTACTTTGCTTCTTGCAACCCTCCTACCTTCACGGGCAAAGAAGGAGCGGCTGGACTTTTGAGGTGGATCGAGGAAATGGAAACGAAACTCAAGATCAGCCAATGTTTGGCAGAGCATAAGGTGTCTTATGCTGCTTGTTCTTTGAAGGACTCAGCTTTAAACCTGGTGGAATACCCAGGCTAAAACTTTGGGCTCAGCTACAGTTGACTCGATGGGTTGGAACGATTTTAAAACTCTGATTATGTCAGAGTACTGCCCAATCACTGAAATCCAAAAGCTCCAGGAGGAATTCTGGAATCATTCTATGATCGGTGCTGATTGTTTAGCTTATACCGATCGGTTTCACGAACTTACTTGCTTACTTCCCAATATGTTTCCTACGGAAGCAGCGTTGATTGAGAAGTATATCAAAGGATTGGTTCCTCATATTCGGGGAATGGTAACTGCAGCTGAACCTACCACTCTTAAACGTGCAATTCTTTTGACCACTAAGCTTACTGATGAGGCGGTAAGGAGTGGTACTCTGTCTTTGAAAACTCAGACGGCGGTGAGCCGTAGTGATATCGGTACTTCGAATGTTTCAAAAGGTACTAAAAGAAAGTGTTTTGGAAAAACCAAAACTAGGGCTCCGGCGGAGACTAGCCAGAGCAAATCAGTTGTGAAAACTATGGTGCAACTGTTCCTGAGAGGAAAACTTATACCGGGCAGACGCCCAAATGCAATAAATGTCCATTCCATCATACATGACCGTGTCCTGTTTGTGCCAACTGTAACCGAGTTGGACATTACGCTAATATTGCAACTTTCCTGCTCAACCACAAAACCAAGCACCACGACAACCCACTCAAAACAACCGATCATGCTTCAAGTGTGGAAGTCCTGACCATCTCATGCGAAACTGTCCAAACAATAACACCAATTTAGGGAATGAAGCTAGAGGGAGAGCTTTTCAGATTGGTGCGACTGAGGCGAGGCATGATGCAAATGTTGTCACTGGTACGTTTCTTCTTAATAATCTTTACGCATCAGTTTTGTTTGATACAGGGGCAGATAAGAGTTTTATCTCTCCTGAATTTGCATCATTACTTTCATTGCCTACGGTAGATCTAGAAATTCCTTATGTCATTGAACTTGCTAATGGCAAGTTAATCAAAACTAACAGTGTAATTCAAGGATGTTCCTTGAATTTGAATGATCATCTTTTCAATATCAATTTACTTCCTATCGAGCTTGGGAGCTTTGATGTCGTTGTTGGCATGGATTGGCTTTCTGATAACCAAATGGAAGTTGTTTGTCAAAACAAGGTGATCCGTATTCCATTACCTAATGGTAATACACTGATAGTTCAAGGAGAACGAGCTGGTAGGAAACTTGGTATTATATCTTGTATGCGAGCTC
This sequence comes from Mikania micrantha, assembly GCA_009363875.1. NCBI lineage: Eukaryota > Viridiplantae > Streptophyta > Magnoliopsida > Asterales > Asteraceae > Mikania > Mikania micrantha. The sequence continues at coordinate 67,189,106 of CM018696.1, read as the reverse complement.
ATAAATTCTTAAGGAAAGGATGTTATGCTTTCCTGGCACACGTGACTGAGCACAATTCTCCACTCAAACGAATCACAGACATTCCAGTAGTCAAAGATTTTTCTGAAGTATTTCTCGAGGACATATCAGGATTACCCCCAGTGAGACAAGTCGAATTTCGTATTGACTTGATTTCAGGCAATGTTTTCAAACCCGGACCGGACCGGCCGGTCCGACCGGTCGGACCGGGATTCGGAAGCAACAACGGTCCGGTTATGTGTTCGAACCCGTTTATGAAGAAACCGGCCGGTTTGACCGGCGCCCGGTGGTCCAACCGCGAAACAGGTCTAAAAACCGGTTGAACCTCCGATGTAAACCCTAGAACCATGCCGCCCAAATCCAACTTCTGAGTTTCTTGGTTTCTCCCCTAGTCCCGTTTTGGCGTTTTCCTCCGGCGCCGGCGACCATCGACCAGCTAACAGCGGCGACCATCTGCGTTGCAAGAGTATATGAGAAGAGATCCTTGGCACATGGAGACAAGAAGAGAACTCCAACAGGTTGCGAACTTGCAATATTGGCATCGATGTTGGCCTGGAATCGAAGAGACCATGAAGTGGTCCTTAATTTTCAGATATATTGCGATGGTGAAGAAGACATTTTAGACGAGATTTTTAGAGGAAAATTGAAGAAGATAAAAGATAGATGAATATGTAAAAAATGAAGTATGAATTCATGTAAAAAAAAGCAATTGATTAAAGTTTATGGAAAATACAAATTGTCAGACAATTAATGCATTCTCTTTGGATGGAGTGTTAAACACTCAAAAGTCAAAACAGCAAACTTTTTTTTTTTTTTTATAATATTCTTAACTTCATTTAAAATTTTTAATAAATATTTTAAAAATTTCGTTTATACATTTATCTGTTGGTTTTAAGAGTCAATATATTATACATAAAAAGTAATATATTTATAAATGTTTATAAAATCATCCGGTTCTTAAATCCGGTTCAACCGGTCCGACCGGTCGGACCTCTGACCGGTAAAGGGAACGGTTCGACGTCCGGTCCGGTTTTGAAAACATTGATTTCAGGTGCAACACCTGTTGCTAAAGCCCCGTATCGGCTTGCGTCATCAGAAATGCAAGAACTTTCAGGTCAATTACAGGAACTTCTAGATAAAGGTTTTATTAGACCTAGTTTCTCACCCTGGGAGCACCAATTCTATTTGTGAAAAAGAAGGATGGTTCATTCAGGATGTGTATTGACTACCGGAAACTCAATAAACTGACAATCAAGAACCGTTATCCACTACCTCGTATCGATGATATGTTTGATCAATTGCAAGGTGCTACTTACTTTTCAAAAATTGATTTAAGTTCTGGATATCATCAGTTACGTGTTCATGATGTTGATGTTCCTAAAACTGCTTTTAGAACTCGATACGGACATTATGAATTTTTAGTAATGCCGTTTGGATTAACAAATGCACCAGCAGTTTTCATGGATCTGATGAATCGAGTATGTAGACCTTATATGGATAAATTTGTGATTGTGTTTATTGATGATATTCTTATTTATTCTCGGAACCAACAAGAACATGCTTAACACTTGAAACTAATCTTAGAACTTTTGGCACATGAGAAATTATATGCCAAATTTTCCAAGTGTGAGTTCTGGTTACGGGAAGTTCAATTTCTTGGGCATGTTGTAAATGAGAACGGTATACAAGTGGATCCCAGTAAGATTCAAGCGATGAAATAATGGGAGACACCATGAACCCCGACTGAAATACGTCAATTCTTGGGGCTGGCAGGTTATTATCGTCTATTTATCAAAAATTTTTCAAAAATAGCCTTGCCACTTACCACATTGACCCAGAAAAATCAACCGTTTATATGGGATTCCCAACAGGAGGAGGCATTCCAACTGTTGAAACACAAACTCTGCAATGCACCTATCTTGGCATTAACGGAAGGTACTGATAATTTCATAGTGTACTGTGATGCTTCTCGTCAAGGTCTTGGGTGTGTTTTAATGCAGAACGACAAGGTAATTGCTTATGCTTCTCGACAACTGAAAATACATGAGAAGAACTATACCACTCATGATCTAGAACTTGGTGCAGTGGTGTTTGCACTCAAAATTTGGAGACATTATTTATATGGAACCAAGTGTATTGTATACACTGATCATAAAAGTCTTCAACACATTCTAGATCAGAAAATGTTAAACATGTGACAAAGGCGACGGGTAGAACTTCTGAACGATTATGATTGTGAAATATGTTATCACCCAGGCAAAGAGAATGTTGTAGCCGATGCCTTGAGTCGCAAGGAACGAGCCAAACATTTACGTGTGAAAGCGTTAGGTATGACTATTCAAACCAGTCTAACTCCTCAGATTAAAGAGGCTCAGCAACAAGCTTTACAAGCAACGAACTATCCTGCTGAGGAACTGAGGGGATTAGATAAGAAACTTGATACCAAAACTGATGGAGTATTGTATTTCAAAAGCCGAACATGGATTCCTTTATTCGGTAACTCTAGAACAATCATCTTGGATGAGGCGCACAAATCCAGGTATTCTATTCATCCAGGTGCTGATAAAATGTATAAAGATCTTAAACACTTTTACTGGTGGCCTGGAATGAAGAAACACATAGCCGAGTACGTGGATCGATGTCTAACATGTCTCAAAGTTAAGGTTGAACATCAACGACCTTCTGGGTTATTGCAACAACCTGATATTCCCATTTAGAAATGTGATCAGATCTCTATGGATTTCATCACTAAATTACCCAGAACATCACATAATCATGACTCTATATGGGTTATTGTTGATCGCCTTACTAAATCTGCGCATTTCTTACCCATCCGAGAAGATTTTTCTATGGATCGACTCGCTAAACTCTATGTTAATGAGATTATATCTCGACATGGAGTACCGATCTCTATCATTTCTGACAGAGATAATCGATTTATGTCACGATTTTGGCAAACTCTTCAGAGTGCACTGGGCACACAAATCAACATGAGCACATCTTATCATCCACAAACGGACGGGCAGACTGAACGAACGAATCAAACTCTTGAAGACATGCTCAGAAGCTGTGTGATTGATTTTTGTAGCTGGGATATTCATCATCCACTTGTTGAATTTTCATACAATAACAGCTACCATACTAGTATTCAATGCGCTCCATTCGAAGCACTTTATGGACGCAAGTGTAGATCACCTATCTGTTGGTCAGAGGTAGGTGAGAGTCAAATCATAGGCCCAGAATTCATTCAGGAAACAACCGATAAGATTGCACTCATTCAAGAACGAATTAAAGCTGCTCGCGATCGTCAAAAGAGTTATGCTGATAATCGTCGTAAACCGTTAGAATTCCAAGTAGGTGATCGGGTTATGTTGAAAGTTTCACCTTGGAAGGGCATTTTCAGATTTGGGAAAAGAGGTAAGCTTTCACCAAGATTCGTAGGGCCATTCAAAATTTTTGAACGAATCGGATTAGTAGCTTACAGGCTTGAATTACCTCTCGAACTCAGTAACATTCATGATGTTTTTCATGTATCCAATCTGAAGAAGTGCCTAACTGATGAATCATTGATCGTACCTCTAGAAGAGATTCATATTAATGAAAAACTTCAGTTCAGTGAAGAACCGGTAGACGTAATGGATCGAGAAATGAAAATGTTAAAGTGTAGTCGCATACCAGTCGTTAAAGTTCGATGGAACTCGCAGCGTGGACCCGAGTATACGTGGGAACGTGAAGATCAAATGAAAGCAAAATACCCACATCTATTCTCATAAACTATTGTCATTATGTAAGTCTTCATTAAATTTCGGGACGAAATTTCTCTAACAGGAGGAGACTGTGACAATTGTAGTTGAGAATTACGTCATTAATGACATAAGCGCATTTGGTCGTTCTAAAAATCCATGTTGATTTAATGATTGTAATTATTACAGATCGATAGTATGCGAGAAATGATGAACGTGGGCAAAAACCGTGCGCGAAACGGAGTTCGGGAGTGCCCGGAATAGAAAAATGAAGAAAAATTTCTAAGTATTGAACTTCTGGACTCGTCGCGGTACGCGAAGGCTAGGATGAGGGTTCTCCGCGGTACGCGATGCATGAAAAATATCTGAGATTCTCCGGATTTCTTCGCGGTACGCGAAGCCTTCTTTAGCTTCTTGTCGCGGTACGCGACGGGTGAGGCGGTGGAGAAAGTTGATCTTCTTCATCAGATTGCATGCAGAAATTATATTTTCTTACATCTCGAACTCTCTTCACCTCACAGACGAAGAACAGCCATCTGAAACCTCCAATCTTCATTTTAAGACCATCAGATTGTGTGGATCGTACCAAGGAACGTGTTTACAAGTCCTGATCGTTGTTTTACCCGCAGAAATCCGTCTGATTAGGTAATGATTCGTTTTAACTTTCTAGTTTGATTTTAATTGATTAGATCTTGATTTTGAACGTAATGACATAGTTAGGATTGTTGATTATTGCCTAGATGATGGGTAGGATTGATTATAAATGAAGAACACGATGTTTTAACGGTTAAATCCTTGTTTTGATCCGTTATAATGCCCGGTTTGCATGAAATCATACCCATGATTATAATGGTTTAAACCATTTGATTATGAGAATGTAGGTGATTAGTTTGATTAATCTTTGAAATGCAAGGTTAAATCCAAGTGTTTCAAACTAATCACGATCATTAACATACTCATTGGAACGATTATCTGATGTTTATGATAACAGTCAGATTAGTATGTTAAACATGGTTATTACACCTATCCTAATGCTACATTGTGATATTTCATGATAATTGGGTAATCCATAACAAGGATTGATCATTCCTAAGCCATTAAACCATCTAGAAACTGTTTTAGCATTATAATCAACAACATTAACTATTTGGTTAATCCTAGATTATTTTGATTAATCAAGAGTGTCATCAACCTTGTATTAGGAATCTAATTCAATGTAGGTTCCTACATCATCATACATTGTATGATATAACATCAAAATTAATCAATTATATAACTAATCTCAGTTTGATGACTTCCAAAGCAATGTCTTTGACATTGAACGTTCAGAAAGATTTAATCAGTAAATTAAAACCTAAATAACTCATTAAATATAAATAAATGCAGAATCACCTCCCTATTATCAGTTTTGAGATATTCTGCTACCTCTATATTATCAGGTGAGTTTCGTACAACCCCTTTTCTTTTTACTCTTTTATAAACATCGGGGTAGCGCTGTAAAACTTTTCAGAACTATATGATATGTATCACTGTTATCTGTGTGATTTCACGTGATTGTTGAGAACTTGTGGATTTCATGGGATTTTGCCTGTAGAACAGAACACTATCACAGAACTTATAAGTCCTTATTTCCGAACTGTATCTAGTGAACCCATGTGGGGCCGAACAGAAAACATTGATAGTACTATTGGCTGACAACCCATTTGCCGGGAGCTTGCAACTCCCCTTGGTGTAAATGTTTGTTATCTGTTTCCAGAACTTCTTAATGTGGTGATAGACATTAAAACAATGAGGCATCAAGATATTTACCGACGGGTAGTATCTTTATAGAACAAGAACAAAACAGTCCGAAAGAAACTAGATACGGGTCCCATGGTTATCTTGAACAGAACATTTTGAGAACTTGTATAACATATCATATTGTGGAACTTGAACTGTATGATCTCACCAGCTTTGTGCTGACGTTTCAAATTTAAACCTTTTTGCAGGAAAACAGTGACCACCCGGTGAGACAACACTTTAAGCATTTGTAATTAAATAAATGTAATAAACTTAGTTTGTAAACTATATTATTCATTGTAATGACGATCCTTGTAATGTATTCACTTTAAGTTAATCTGTGTGCTTGTGATATCGGATCAAGTAAGTCACCCCTTATCTCTTAGACATCACCACTATGCTTCCGCAACCGTTTCAGTGACATCATAAACAGGTGGTGAGAGGTGGGGGTGTGACACTGGACCTCCCATGAGCCACCACAACCATCGCAGGAGGAAACCCCACTGGAAAAACCCACTGACCCCCCTCAGACCCCTATTTCGCTGCGGGAAGGATTTGAATTCAAAACCTCTTTTTTGTAAGAATCTTGGGGTATCATTGAGACAATGTCTCATTGGTAATTATATTTTATTTATATATCATAATAACGCTATTACTTTTTTCTAAGGGTTGTTTGATTTAAATACTCTCAACTTTAACCTACTGATCGACAATACTTTCAACTGAGTAAATGTTAATTGACACTTCTAACTTTCAACACATTTTCCATTGACACTCCATTATACTAAATTTTTGATGACGTGACACTTGTTATGAAGTGTCAATGAAAAATGTGTTGAAAGTTTGAAGTGCCAATAAACATTTACTCAATAAAAAGTATTGACGCCCAAAAGGTCAAGTTAATATTATTTAAATCTAATTAACCTTTTTTCTAAAGCCTACTCACCCAACTACCCAAGTATACCCATATGACGAAAAGTTGCCCATGTATACGCGCAATTACATACAATGCTGTGGACCTTATCCGTCCATCGAAAGCTGTATAAAATTTCAGACTTATCATAAAACATTTTTATATAGACGAGACTTGAATATAAGACGGCATGTTTAGAAAGTCAAATATACCATCAAAAGCTATTGTCCATTTTTTCTAATAATGTAATTACTTGTTAATTAAGGATTAAGACTATCTGGACATAACTTCTAAAATTGCATGTTATTCGCCGTCCAAAATCCTCGTTTTATCCATCAAAGCATCTTTTTGCACAAAGTCAATCCTGGTTTTCGATCCAACTTACCTCGTACCTCGTTTTCATTTCACACACGAACACCTAACACACGCACGCTTAAAGATCAAGCAACATTCAATTGCTGAGATTCTTGTGTGGATTCTGATGCCACGAAATAACTATTTGAAGTTTTGTGTTCTGTGATTATTGCTGCTAGCTTCGTTGAAGAATGTCGTTTGTTGTGGGGCTAATAATCGGACTTGCATTTGGGTTTGCACTGATTGTTGGATTTGTTCGATCTGAGAATGCTAGATCCAAGCGGCGTTCTTCACTTGTAAGTTCAAAGTTTTGATTTTGAATGTTGGTCTTGGTGAACTCCATGCACAACCTGCGATTTGTAAGAATTGAATTCTTGAATTGATTTTGGGTCATCGGAGCATCGAGGTATTAGTGGCCCCATCCATTTATTCCTCAACAGGCTTAATTTGCAACATGTGGGTCAATCCGGTGGAAGAAGCTCCACCATCCGTGGGTCCGGGTCAAGTTTGACTTGATGTACACATCCTTATGCTCCAACTATGTAACATGGCTTGAATCCGAGACATTTGGATTTATTTTATTTTAGTTGGGTTGATATGAGTCCCAATACATAATATTTTGTATGACCGTTTGTTTGAATCATAACTTATTATAAACTAGTTATGCAACTTTATGATATATATTTTATTTTAATTGGATTAATTTTGGTGACTGAATCATGAAATTTATTAAACAAATCGGGTGTGGGGTGCATTCGAAAAAAATTAGAAAAAATTCGTTTTATTAATTTAGTGGCAAATTTAGAAAAAATAAAACTTCAAAATTGCCAAGAGGCAGTTTTTTCACCTTGTTATGTATATCTCATTTCCATGAATTCGATCAAAGGACTAGGTTCATTCGAAATCTATTACGAATTATGCTTATTCTTGGTTTTAAATTGAATTTTATCAGATCAAATATTTGGGTGAACCACAAATAGTTTGATCTGAAAACTGAAAGTGTTAGCCATGACTTTCAATTCATCCAGCATTAATTTTTTTCTGTTATAGTCTACACTTTATATGCATATGGTGAGTTGCAGACTTCAAATTGTGATGATATGATGTTGAATGCTATGCATACATGTAAAAGACACATGGGTGTTCTTAAGTTGTTGTTGAGTCAACTGATTTGTGGTCAAATGTGTTATGAAGGCAACAGTAGTTGCTGCATTTGCAAGGATGACCCGTGAAGATTCAATAAAGCTGCTTGCCCCTGAGTATTATCCTTCTTGGGTTGTTTTCTCACAGAGACAGAAGTTAAGTTTTACAACCCTGATTTCACATTCTTCATGTTTTTTTTTTAAGTTTCCTATATGTTTTTTATGTGGGAATTGATTGTTATGCCTTTTTTTTTGTTTTCTTTTTGTTACAGCTGACATGGCTAAATTCCCATCTAACAAAAATCTGGCCCTATGTTGATGAGGTAAGTTTGGCAAGAACAAACTGATTTTATTTTTTTTAAAATCCTAATCTTATACCAATAAGTATTCATAAAACCCTTAAGATAATGAGGGTCTGTGATATTTGTATGATGGTGGTAAATTTATATGATTGAAAATTTGGTGTAGGCAGCTTCAGAGCTTATAAAGGCAAATGTGGAGCCAATTCTTGAGCAATATAGACCAATTGTGCTCTCTTCCTTGACATTCTCCAAGCTTACTCTAGGCACTGTTGCACCACAGTTTACAGGTTAGACTAATTTATTCGTTTTTGTCTCTTTTTTTATAATGTTCTGTGAAAATTAACTTATATGTAATGCAAATGATTTCAGGAGTTTCTGTTATTGAAGATGAAACGGATGGAATAACTCTAGAGTTGGAGTTAAACTGGGACGGGAACCCGAGTATAATACTTGATGTCAAGACTAAACTTGGTGTCGGTTTGCCCGTGCAGGTAGTGGATTATGTTTAGCCATCCTTGCTATTATCGGTTCTGATTTCTGATCCATATTAAATCATATTATTGAAGCACATTTGTTTCTTTTTATTATTTTTAAGTGATAAATGTGATGGCTTATTGGCTTAATCATGATATATGCCTAAAGTTATGAAGTAAAACTTGAAAACATTTTTTGAAGTTGAATAATATTATCATATAAGCTAGATATTTAGTCTTCTATTATTATGATATACTCAAAAAATCTTTACTCAATTTAAATTCAAGAATTTATTTTCCTTGTATAGGTAAAGAATATTGCATTCACAGGCGTTTTTAGGTTGATTTTCAAGCCACTAGTTGATGAATTTCCTTGCTTTGGAGCTGTCTCATTTTCTTTAAGAAAGAAGGTACTTCACTTTTTCTTTTTTAAATTTTATAAATTTCCAACTTACAAGAGCAAATATTTTTTGTCACATCTATACCCACATGTACTAACAGAAGAGTTGAAAACATGCTACAAGTTTCAAACAATGACACAAGAAATTAAATGTCACTTGTCTTCATATTATATATGTTAGAGAAAATAGGAATGTGATTTTGAGTTCGATTAGTTAGACATGAAAAATTAATGTCTAGATCGCTAAGAGTAAGGGTGTAAACGACCCGAGCTTGAGCTTGCATAAGCGCAAGCTTGCTTAACTTAAGAGAGCTCAAACTTGAACTCTGGTGGTTTCTAGGTCTATGTCTAAAGCTCGAGCACGGCTCATTTAGTATTTAAATTTATATATACATATATAATTCTTTTTATAGATATTAGTAATAATGATAATAATATATATGTAGCATAATATTTTAGTTAGTTACCTTTATTATAAGTTATACATAATAATATTTAATATGTAATTATATGATTATTTTGTTAAACAAATATAAATAATAAGCTCGTCAACGCTCGCTTTTGTATGATGAAGCTGATGCTCGAGCTTGTTATTTAACGAGCTTTAATTTAGCTTGAGCTCGTTTATTCAATGAACTTCAATATAGCTAGAGCTCGTTAAGCATCTTGGCTTGTTTACACTCCTAACTTGTGTAAATAAGTTATTTTTCCTTTTTTGAAAATTGCAGAAAAAGATGGATTTTACTCTGAAAGTAGTTGGTGGTGACATATCCTCTATTCCTGGTATCGCTGATGCTCTTGAGGTGTGAGTTTCATTAATCTCTTTTGCTACATTTGTCACTGTTTTAACTCAAAATGTGATAGAAATGTTGCATGTTTATATATATATATATTTTTTATCAATATTCAATCTATAATGCAGAGTACCATACATGATGCTGTTGAGGATTCAATTACATGGCCTGTTCGAAAAATCATCCCCATACTCCCTGGTGATTATAGGTATGGCTGCAAATAGGAATATGACATAAATACCCTTTTGAGGTTTTGGCATATACATAATATGAGAATCTTGTGATCCTGTATGAATATCATCAAAAAGAAATTATATAATTTGATAGTGACCTTGAATTAAAGCCCATGGGGACATTGGAGGTGAAGCTTGTACAAGCTCAAGGTCTGACTAATAAAGATTTTATTGGGAAATCTGATCCATTTGCTAAGTTATACATACGCCCATTGCGTAGCAGAACAAAAACAAGCAAAGTTATTGTAAGTTTTTATTATTTTTCATGCATCTTTTGCTGTTATTTGCAAAGAAGAAAAATTAATTCTTCTGGTTAATTGTTTTTGAGTTCAGGATAACGACTTGAATCCAGTTTGGAATGAACATTTTGAGTTTGTAGTTGAAGATATATCCACCCAACACTTGACAGTAAAAATATACGATGACGATGGGCTTCAGTCTTCAGAACTCATCGGCTGTGTTCAATATAAGATGAGTGAACTCGCCCCTGGTAAAGTAAAAGATGTATGGTTAAAACTGGTAAAAGATTTGGAGATCCATAGGGACAATAAAGACAGAGGAAAGGTGTGAACTCTAGAGTTACAGATGGCAAGATAGGCGGGTCGGGTGGTTGGGTAAAAGGTCAAAACATGTTTGGAATGAAATGGTCATTTTAAGTAGATGGGTTGGGCTGATCTGCAACACTTTTTCTCCATTTTATTATTATTGTAAATAAGTAACGCGAACATGTTTTAACATCTAACTTATTTGGTTGCTTGCTCGCGTGTAGGTGCACTTGGAGCTATTATACTGCCCATATTGTGTGGGAAATGGGTTCACCAACCCATTTAATTCCAGCTTGTCAATGACATCTCTAGAAAGGGTTCTAAAAGATGGTACAGGTAGTGAAAATGGTCATATAGTCAGTAACAAAAGAACAGTAATTATAAGAGGAGTACTATCTGTCACGGTTATATCTGCTGAAGACCTACCACCCGCAGATTTGATGGGTAAAGCTGATCCTTTTGTTGTGCTTATTATGAAAAAAACAGGAACAAAAAACAGGACCAGGGTACGTTTTCATTTCTAGCTTTCTGGTTTGTTTGCTAATATTGAATCAGGTCGGGTCGACCAAGACACTTTTTGAACAAAACTTCTAGTCTTTCTTACAACATTTTCAGGGTCAAATATGGTTACAAAAGTTATATGCATCGATAATGATCAAAATTTTGAATTCATTTTTTGAGGTTTTATACATTATGCATATTACTACAGTTCGGTCAACTTTTGACCCATTTCCTATTTTAGCAATTTTACTTGTTTGACCAATTATATATATACCCTTAATTAGCAACGGCGGTTCCTTTTCTTTTATTATATAAAATTAACTTCTAGATATATATCATACTTTCTATTACAAATGCTTACTTTCCTATTTGGTGTAATGGTTAAGGCTTAAAAGTGTGAAACACATGGCCTTGAGTTCGATTCCAGCATGAAACTTTTTTTTTGATCTTTTTGTTATTTTTTTTTACTCCATACCATTACCTTCAACTTTAGGCTTTACTTTTGTTATATATCATTTTAACTTTCTAGATGTATAACATCTTACCGTTATATAACTATTATATATATTGATATTCAGAACTGAGTCGCTTTAACTTTATACATCTCTTTTATATACATACAACATACGCAATAAAATTCATAAACACGCTACACCACCCGGTTTCCCTTTAGCCTTTTTTATATTATTTCATATTAATATTTTTTTAGTACATATAACGCAACGGTATAAGGCACAATAATGTTGTCCATCTACGTTTTAATCTTCATAAACGATCAAAATTGACGACATATGTTTTTTTTAATCGTACCAATATGTTGCAACACACGAATCATAATTGTATCACCCGCGCTGCAACGCGCGGGTAACTTTTCTAGTTACATACAATTATATAAAATCAGATATCAATCGACCTGATTATAAGGAAATTTGTTGAAACCGCCACCTCTACTCTTTTTCTCAAAAATAAATAAATAAAATAAAATACATTGAAAAAAAATTATTGGCTTATAATGGATGGATTTTACTTGATTTAAAAAGTTATTCTTGTCAAATTGCAGGTTGTAAACGAAAATCTGAATCCAATTTGGAATCAAACTTTTGACTTTGTTGTCGAGGATGGTTTACATGATATGTTGGTCTTAGAAGTATGGGACCATGATACATTTGGCAAGGTATGTGAATGATTTCACATGTTTCTTGTTGATACATAATGTTATTTTACTTATTTTGTGAAAATAACGTTAAAAATGTTGGGATGATTGATTCAAACGATAACTTTGAGCCGAGTACTCCTTCGGAGCAGTCTATTTATACTAAATAGGATAGGGGTAAGGTTTGTCTTCGTCCTTTCCCCAGACCCTGCTAGTATATTAAGTCTGTTTGTTTCTTGTTGTGTGGTTCATTTAAGGTTGGACATCTATTATGAGCTCAGTATCTCTAATGTCAATGACTGGTGTCGGATTTGCTTATGGTGTTACCCTATAACTTGAATTCAGGAATCGGCCCCAAAGCTTTTCATGATGCTGACATTATTATCGTGTTGACATTATGCAGGATTTCATGGGAAGATGCATTTTGACTCTAACAAGAGTTATATTAGAAGGGGAATACAAAGAAAGTTTTAATATTATGGAAGCTAAATCTGGAAAACTTACCTTAAATCTCAAATGGTTAGCACAGCCAATTTCCCGCAACTTTTAGCGTTTTGCATTCGTGTCACCATCGTTTGCCAGCAAGAAGAGCTATTGAACAATCCCACACATGTTCATCTTCAGAAAGAGCCTTGAAGGTGCAAGTTTTGCAGGCAAGAAGCCAATAAGATGTTTGTGCAGCTCTTGAAGAAGATAAGATCAAACATTTTTTGGGTAGAAAACATGGTTATTATTGGTGCAATTTTGTATTTGCATCTTGGTTATGTGGAGTGACAATTTTGTGGTGCTAAATTATTGAATTTAACTGTCCAATTTTCCATTATTAATAACATGAAAAATTCAATTTTAGATTCTATTGCAGCTTCTTCTATTATATAACCTTCTATTTATTGATCACACATACAATCATGAATCAACGTATTTTGAATCAATGGTATAAAAGTTGTGTAGAGGTGTGGCAGTTGTGTAGTTTGCTAGGGAGAATGTTATGAAGGTAGGTGACCATCTCAAGAGCATGATGCCAATAGATGTTGGGAAGACCCGAATGGGCAAGGAGAGTGCATATTATGTTATTGATGGAGCGGATTTTGCGTTTCGCTTTAGCGTTTTGAGAAGAGGCATACTGACAATAGTATCAAAACAACATACCATTTTTATTGCAAAAATTATGAAAGGAAGAATTGTGTATTCAGTGCCATTGTCACATTGGAATTGTTTAATTTTTATTTCAAATTGTGTGTTAATATGTTGATAAAATTGTAAGAAAATGGGAAAGACTTTGGACTTTTTGCTTAACGGGTATGCCCATATAAAGTTTGTACGATCGTCAAGAAACAAAATATAGTAACGATGGCCCCCATTGTTTAAGGTGGGTGAAGTCCATAAATCGCTATGGTGAATAATGTCAAAAGGCATGCAAGTAATATTAAAAGAATTAATAAACGGAAGCCCACTTTTCCCAAAAACACAAGATTGACATAGTTTTGGTGTTGATTTTCCATAATCAATACAAGTATAGGTTTTAAGTGAATGTAATAAGTTAGGGCTGGATGACCAAATTCAATAGATATATGATTGTCAGTTGTGAGATGACGTACGGAGATTAAGTTTTTGATAAGATGAGGAGCATATGAGACATGATTTAGTTGTAAAGGTGGGTAAGAAAAGGGTGGTGTTTGATTGTCATATACATTAGCTGAAATGGTTTTACCATTCTCAACCATGATGTTTCGAAAGGTGCGATTATTAAAGAAAGACGAGAAATTACCCTGATTGTTAGTCATGTGGGAAGTTGCTCTTGTATCCAAGTACCTACTTGAGTCCATTGGGTTGAGATACATGTTATAAAGAGCCTGATCCAAGTCAATGGGACTATGGGAGTGTAACTAGCTGCATATGCTTGAGCAGGTCAAGGACCTATTAGACCAGGAGCTAAGGAGGCGAAAGTGTTCAGCCTTGGGGTGGTGGGATATGGGCATGGGGGACTGGGGTTAAAATTAATCCAGGGGAATTGTGTTTACCCGGTTGGTGGGGTAGCCTAAGGTGTTACAAACGAAGCCCATTGTTTAATTAGTTGTATTTTTTTGTTTTGTTTTTTATTTGTTATCAAATGAAAATTGAAATGTGAGATTGAATAAAAAGAAAAGTTAATGTGACCTTAGACTACTTGGATGCTTTGTTAGGCCTGGATGTTTGATGAGTTTTATGCGGATGAAATACACGTTTGATATATTAATAGAGAGAAGGAGAAGTGAGAGAAGTTAGAGTCTCATCACTTCTCCACGTTCAGTCGATACACCCTCTCACATATTAGGGTTCAAACATTTTTCATCATTATATCATCTAGGCTGGTATAGTATCAGAGTTGTTTCTTTGTTATCTCATTCCATTTGTGCGTTAAATATGTTTAGATTTTTCCTCAGTTCTTGCTGAGATCAAATTCTTGTTTGTATTGTTTTAAATATGTGATTGTGAATTGTTGAAATGTTGTTATTATCTTGTGAAATCATCACATTTTATATTTATTTGTCATAAAGAATAAATTTTGTATGAGTTTATGTGACATCCAGTACCAGATCGTCCGGCAAGTCCGTACGGTATGTGTACTTCCATTAGTTACTATGTGTAAATACATGTTTGTGAACAGTATTTGTATTAACAGAATTCGAAATTAAAGAAACAGTTGAACGTATTTATGTGTAAACTTAAATGCCGTAAGTACAACACTCATTATAAACAATAGGTGTTAGTATTTAGGTGAAAACCTAAGTACAGTTAACACAACTAATCAAGAGAAACAACAGTGTGCAAGTGAATAACAAGAACAAATCGGTTACGATCTGATATCCATAGATGACAGGAATCTGATGGCCGACAAATCAGTGTGAAAACAATGTGATAAAAGGAGGTTTAGTTGAGTCCGACAGTGAGGAAATACAATTTAAAACAATGTTGCAGTGTTGTTTCAGAATAACAAACTGACAGTGTGTTTGCGTGGGTGACGATTCACATAAACATATCTGTGAGTTTAACGTTCTGAAATAGTGACTGAAAAGTAGAAAACAAAAGTCAGAAAGCAAAACCGTCGTCGAGTTTGTCCGGATGACGATTCGAACGAATACGCGCGAAGGCGACGTGTTTCGACGAAACGAAAACGAAATACGAAACGAACGACAATAACTTAAGGGAACCAAAATATATTATCCTTATAGTTATGCTTATATATAGGGCATATGTAAGGGAACCAAGCCCTAGCCAACATCCCACCACCACCTGAGCAGATTAAGGGTGGTAAGACTAGTTCTTATCACAGCTTAATGGCAACATGGTGACTACATGGACAACTATCATCCACCACCTAAGCGGATTAAGGGTGGTAAGACTAGTTCTTACCACGGCTTAATGGCAACATGGTGATCATATGGAACAATTGGAATGATAATCATGATAATGTATCTTCATGATAACAACATCATTCACATATCAGTTAACATGAAGTAATAAGACAAGTTCTTATTTAACTTTGTTAACAACAATGAGAACACACCACGTGGTAGAGGTAAATCGGATGCATTGTAATCTGATTACGTGAGGATCACAATGGATTCCTTTTAGGCTCTATGCGTTGCAATTTGAGAACATATCACAAGTGGTTAATTAACACTTTTAATATTTAAAGGTGATAAACAGTTAACCCCACAAGCAATAGAATAATACAAGGAACAGATTAAGTAAATCTAATATCCTTAATACATATAAGTGTTATCAATACTTCGGTTTGATAACTGAAACTCTATTATTATATTATTCTATACATGATACAACAGGTAATCAACAAATGAGATGAACAAGTGGAATGGAGATGGATATCAATAGTTGTATTGCAAGTAGTGTGGAGTTCTAGTAGTTATGTGGTGGGATGTTGGCTAGGGCTTGGTTCCCTTACATATGCCCTATATATAAGCATAACTACAAGGATGATATATTACTTGTGAATATAACTATTGAGAAGCCATTGGGTGAACGGGTGAAACAAACAACATACAAGTAACAGAAATTACATTGTGATTGTGCATGTGAATAAATCAAGGTTTCCAATTACTATATTTATGAACTCACCAACCTAGTGTTGACTTTGTTTAAATGCATGTTTTCTCAGGTGACGAACATGTGTAGTCACTCATATGCAAAGGCTAAACTAGTAGACTTTTAGAAGACCTAGCTTCATTTTGTGTTGCATACTTTTGATATGACAAAACATTGAATTATATTTTGTATATCTTGTACAATACAAGATAGAAGCCACAATGATTCTTTTGGTAGAATTACTTAGTTAAATCATGAACAATGTGATGTAATTTAACTTTGTAATTCTGTATTGATGTTATTTTAGCATTTCTCATTTTATATCTCATGTGCTATGTAAACAATCTGATCATTTCGATTATCACAACGATATCGTGCCCCGGGAATCTTCCGTCCGACAGGAAAGCCGATCCGTTTCCGCCGGCTCGGGGTGTGACATTTTATACATGATACTCTATGTTATAGTACTTGAACTGGTTGTGAAAATATGAACAAACCAAAAAACACCACTTTTAAATGCTCTAAAGTTGCCAATGTTATAGACACTACAACAACAAAAGAATTCAACAAGTTTCAAGATTTTATCTAATAAGGAGGTTAATGTAAGATAACAAAATGGAGTGCTTTGGTGGCACCCATAAATTATATATATATATATCCAGTGAACTTATATTAATATATAGGCAAACTGGATTTAAATAATCCAAACTTTGACCCATTGGCCGCTGTCGGTCCCAACTATGAAAATCCCCGATAATGGTCCGAACTTTCGACATATTTTCCCGTGGCGGACCGCCGTCAAATAAACCCTAACGGCGTTAACTTTTTTTCGAGTTTCGAACGGATTTTTGAGGGCTTTTGTTCAGATGGAGAATACGAGTCGAATGATGTATAACTTACCTCGAAACGTTGCTTCAATTTCCCAATTTTTGGTGTTTAAACTTTCAATTCGTCAAAGAAATCATCAAATTGAGAAATTTGGAGCAACGTTTCGAGGTAAGTTATACGCCATTCGACTCGTATTATCCATCTGAACAAAAGCCCTCAAAAATCCGTTCGAAACTCAAAAAAAAAGTTAACGCCGTTAGGGTTTATTTGACGGCGGTCCGCCATGGGAAAATATGTCGAAAGTTCAGACCGTTATCGAGGATTTTCATAGTTGGGACCGGCCACGGCCAATGTGTCAAAGTTTGGATTATTTAAATCCAATTTGCCTAATATATATCACTTGCTATTTAGGTAGAAATATAAGATTAGAACAACAAAATAATTTGAATGACATAATTAAAACAATTTTTTAAGTGACTTAATTGAAACAAAATTGAAAATTAGTTATATTTAAGTTTTTCTGTAAGTTAAACGAACCGATCCGAGCTCGACCGAACTGCGAAAGAGCAGGGACTTGTTAGGAATAGAAAGTCGGTAAAAATTGGAAGTCTAGGGGATGCATCATCATTACATTTCTACGATCACGCCTTCCAACTGCGATTTGGTCTTCGCAATCCACCAACAAAACATCCCCACGCGTCTCTTTCTATCAAACGCTATCCAGTTTTTAGGGTGTAAATTGTTTGTGAACTCGTCCCTACTCTCATCGATTCATCAAGAGACGCACAAAATATTTGTCTGTACGTGTTGTCTCGTCTTGTAATTTGAATTCTTAACTCTTAATCCCGGTTTCTAGGGTTGTTATCATTTTGGAGCCTTTGTGTTCGTTTATTTTCAGTCGAAATAGGGTTGACGATGAAAGGGGGTTGTTGGTATCGGTGATTTCGTCTTATCTGAACTCAAATTGAGATTCTGTCGTGCAAGAATCGAATCACAAGTCAGGTATCAGTTGATTCTATCTAATTTGTTGTTTGTCGATTGCAGTTAAATTAATGTTGTGGGTGTGCGTT
This sequence comes from Mikania micrantha, assembly GCA_009363875.1. Lineage (NCBI taxonomy): Eukaryota > Viridiplantae > Streptophyta > Magnoliopsida > Asterales > Asteraceae > Mikania > Mikania micrantha. The sequence goes on along the minus strand of CM018696.1, from coordinate 67,170,772 downwards.
TATATGTTCTAATGTTTTAATTGGATGTGATTAGTTGGTATCATACTATCGTGTCTGGTTTTTAATAAAAATATACGATTTTTTTTTTTTGACTAATGGTTCAAATTAGAACATGTTTGTCATAAATTGGGAATGGAAGTTTAACAAATTTGAATTTAAGTATTTTATGAAATACTATCTGTTGCTGCGAATGTAGGTTGTTTCCATGTTTTTGGGAGATAAGCCTTGTGCAAGAATCGTAGGCATGTTGATTACTGGAAGTATTATGGTTTCTATAATGAGTAATATATGTAATTGCTTCATTCAAACTTTATGGTTAAAAGTGGGTTTGTCACAGAATTGTGTGTTAATCCTACCAAGCATATGCTATATATGGACTGATCAGATGTGTAAAGAAGTGAACCTATAAATAATCTTTATGTGTTGAAATCAAATGAAGTGTGTCTAGGGAAGTTCAGAGTGATGGCTAGCTAAGCGAAACTAGGATCAATTCTCTGTATTTGATGCATATTAACTTAATCAGAAGTTCAGAACTTTCATGGGGATCATATTTGCACTTTTTGAGCCAATTTGATTGGTCAGAAGGATGTTATCAACCATAACTATACTAGAATTACTGTGAAGTCAATGGTGGAAGTCCTTTCTTCTTTATAATGTAATCTCTTAAGTGAACTTTGAAGTACTGAACTCAACTTTTTAAAACCCTAGAATACATGATTAATCTGTTTTGATTATATTAATCAAAATTAAGGATGTTGATAGTTGTTTATTGTGTTTTCAGGAATCATGATGAGTGTAAAGGATTGGGTTTTATCTCAGTTGGTTTCGAACTCAATAGGCTCAGCAAGGCCATTGTCTGGCAATGACAGTTTCTTTGAAGGTGAACACCCTGCTAATGACTTCAGTGTTCACAGTATATATAATATGAGTCTTGTCCATTTCTATTATGATATTTTGGATAAATTTTCATGCATGCAGAAGTTCAATGAATATGTAGATATTCTTCTTGTAAATTTTCTTTTATGGTCTACTAGTTATCTTGATCTTGAGAACATCCTTGGTGTCATTTCTTGTATGCTTTTTTTTGTCCATTTATGGCATTAAAAATTGTTAATATTTTTGGATTGACATGACTCCAAACTAGTAAATTAGTTAATATCTATATCTACACACTTATGAATGGATTGATTTGGGTTATGTTTTACCTCAAACGGATCAAATAAAAATTTTAGCTGGAAAGAGAATGTGTCAAACATGCCAAGAGGTGCCCAAACATCATCTTGTTTTATTACACAACTTGTCTTATTCGAAGATTTAGAATATTATTGCGATAATGTTGCTTTTTGTAATCATAGTTAACACATTTTGTTGTTTACCAAAAAAGCATAATTACGGACTAAAGTGTTTGTGGGTCAACCTGAACGTTTCGTCTATACTAAAAATGAATCTGTTTCAACCAGGACTAACCTGCCAGTCAAAGGCCTAACAAGCCCGGCTGGCCATCTGATTTGTCACGTGCAATTAATGACTGAGAAAGAATGTTTTTTACTTCGTTGAATTCTCAAATCAATCTATCATTGATTTAGTTTATTAACTTTCAGGCTCTACGCAAACTGCCAACTCTCCATCACCCGAGGCTGTGTCAGATATATCACATTCTTCTGTTCCCAACCAAGAAACCCCACATCCTTCACCACTACGCCAAGTTACTTTTGAGAATCCTCATCAGCACCGCCATACAAACAAGGAAAAGAAGTTAGATAGGTTAGCCCAAATTGAAATGCTCCAAATCAAATTCTTACGTCTTCTTTTCGTTTGGGTTATTCCCAAGATGATCTCATGGTGGCCAAAGTTTTATACCGAATCCACCTGGCAACTTTGATACGTGCAGGAGAGTCTGATCTTAAAAGAGTTAATCTCAGAAGTGATAAAGCGAGGGAGATAGCTATACAACAAGAAACATCTGGTGTTCCCGAGTTGGATTTCTCATTTTCAATCCTAGTCCTTGGTAAAACAGGTGTTGGCAAAAGTTCAACCATTAATTCTATACTAAATCAAGCAAAAGCTAAAACAAATGCGTTCCAACCTGCTACCAATTGTGTCCAAGAAGTTGTGGGCACTGTTAATGGAATCAGGATTTCTTTTATTGATACGCCTGGTTTATTACCTCCATCACCAAATACTGTTGGAAGAAACCGGAAGATTCTACACAAAATCAAGAAACATATCAGAAAATTTCCTCCAGATATGGTTTTGTATTTAGAACGGCTTGACATGATTAACAATAATTATAGTGATTTCCCTTTATTGAAACTTATAACTGAGGTTTTTGGTACGGGAATGTGGTTCAACACTATGCTTGTCATGACTCATTCTTGCTCACCACTTCCTGAAGGACCAAACGGGTACCCTGTTACTTATGAATCTTATGGTACCCATTGCACAGATCTTATACAACGTTATATTCACCAGGCGATTTCTGACTCAAAACTTGAAAACCCTATTCTGTTTGTGGATAATCATCCTCAATGTAGAACCAGCATCAATGGCGATAAAATTCTTCCAGATGGGCAGAGCTGGAAATCCCAGTTTCTTTTGTCATGTTTATGCACAAAAATATTGGGTGATGTTAACAAGGTCTTGGATTTTCAGGATGGAATTGAATTGGGAGCATCAAATAGCACCCGGATACCATCTTTGCCTCATCTTCTTTCATCTTTTCTTTGCCATCATATTTCAAACCCTAATGTAACTGAAAATGAAATTGACTATATTTCTCTTTCAAATTTAGAAGATGATGAAGAAGAAGAGTATGATCAGTTACCTCCTATACGTATCTTGACAAAATCCCAGTTCAAAAAATTGACAAGTTCTCAAAAAAGCAGCTACCTTGATGAGCTGGATTATCGAGAGACACTTTATTTTAAGAAACAATTAAAGGGAGAAGTACGTGCACGTAAAGAGAAAAAGATTTCTGAAAATGGAAATTTAGATGGTGATGGGAATAGTGACCCTCCCGAGCCTGTGCTTTTACCAGATATGGCAATTCCTCCTAGTTTTGATTCTGATAACCCGTTGCATAGATATCGGTGTCTTGTTACAAGTGACCAGTGGCTAGCTAGACCGGTTCTTGACCCACATGGTTGGGACCATGATGTGGGGTTTGATGGAATCAACCTAGAGTCAGCTACCAAAGTAAGCAAAAACTTGTATGCATCGGTTACAGGACAGATCAGCAAGGACAAACAGGATTTGAATATACAGTCAGAGTGTTCTGCCACTTTTCAGGACCCACGTGGGCCCACCTATAGTGCTGCATTGGATGTTCAATCCTCAGGTAAAGAGCTAATCTACACTCTTCATGGTAACACAAAACTGCGTGTTTTAGAACGGAATATTGCAGAATGTGGAGTATCCTTGTTGTCTTTTGGGAATAATCACTATGCAGGTGTGAAACTGGAAGATAGTTTTTTAGTAGGGAAGAGAGTGAAGTTTGTGGTCAACGGTGGTCAAATGTGGGATCGGGAACAAATGGCTTATGGGGGGAGTTTGCAGACTGTAATACGAGGGAGGGATTACCCTATGAGAAATGACAAGATTAGCCTTACTATGACAGTGTTATCTAAGAACAAAGAGACAGTTTTGCGTGGGAACATAGAGTCAGAATTTAGGGTGGGGCGAGGGACAAATATGTCTATAAATGCTAATATAAACAACCGTAATATGGGACAATTATCCATTAAAACAAGTAGTTCTGAGCATTTGGAAATAGCTTTGATTGCAGCAGCCTCGATTTTTAGGGTTCTTTTTAGGCGAGTGGGATCGGGTGGTTCGATTAAAGAGCAGCCTGAAGTTGTGTGATGTGTTTAGTCTAAGTCGAAGTAGCGTTGCGGTTCTATTTTTTAAGTTTTCTTTATGAGCATAAATGTTTTGTTTCAATTGAAGGGAAGACAAATACAATAATTGTAAATGTATTGAGGAAGAGTTGTAGCCTGTAGGAATGCTACATGATAAGTATACAACTTTTATCATCTTTTTCATTTTCATTTTATTTTTCTTTTTATTATTATTGTTTTTATTGCGGTTTTTGATTACGAGTTGCAAACACTGAGACCTCGCGGTGTGCCATGGCAATGGGGCATTAAAGGGGCGTGGCTGGTGGTGGAACACAGCCCCCCTTGGGCGTTATTGTGTTGTGCGTGGCTGTGGCCACGGTTCTTTCGACCATTTGAAACATCTATCATGACATGATCCCAAGTCCCAACCACTTGGCATTTCCACCATCAAGTGGTTGAGTGGGTGGTTGTGATGGTGCTTAGGTGGCATCTAGGTGGAGTGGCTCCAACCATGGGGTACACCTCATGGTCTGAAAGAAGAGGTGAAGGTACAAGAATGATCTACAATACCTATACTGCATCCTCTCTGCAAACCCAAGTATTACAGCCTTACAGTGTTGCTAGTGTAAGCATTCAGTGACCCCCAAAGTGGAATTTACATTAATATTTTTAAAAATTGTTTCTATTTAAAAATTATTTCTATCAAACTATAAGTTATGTATTCAGGTTAAACTTGTGCAACTTTGCATTACTCGTGTATTTTATTCATTTTGTTCATGTTGTGGTTCACGAGCTTTTAATATCGTGTTCCGTGTATAACTTACACCTTGTAAGTTTCAACTAGACTTTTTAAAAATAAATAATGAGGACCACTTTGTGAAGTGTCAAGTAAAGGATGACTTTCCATATTTTCATTAAATTTTAGAGTAATGTTTTGGACAATAAATCTTGAGGTCTTTGAGCTCATTACATAATTTATTTTAAAGATTTGAGATATTGATATTGTAATACCCTACCAATAATTGAGATTTTACTGTGTGTGTTTGTCTGTTTGGTGTTGCAACAAGTTGACCATTTGATATTCTCTATAGTTTGCCAATGAGTCACCCGTAAACCATGTGTAATGCCTTTTATTACGGATAAAAAAGTAATGCCATACAAGCACTATATAGATTAACGCTATGTTTCTGAGTTTTCTTTAAGAGAAAACATGAAGAAAAACAAAAGAAGGAAAATGAAAGGGAAGAAAAAGAAAAAAATAAAAGACTTTCCTTCTAAATCAAAATGAAAAGAAACTAAAGAATTTTGCCTATTTTTCTTTCAATTTTCTTTCCTTTTCTTAAATAAAACTAGGGAACACATGTTTTATTTTTTTTCTTTCCTTCATTAATTGAAACTTAAAAACACAAACATGTTCCCTCTTTTCTTTCATTTCTCTCCTTAAGTAACCTCGAGAACATAGCGTAAGTACGCTAGGATAAGCAAAAAATAAGGTGATAATGTGACATAAATAACTGGGTAATAAATTAAAAAAAAAAACTACTATATGTTTTACTATCATGACTATCATCATGTTTAGACCATCACACCTAGAGCTGTCCAAAAAACTCGTAGCTTGAATTTGACTTATATCTCGTTCGGAAAAAGCTTGGATAAAACTTGTTTGTAACCGAGCCGAACCTAAGCAAGGTTGGCTTGGCTCGTAGGCTTGGATTGTTTGTATAATATGATATGCCAACATATAAAAATAATATGATTTTTTAATAGTAACTATACTTTTGTGTCATATTTGTAATTATATAAAGAAAAAAAATAATAATAAAATTAGAGAAAATGTGAACTCACAAGTCACAAACTCACATCCATGTATTGAATCTTGAAACCCGAATTTCTAAATCATGATTCTCGTCCTCACGATTCTCGTCCGTCACAAGCTCGCCATTCGCGCCCTCACAGCCACACGCAGCACGATATGTTGCTCACAGCCGTCAGCCATCCGTCATAGGCTCGCACCCTCACAGGATATCCGTGATTCACTTTGTCCATCTCACAAGCTATCCGTGATTCGCTCGTCAAAGGTAAGCTTGTTCACTACTCTTTCGTCATCTTCGTCGTCATCATACTCAGTATATCTCATCATTAGTAAAGCAAAAAGATAGGGTCTGAGAAGGGTAAGATGTAGACAACCTAACCTCTGCCTCGTAGGAATAGAAAGGCTGCTTCCAATGAGATCTTCAGCTCATAATGCCTGATTAACTGACCAACCCAATGTTTTTAACGTTATTTCCACAAAAATAAAGTAAACTAACGTTAAAATTAGTGCAATTTTACTTTTGACTCTTAAAAGCCGACACATATATACATTATATATGCGCACCGAAAACAGGCCCCCTTGTTCACCACACTTTTTCTGCATTAAATTTCTTACGTAAAAACAAAGTCAAAAACAAACCAAGCCTAGCCGGCTAAGCTAAAAACTAGTTGAGTCTGTGCCAAAATTTCAGGCTCGGTTTACAATTTTAGCCGAGTCGAGCCGAGTCGAGCCGAGTCCGAGCTAACCCCTAGCTTGGCTCGGCTCGGGCTCCTAGTCACATAAGGGGTGCAGTACTGCAGTGTACCATTACAACATTGTACATTAACCACGAGTCCCCCCAGGCCCCCACCAAGCAATCAACACCACAACATAATCATACACAATTTTCATAGCATTCAAAAGAAATATCCGATGACAAGTTGGTCACTCAAGCAAAACTTATGATCTTCATACAGTTTCTAGCTCAGCATTAACAAACAAGTTTTACTTGACCCAAAAAAAAAAAAGAAAGACAGATAAAAAAGTTAAATATCTTCTTTAATGAAGGTGTGAATGTACATGCTTTTAGCTCAGGTGTTGCAATATCCATCTCAAGTATTGGTACAAAAAAAGGAAAAGAAAAGTAAATAATTGGGAAAACAAAAACCCAACACTTGACCACTAAAACCCAACACCACAAGACCATAAGAAACTCCAAAAAACAAATAGCTCAAAATCATCAATTGTTTCTCATGAGGTACCACTGGCCTTGTAATAAAGCATTTTCTGAACATAAAACATCATGTACCCTTGTGCAGCCCTCACAATATTCTCATTCACTTGAGTCACCCATGCATCATCACACTTGTACCATTGATTACTCAACCTCAAGTAAGTCGAGTAATGTCCCGCATCAAGTTTCCCACTGTGTGTCACAACAGCAAATAACTCAAATTCTGAATTCGACCCGTTTGAACAATTTGGGTCACTGCCATCCCCGTCATACCCAAATATCCGGTTCCCAAATCGACTCCTTAAAATAGAAGATGAGAGATAAGGAGACATGTCTAATGAAAACGGAAACTGCATGTAACGATCGACTTTCCTAGACATTTTTCTGATTGGAGAGTGTTCAAATCTTTTTATGTGAAAACAAGACACCAGTGGAAGTTTTCTTATTGACATTTGCTTAAGAGATTCCTGTCTCACTTGACATTGTTGGCAGAAAAACTTCTGGTCAGAACCTAATCTTTCTGGTCTTGTGAATCGGTCCAAACACCCCAAGAGTGTAGCCATCCCCGAGTTTAGGGTTTCTGCATTCCCGTTGCAAGGATGAAGGGTTTTTGTGGGACCCTCATGGGTAGGTACCAAATCAAGCGAGATGTCTACACAAGGATCATATGTGGTGGATGTAAAACCACAAGCAGTGCACATGACATCTGAACGCAAGATTCCAGAGAATACTCTATGAGCAATACAGCAGTCTCCACTACCTATAAAGAAAGGAAAGAAAAAAAAAAAAACTAAGATGTTGAGTTCAAAAAGCACACATCATATGTTTGAGCAGATAACTAAAAAAAGCCTGATATAAACACACTACAAGCAATTATCAAGAAAGTTGATTACCAAAAAGTGGAACTAGGAGATTGCTGATTAACTTAGCGTATCATCCACTAATCCTGAAAACTAGAGGATTCTTGTGCCACATCACACTCTCTCTATATTCATCCTGTTGATGTTATGTATGAAAGTTTGATAATCTAGTGGAAACCTTGAACTTCCTCCAGGCTCCAGATAATCTGTATCAAAACATAAAATACCCTATCAATGGCCAAAAGAGAAGATGTGACACAAGAAAATCCTATTGGACCGTGCTTATTAAAATAAACCGTATGCAAGCTTCCTAATCTTACAACTAAATAAACAACCCTTTCTTAACTGTTGTGTTGTTAATCTTAAATGTTATCAGCAAAAAAGATTATCCAAGATCAGGCTACACTAACAAAGATATATTCTCAAGGGGATGCCTGGCTGGTAACAGTCTTTCTAGTTCTTAATAAATAATTCATTGGCTATCTAAGATCCTGTTTGGTTCATGGGTTTCAGTGGAACTGGAACTGGAAAATCATCCATCCAAAATCACATTTGATTGGTCATCAAAGGAATTAGAATAGGAAAACTCTCTCACCAACAGAATCTCATGCGGTAAAAGTTCTCATCGGTGATGGAGAGGTACAACAACCATCGAGAGAATGTGTGTAGATTAAAGTTGTTTGGAAAGTGATAAGAAGGGGCAATTAGTCAATTAAACTATTTAACATTCTAAATTCATTCAAAAAATCACATCAAACTATGGACAATTCAAATTTTAAGTGGAATTAATTCCAATTCATTTGAAAAAATTGATACTAAACACCCCTAGAGTACTGTATTCTTGACATGAAAACTTAAGCCCATAAGCATTTCTAAGTTGCGGAGAGTTCCTGTTAGAGAGAGCAGCAGTATTACATTACAACTATTATACGTGTGAGTTTTTCAGAAGAATCTTCAAGTTAAGAACAAAAATGCAGCAAACGACAGAGAACCACATAACACTATACGAAAGCATCAGCTGCAGATACGTGATTTACATGAACACTGCTTTTAAAAACATGATTAAACAAGCAGTGCGAAACTAAATGGACATTCAGGATGGATGGAAACAGGACACAAACAGATTCGTATATGACTAACACTCTACCAAACTAAGAAAACAATTCCAACCATGACCCTTGCCCAGATTCTTCAAACTACACATATGACATTTTCATGGTAAAATAAAACCAATTATCATTATAATATGCCACTTTAGCAAGAATAAAACTCCACTAGGCCACTATAGCACTAAATACTAATTTTTTTTCATGGAATAAATACATATGACCCACACTAAATTTGCTGTTTCATTCAACAAAGAAATTATTTGTAACAGATCAAAACTGAGTTCACCTTGACTATGAGGTTTTCTCTCATCTTTGTCCACCCTTTCATGGATCCCATCAAGCATCGAAATGAAAAACTCATGAGCATCCTGCTGTTCATAACTTGCCAGGTTTCCTGCATGCTGCCACCAACTGGAAAACAATTGCAAGTAATAAAATTTTTAATATGGAAATCTTTAAAATTTTCAAAAATATCAACCACTTTCTTTGTCCACCTACTTAAAAAAGATTGATTAGGACAGCTACTATCATTTTTTAGCAAAATATATAGATATGACCCACTTTCAGTATTATCAAGAGACACCAGACCAAGCTAACCATTCATATATTGTAACATGTTCCTATCAAATATTACAATTTTAGTTTTTACATTAAATATGATTCCAAAGAACTAATTCAGACCTGTATAAGAACTTTGCAGGGCTATAGGGCTTCCGATCACCAGAATACACAGCAGAAAACAATGCATCTGTATCACAAGCCAAACACAACCTCAGCAAATCTTTGTTCTTTCGTTCAATCTTTCTATGATTAACACCATTCTTCTTCTGGCAAACAAATCTGTTATGCCGGTCACTAAGGAAATAATTTCGTAGCGGAGGTGTGTGCAACAACGCTTGTAACACAGAGTTCATAAAACAAGTGTTCCCAAGATTGTTTAACCCTTTCAATCCCACCGGAAAACTCGAACTCGACGACAAATCTTCACTGTTTCCGGGCAACAAACTTGTGTTTGTCCCTAATAACGCGCGCTCTCTTGAATCAGGCGTCCACGGACGATAATCCACACGCCGACGCTTCCTTAGGCTCTCCGGTGGTGGTGAGCAAAGCGAATTACATCCGCCTAGTGTCGATGCAGCCGTTTGCGACAAGACGATGGTGGAATCGAGATCGCGATCGTACACTTGGTCCCCGCACGAGCAACAAAAAAGCTCCGCTCGATCCACGTCGATCGCGATCTCGTGCTCGTGATCCGGCGCGTGGACGTCACAAACAACGGCAGCACATGACACGCACGTGTAGAGCCGCGGAGGCGCTTTCTCACACGTCCAGCACCGGAACACCTCATTTCCCTTTCGCACGGACGCGCGTCCCAACGGTCTCACTCGAATGCGGTCCAGCAACATATGAAACGACGTCGCACCTCGACCAGCCTTAAACTCCGTCAAATGAGAGCACGGGTTCGGATCAATCACGGCCTGTGATTGGTGTTGTTGATTAGATGCGTATGAAGGGTGGTGGTGATGAATCTGACGGTCCGAATTCGACGGCATTGTTGTTAATGTGAGATTTTGAAGTTTCATCGATCAGATGAAAACTGAAACTGATTAATTAGCGAAAACTGAAAGTTGAACGGATGGATTGACTGCGAATGCGTGCGTTTTTAGGGCTTTGAGATTAACAAATTACATGTCGTTTCAGATCCATGGTTCTCAAAATTGAAAGAAATTAGAGAAAAAAGGGGATGATTCATGAGGTCACTGTTACGCAAATCGTTCTAAAATTAGGTCATCATATGATCCATTTGTTGATCCAAAAGAGGGGAGAGAGTTTGATACACCACTCCGACTCGCTCAGAGTCAGTAAACACTGTCTCCTTCTAACTCGGCTATTATTATATAGGTGTTACAAAATAATTGGTGTAAATACAAGATAATAAATAGGTAAATCATCATGTCTTTGTTAATAATTAGATTTTTTTTTTAACAGCGAATGTCTACCACTGTTTATAGGTCATGTCATCAAGATCTAGTTACCTGGACTTTCAATGAGTCATCACAACCACCTCAAGAGAAAACCCCACTAGGAAAACCCCCTAGCCCCCCTCATAGCCCTATTTCGTTGTGGGAGGGTTTTGAACATAAGATCTCTCATTTGAAAGAATCCTGACGTACCATTGAGGCAATGACTCATTGGTAATAATTTATGTAGATAGTTGTGTATTTTAGTAACATGGATGATTATTTTTTAACATGATTTTAAATTTTTAGAAATGTACGATAAATAATAAAAAAAATGGTAAAATTTTACCAAACAGTATATTTTTAGAAATGTAGGACTATATCACATATTCTTTAGGAGGTTGAAGAAAATGTAAAAAACTTTAGTGGTTGATATTAATTCATATATGGATGGGAAAACACAATGACAATTGTCAAGTATGTAAATCATATGAAACCAAACAATTAAGGGATGTTATTTTTCAAAAACACAAGTAAAAACAAGAATCTCTTACATTATACTATTGAAAAAATGTTAAAATAAAGAGGTGAATGAATAGAAAAAAGGTAAGAAGGAAGGCCAAGGGGATGTGAGTCATGTGACAAAAAGTTTGAAGAGTTGGAATTGATGAGAAAATTAAGAACACTTGGAAACCCAAGTTATAACCATGACTCTAATGTAAAAAATAAAAAAAATAAAAAAAAAATACATTTTAGTTATGGAAATAAGAAAACATAGTAGGTGAAATGGGCTATAACGGACACCCATTTTTGTGGGATTATTAATAGTAACATTAAGTAATCAAGCTAGTGGGTTAATAATTAGAAACCATTATTACCAAATTGAACAAAGATATATTAAGGATGTGATATGAGAATTTATTTATATTAAACTAGACTATTACCCCGTGTGTTACACGGATTTAATATAAAATGTTAGATAGTTAGAAAACGATATTTTGAAATATAATAATTAAATTACACATTAATAGGTGACTTAAGATATATAACAATAATAAAAGATTATGTTTTTAAATAAATTATTTATTAAAAATTTAATACTAAAAACGTTATTTTTTATAAAAAAATGTTGTTTCAAATCTATAGTCTATTTTATTTGTTATTTTTTTCTTTTGATAAAACATGATTTTTAAAAATAAAAATCTTTAAATTACCGATTGGAATTATGTTTTATTACTAAAGATGTTGATTTTCAGAAAAAAAAAATGATTCATATCTTGGAACTTTTTTTAAAGTGATTTTTAATAAATAAAATTATTTTTAATTTATTATAAAACATTTTGGTATTAAAAAGGTAAATAATATCATTAATATTATAATTATTGAATATGAAAGAAAAAATAATTATTGAATATGAGAGATACCAAAGGGCTTCTAGTAGCCCCTTGACTTCTCTTATTATATGTCTTGGGTTAGAGTCTCACCTAGAGCAAATATCGCTCTGGGTTGAGCTAGATGGTTTTCCTAGTTGTATGTTTCTTCCTGACGGGTGAGTCAGGTCACCACGCTCTGTTATTCGGACGGAATGGTGATCTATTTGTCAGGGTGATCATGAGTGACCGGACGTTTCTTTTTCAAAAAAAAAGCATATGAGAGATAGTACAATTATTTAATATGAGATAATTAAATGGAATGATGAGAAGATACCAAGTGGCAATATTGTCTTAAAATTGTGAAGTGTCTAAACATATTTTTGTTTATTATAGCAGTAAGATTAAGAATCTTAAGTCATTCTGCTTGTGTTTTTGTCATGATGGTTGTTAGTCATGCAAAAAATATCCATGTTTTTTTGGTCTTTGTCGTCATTTTATGTTATAATATTTATAAAATTGACTATGATGCATCAAACATGTTAACATAAACATTAATAAATTGATAGAAGATACCAAGTGACACCCCGTAATTTCCAGGTCAGCATCTTATTTATTTAAATGTTTATTTAAATGCTTTATGCACACGTGGCACTAGAATTAGATTAATTTAGTGTGACACGTGGCACGACAGTACGAACACCGACACACAACAGGATAATTCGTGGGATTATCGACAAACAGCACACACGTGTCAAAACACACGAACGTTGGTGAACGTTAAGCACATTGTGTAGCACAGCACACGAAACACTCACACATTGAACTAGGGAGTTCAAACAAGGCCAAACGATAGTTCGGAAGCGGGAAAACGACGACGAACGGATCAAACCCATTCAAAAGGGCTTATTGGGCTCTCTGGGAGCCCATCGCGGTACGCGATGGCCCAACAAGAAGACCACCGCGGTACGCGACAAACACCGCGGAGAGTTGACTCCCGAAATCCGCCGCGGTACGCGGAGCATGTTTTTGAACCTTCTCCGCGGTACGCGACGCAGTCTCTGCGACAAAATCTTATAAATCCAAGATTGTAATCATATCAAGCCACCCTAGTCTCTTATTCTCGATTCCCAGACACTCAATCTTCGTCTTCTTCATCAGAAAACCATCTGGAAGCCATTAGAGACCTGCAAAAAGCTTAGAACTTGAAGGGTTGAAGCTCATTAACCTCCTAGAAGTCGAAGAACCATCACCACCATCTTGCTATTCGAAGGAGCTGCTGTCCAGAAGCACTTAGAAGCCTTCTAGCTCGATCTCATCATCATCTCAGTCTTTTAGGAGCACTCAAAGGTAGTATGTCCTTCCTTGTAGCCTAGAAACACTCACAAGCACACATGCATGGCTTGAAACTTGCATGCAAGCACCTTTGAGGCACATGCACGAATTTTATTTCTGGGTTTGTTGATTAGGATGAGTTTCTTGATGATCTATGATGTTTAGATTGAGTTTTGTGACGATCCATGATGATGTGTGTCGTTGGAATGCACGATTTGGTCATTATCAAGTGAAAAACCCACATGCATGTATGATCCATGGCATGTGGGATGACTTTTAATGTTTAGATATATTTCTTGATGATATTGGAAGATGATTACATGGCTAGATGATGTTGAAACGATTAAAAAGATGATTTTTGATAAACTTTCTATTATTAGAAACTTTATGTTGTCAAAAGGATGTTATGGGTGAAATGATGAACATGCATGTATGTGGATTTGATATTGGGATGATATGATGATGATTAGAATGCTTAGAATGTGATCTTGATAATGTTTATGGTCATTTTTAGCAATATTACTATATATAGTAACTTTTGTGAATGAAATATTGTTAAATGATGATTTGGGTTAAGATGACATGATTAAATGATGTTAAGTGGTTTATTATGATGATTAGTAACATGAAAATAGGATTAGAAATATTAAAATGGTTATTTCTATACAAAACAACAAAGTTACTATTTATAGTAACTTTATTTTTACAAAAACCGAATTGTAATCATATTGTGTGATTTGAGCATGCTAAGTGACTTGTTATGTTGTAACATGTTGATTAGATGTTAAGTTAGATGGTTTCCGATATCGCGTATGCTAGAAATGGAAACTTTCCATTTTAGGAAACTTTTATGTGCTAACTTGCTATAAACGACGTATATGACCTTGTATGATAATGTGTTACGTGTTAACATGACCCCGTAGGACCATTGAGCATGCTAGAACTCTAACACCGATATGCTTTGTGAACTTTCCATAAATGGAAACTTACTATAAATAGTAAGTTGTCCATAGACGCGACATGCGCGTTTTGCACACGACAAACACTTACACGATTGCTACACGATTCACAACCGTCACACGGTTCACCAACAGGTCGTTGACGTGACACGGTCAACTTTGGTCAAACACGGTCAAACACGGTCAAACATGGTCAAACACGGTCAATATGGACCAACACGAGCACGGTCCCTTACACGAACTCACGTACGGTATACGATATAGGTTGCCGGTGACCGACGTGCTACACGACAACTCAGGAGCTTACGCTTACGTACAATCATATCACTAAGGTGAGTTTACGGCCCCTCTTTACTCTTTTTCAAACGCTTTTAAATAGGGGGAGAATACTTGTTGCATCGAGTCAAACATCTATTACTGTACAAACATTTTGGTGTATGCTGGTTTATTAGACAAACATTAAGTGTTGTAATCGTAAGAAGTCCTCACAAAGTCTTACCGTTAATGTACAAACAACGAGGCGAGTTTGAATGGATCCGTTTGGGGTGTGACTAACCCCGCGTGGCGAAATATTGACTGGATGTCATAACACGTGAAAACTTGACCTATCTTGCCATGTTATTACGAGACATGGCAGAGGCAAAGACTAACAAGTCTAGTTCGGTAGTGATGCACTGACACTTTGGGCCAAGGGCTCGGTACTAACATATGATAAACAGCATGACACACTTTCTTACTATATGTATATCAAAACCTGTGAACTCACCAACCATTGTGTTGACACTTTTAAAACTTGTATTCTCAGGTAACTAGCATGACAGGCTCGTGGAGCAGGAAAGCACATAGGGGACATGAGCATAGGGTCCCACATGCATTTGTTTTCGTGTCTTTTGAAAACAATTTGACTTTATTTTATTTAAAACGTTGTTGTATTAAACTACTTACAATTTCCGCTGTGTAAACAATCATTTTCCGCTGCATGTTATGACTTATTTATTCCGCTGCAATACTACTTTATTTCCGCTGCAAACTATTTTATCAAGTGTATGTGTCAAACTTGGATTCGTAAACGCATATAGAAGTGTTCTATATGACCTTGAGCTGTGATTCTGGACACGTCACATCCACGTGGACATACACCACGAGTGGGAAAATGGGGGTGTGACAGACTGGTATCAGAGCCTTGGTTATAGAGAACTAGGTTTGCATATAGTAAGCTTAGACTATAGCCATTGCTCAACTTTAGACACTACACGTAGAACTTGCACGTTGGTGATGTTTTTGCTTATATTAAACTATTGCTTACTAACTTAAAACTTACAGGATGGCCAACAATGACAGCACCGGTAGGAACGCAGACCGACTCCCTAGCACTGACGACGTGGCTGCAGAGAGCCGGCGACGGATTGATGATATCGTAGCCCAGGTTGACGCCGAGATGGATCGGCGGGCTAGGGACGCTACACGGGCCAGATATTGGGATGGCTTCCCGCCATTCTCCAGAGTTGGATCGTCGAGGAGAGAGTACCTCCATATCGATATCCTGGCGACACCATTCCAGGACATCGACTACCACCATTCGGAGTGCCGATGGAGCAGGCCTTCGCGGCACATGTTGCTTGTACTCGACGGGAGGTCTGGAAGACTAGGGGACTATCGGAAGAGGTTCGGGCTCTTCACGAGAAGAACGATCGACTAGAGAGGCAAAACGATAGGCTGGAGAAACGCAACAACAGATTAGAGGCACAGATGGAGACTCTACGTCTCCAAGTGTCTCAACTGATGACCCAGCACGGACAGGTCGTTGACGTCATGCAGGAGCATGATGTGCGTATCACCGAGAATCGGACCGACATAACCGAAACTCAGGCGATGGTGCAGGCTAGCGATGCCATGCTTAACGCATGGGCTGCACAGTTTATTGAGGAACCACCTCAAGAGGATGGTCCTGAATTCGAGGCCGAGGATCTCGAAGAAGAGGACTTTGACGAGGATCCTAATGAGGATCCGGAGGAGGATGATGATGACGGAGACGCTGCCAGCGACATTTCGCACGTCTCTATGGATTCGGACTAGGGGACTCTTTTATTTTGTATTTTTCTTATTTTGGCCTAGACGAGCGGGATGTGCTCGAGGAACTTATTATGTATTTCCTTTTGAAATTATTGTACTTCAAGCTTATTATTAATGAGAATTATGTTTTGTTTTACTTATCGCATTTATGACCATGACTACTTGATGACATAACATCTGACTTGACTACTATCATGACATGTGACCTGACTTCTGACATGACATCTGACTTGCCTTCTCTCATAACATTGGCTAACACTCTAACTCATGCTAACTAACATTCTAACCTTCCGTATAGAATATGTCGGAAAGAGGAGCTAATGCCCTGAGACTCAAACGTAAGGCCGAAAAGGCAAGGATCAACATGATGGTTGAACGCAGATTCAACAGGATGCTTGCGGAGTACGAGGCGAACAAGCACGCCAGCGAGACTAGTGGCACTAACAACGGTACTAACACTTGCCTAACATGACTAACACAGTGTAGATGTCACGCACTAACACACGACATTGGTTTCTGACCAGCAGGATCGCAAGGGAACAACAACAAAGGATGTTCTTTCAAATCCTTTCTGAACTGCCACCCCCACAAGTTCAAGGGGACTGAGGGAGCTGTTGGGATGCTTCGCTGGGTGGAGAAAGTTGAATCTGTGTTCGCCATGTGCGACTGTGCTGAAGAGAATAAGGTTAAATACGCAACCGGTACACTGGAGGGACCGGCCCTCACATGGTGGAATACCCATGTTCAAACCCTGGGGTTGGACGGTGCCAACTCCATGTCATGGGCTGACTTCACCCGGCTACTGCAAGACGAATATTGTCCTCGTGATGAGATCAGGAAGTTGGAAGCTGAATTCTGGGTGCATAAGATGGTGGGATCTGAGATCGAGCAGTACTGCACTCGATTTCACGAGCTATGCAAGCTATGCCCGGCTATGGTGACGCCGGAATACAAGAAGATCGAGCAGTTCATCAGTGGACTGCCCGAGCAATTTCAAAGCATAGCAATGGCATCTGACATCACCACCATCCAACCACTGATCAGACTGGCTCATAAGCTGACTGATCAAGCCGTAGCACAGGGCAAGCTACCGAAACGAGGCGAACACGTGAAGCCTCAAGAAAGCCAGAAGAGGAAGTGGGAACCCAGCCACCCTCAAACTCATCAACCTCAACAACAACAAAGATCTGCACCAGCCAGAGCTTTCACTGCCACCCAACCCGATGACAAGGGGAAGGGTGTATACCAAGGGAAATACCCACTGTGCAACCGATGCTCATACCATCACACCGGGCAATGCGAACGATACCGATGCCTGAAGTGCGGGAGGCATGGTCACATGGCCAAAGATTGCAGATCAAGATTTCCTATCAACAACAACAATCCCAACAACCAACAAAATCAGCACAACAACAATCAAAACACTCTTAAGGGGTGTTATGAATGTGGCAAGCCGGGCCACATGAGGAGGGATTGCCCTCAACTAAAGAAGGCCGGAGGGGGAGCGGCCAAAGGCCGAGCATTCGTGATTGGCTCGGGGGAAGCCAAGGGTGATCCAAACATCGTAACCGGTACGTTTCTTTTAAATAATGTCTACGCTAGCATATTATTTGATACCGGTGCCGATAGGAGTTTTATATCTAGTGAGTTTAGTGAATTGTTAGACATTACCCCAACACCACTAGATTATAAGTATACCGTAGAGTTAGCTGACGGCAAACTGATTGAAACACAACACATCTTCCGAGGATGCGTCATGGTTTTGGCGGATCATGAACTCGAAATCGATTTAATGCCTGTGACTCTCGGAAGCTTTGATGTGGTCGTTGGAATGGATTGGTTATCCACTAACCAGGCTGAGATCGTATGCAACGAGAAGATCGTACGAGTGACGTTGCAGAACGGAGAACAGATCTCGATTCAGGGGGAAAGACGGGGAGTACCTCTGAACATCATGTCGTGCATGAAGGCGAACAAGTACCTACAAAAGGGATACACTGCCATACTAGCCCTCATCGCAGAGCAACCAAAGAAGGGGAGGAAGATTGAGGACATCTCCGTAGTCCGTGATTTTCTCGAAGTGTTTCCCGAGGATCTACCTGGATTACCTCCGAAACGACAAGTCGAGTTCCAGATAGATCTTACACCTGGAGCAGCACCGATTGCCAAAGCTCCATACCGACTAGCACCGACTGAGATGCAAGAACTGTCTAACCAGTTGCAGGAGCTGTTAGACAAGGGATTTATCAGACCTAGCTTCTCACCTTGGGGAGCACCGGTCTTGTTCGTAAAGAAGAAAGACGGGTCATTCCGTATGTGTATCGACTACAGAGAGCTGAACAAGGTGACGATCAAGAATCGATATCCCTTACCGCGAATAGACGATCTGTTTGACCAGTTGCAAGGGTCAAGCTACTATTCGAAAATCGATTTAAGATCGGGTTACCACCAACTAAGGATACAGGAAAACGATATTCCTAAGACTGCCTTCCGAACTCGATACGGACACTACGAATTCTTGGTTATGCCCTTTGGACTGACCAACGCACCAGCCGTGTTCATGGATCTCATGAATAGAGTGTGCAAACCTTACCTTGACAAATTCGTAATAGTGTTCATTGACGACATTCTGATTTACTCGAAGAATCGGGAAGAACATGCTGAGCATTTGAGGCTAGTCTTAGAACTATTAAAGAAAGAGCAGTTGTACGCAAAGCTTTCAAAATGCGACTTTTGGATTCGCGAAGTCCAATTCCTTGGACACGTGGTTAATGAACGGGGGATACACGTAGACCCAGCCAAAATCGAAGCAATTAAGAACTGGGAAGCACCCAAGACTCCGACTGAGGTGCGACAATTCCTAGGTCTGGCCGGGTACTACCGAAGATTCATCGAAGGATTCTCGAAGATTGCTCAATCACTGACCTCCTTGACTCATAAGGATAAGAAATTTGATTGGGGAGACAAACAGGAAGCTGCTTTCAACTTGTTGAAACAGAAACTATGCACTGCACCCATCCTATCCCTACCGGAAGGATGTGATGACTTCGTGGTGTATTGCGACGCTTCGAAACAAGGACTCGGTTGCGTGCTGATGCAACGCGAGAAAGTGATCGCATACGCTTCACGTCAACTGAAGGTGCATGAGAAGAACTACACGACTCATGACCTTGAGTTGGGAGCCGTGGTGTTTGCCTTGAAGATCTGGCGACACTACTTGTACGGCACGAAATGTACAATCTTTACCGATCATAAGAGCCTACAACACATCTTCGACCAGAAAGAGTTGAACATGAGACAACGAAGATGGGTTGAACTAATAAGTGATTATGATTGCGCCATCAAGTATCATCCCGGTAAAGCCAACGTAGTGGCCGACGCGTTGAGCCGAAAAGAAACAACAAAACGCGTGCGCGCACTACAACTTACGATCCATTCCGAACTGCCGAATCAAATTCGGATAGCACAACAGGAAGCTCTGAAAACTGAAAACCTCACTCTTGAAGCCATGCGTGGCATGGATAAGCAAATAAAGGCAAAGGACGACGGAGCTTACTATTTAATGGATCGAATCTGGATTCCACGCTACGGAGGATTGAGAGAAGTAGTGATGGATGAAGCTCACAAGAGCCGGTATTCCGTACACCCAGGCTCTGATAAGATGTATCACGATTTGAAGACAACCTATTGGTGGCCAAACATGAAAGCCGAGATAGCAACATACGTGAGTAAATGCCTAACGTGCTCAAAAGTCAAAGTTGAGTACCAGAAGCCATCAGGGTTACTTCAACAACCGGAACTACCAATGTGGAAATGGGAGCAGATTTCCATGGATTTCATCACTAAACTGCCAAAGACGGCAAGTGGTTGCGATACCATCTGGGTTATCGTAGACCGACTGACAAAGTCTGCACATTTCCTACCCATTAAGGAGACTGACAAGCTAGACAAACTCACCCGGACTTACTTAAAGGAAGTGGTCACTCGGCATGGAGTGCCCATCTCCATCATATCTGATCGCGACAGTCGATTCACGTCGCATTTCTGGAAGTCCTTGCATAAGGCTTTGGGCACGAGATTGGACATGAGTACCGCTTACCATCCGCAGACGGACGGGCAGAGTGAGCGAACCATACAGACACTGGAGGACATGCTACGGGCATGCGTTATTGACTTTGGGAGTAGCTGGGAATCTCATCTACCGTTAGTTGAGTTTTCGTACAATAACAGCTACCACACAAGCATCCAAGCTGCACCATTCGAGGCACTTTACGGACGTAAGTGCCGATCACCCATCTGCTGGGCGGAAGTTGGAGACAGCCAACTGACTGGTCCAGAACTGGTGCACGAGACAACTGAGAAGATCGTGCAAATACGCAAACGAATGGCAGCAGCTCGGGACAGACAGAAAAGCTATGCCGACAAGCGACGCAAACCATTGGAGTTCCAGGTGGGGGACAGAGTGTTGCTCAAGGTCTCGCCCTGGAAAGGTGTCATTCGGTTTGGCAAACGAGGAAAGTTGAACCCTCGTTACATCGGACCTTTCGAGATTACAAAACGAATAGGCCCTGTAGCCTACGAACTAAACCTGCCAGTTGAACTGAGCAGTGTGCACAACGTATTCCACATCTCGAACCTCAAGAAGTGCCTATCTGATGAAACACTTGTTATTCCTCTCGAGGAAATACAAATCGACGAACAATTGAACTTCGTTGAGGAACCGGTGGAGATTATGGACCGGGAAACCAAGAAGCTCAAACTTAGTAAAATACCGATAGTAAAGGTGCGATGGAATTCATGACGCGGACCGGAATTCACGTGGGAACGTGAAGACCAGATGAAACAAAAGTACCCACACCTGTTCGCGGAACAGACAAACACTAGCAACGCAAGTTGAATTTCGGGACGAAATTCTTTCTAACATGGGGAGGATGTGACACCCCGTAATTTCCAGGTCAGCATCTTATTTATTTAAATGTTTATTTAAATGCTTTATGCACACGTGGCACTAGAATTAGATTAATTTAGTGTGACACGTGGCACGACAGTACGAACACCGACACACAACAGGATAATTCGTGGGATTATCGACAAACAGCACACACGTGTCAAAACACACGAACGTTGGTGAACGTTAAGCACATTGTGTAGCACAGCACACGAAACACTCACACATTGAACTAGGGAGTTCAAACAAGGCCAAACGATAGTTCGGAAGCGGGAAAACGACGACGAACGGATCAAACCCATTCAAAAGGGCTTATTGGGCTCTCTGGGAGCCCATCGCGGTACGCGATGGCCCAACAAGAAGACCACCGCGGTACGCGACAAACACCGCGGAGAGTTGACTCCCGAAATCCGCCGCGGTACGCGGAGCATGTTTTTGAACCTTCTCCGCGGTACGCGACGCAGTCTCTGCGACAAAATCTTATAAATCCAAGATTGTAATCATATCAAGCCACCCTAGTCTCTTATTCTCGATTCCCAGACACTCAATCTTCGTCTTCTTCATCAGAAAACCATCTGGAAGCCATTAGAGACCTGCAAAAAGCTTAGAACTTGAAGGGTTGAAGCTCATTAACCTCCTAGAAGTCGAAGAACCATCACCACCATCTTGCTATTCGAAGGAGCTGCTGTCCAGAAGCACTTAGAAGCCTTCTAGCTCGATCTCATCATCATCTCAGTCTTTTAGGAGCACTCAAAGGTAGTATGTCCTTCCTTGTAGCCTAGAAACACTCACAAGCACACATGCATGGCTTGAAACTTGCATGCAAGCACCTTTGAGGCACATGCACGAATTTTATTTCTGGGTTTGTTGATTAGGATGAGTTTCTTGATGATCTATGATGTTTAGATTGAGTTTTGTGACGATCCATGATGATGTGTGTCGTTGGAATGCACGATTTGGTCATTATCAAGTGAAAAACCCACATGCATGTATGATCCATGGCATGTGGGATGACTTTTAATGTTTAGATATATTTCTTGATGATATTGGAAGATGATTACATGGCTAGATGATGTTGAAACGATTAAAAAGATGATTTTTGATAAACTTTCTATTATTAGAAACTTTATGTTGTCAAAAGGATGTTATGGGTGAAATGATGAACATGCATGTATGTGGATTTGATATTGGGATGATATGATGATGATTAGAATGCTTAGAATGTGATCTTGATAATGTTTATGGTCATTTTTAGCAATATTACTATATATAGTAACTTTTGTGAATGAAATATTGTTAAATGATGATTTGGGTTAAGATGACATGATTAAATGATGTTAAGTGGTTTATTATGATGATTAGTAACATGAAAATAGGATTAGAAATATTAAAATGGTTATTTCTATACAAAACAACAAAGTTACTATTTATAGTAACTTTATTTTTACAAAAACCGAATTGTAATCATATTGTGTGATTTGAGCATGCTAAGTGACTTGTTATGTTGTAACATGTTGATTAGATGTTAAGTTAGATGGTTTCCGATATCGCGTATGCTAGAAATGGAAACTTTCCATTTTAGGAAACTTTTATGTGCTAACTTGCTATAAACGACGTATATGACCTTGTATGATAATGTGTTACGTGTTAACATGACCCCGTAGGACCATTGAGCATGCTAGAACTCTAACACCGATATGCTTTGTGAACTTTCCATAAATGGAAACTTACTATAAATAGTAAGTTGTCCATAGACGCGACATGCGCGTTTTGCACACGACAAACACTTACACGATTGCTACACGATTCACAACCGTCACACGGTTCACCAACGGGTCGTTGACGTGACACGGTCAACTTTGGTCAAACACGGTCAAACACGGTCAAACATGGTCAAACACGGTCAATATGGACCAACACGAGCACGGTCCCTTACACGAACTCACGTACGGTATACGATATAGGTTGCCGGTGACCGACGTGCTACACGACAACTCAGGAGCTTACGCTTACGTACAATCATATCACTAAGGTGAGTTTACGGCCCCTCTTTACTCTTTTTCAAACGCTTTTAAATAGGGGGAGAATACTTGTTGCATCGAGTCAAACATCTATTACTGTACAAACATTTTGGTGTATGCTGGTTTATTAGACAAACATTAAGTGTTGTAATCGTAAGAAGTCCTCACAAAGTCTTACCGTTAATGTACAAACAACGAGGCGAGTTTGAATGGATCCGTTTGGGGTGTGACTAACCCCGCGTGGCGAAATATTGACTGGATGTCATAACACGTGAAAACTTGACCTATCTTGCCATGTTATTACGAGACATGGCAGAGGCAAAGACTAACAAGTCTAGTTCGGTAGTGATGCACTGACACTTTGGGCCAAGGGCTCGGTACTAACATATGATAAACAGCATGACACACTTTCTTACTATATGTATATCAAAACCTGTGAACTCACCAACCATTGTGTTGACACTTTTAAAACTTGTATTCTCAGGTAACTAGCATGACAGGCTCGTGGAGCAGGAAAGCACATAGGGGACATGAGCATAGGGTCCCACATGCATTTGTTTTCGTGTCTTTTGAAAACAATTTGACTTTATTTTATTTAAAACGTTGTTGTATTAAACTACTTACAATTTCCGCTGTGTAAACAATCATTTTCCGCTGCATGTTATGACTTATTTATTCCGCTGCAATACTACTTTATTTCCGCTGCAAACTATTTTATCAAGTGTATGTGTCAAACTTGGATTCGTAAACGCATATAGAAGTGTTCTATATGACCTTGAGCTGTGATTCTGGACACGTCACATCCACGTGGACATACACCACGAGTGGGAAAATGGGGGTGTGACAGGTTAGAGTCTCACCTAGAGCAAATATCGCTCTGGGTTGAGCTAGATGGTTTTCCTAGTTGTATGTTTCTTCCTGACGGGTGAGTCAGGTCACCACGCTCTGTTATTCGGACGGAATGGTGATCTATTTGTCAGGGTGATCATGAGTGACCGGACGTTTCTTTTTCAAAAAAAAGCATATGAGAGATAGTACAATTATTTAATATGAGATAATTAAATGGAATGATGAGAAGATACCAAGTGGCAATATTGTCTTAAAATTGTGAAGTGTCTAAACATATTTTTGTTTATTATAGCAGTAAGATTAAGAATCTTAAGTCATTCTGCTTGTGTTTTTGTCATGATGGTTGTTAGTCATGCAAAAAATATCCATGTTTTTTTGGTCTTTGTCGTCATTTTATGTTATAATATTTATAAAATTGACTATGATGCATCAAACATGTTAACATAAACATTAATAAATTGATAGAAGGTGGGGTGGACTCTTGGCCCTTGGGTGGTTAGTATCCCTTTGGCCCAACGACTTCCTTTCACTATTTGCTCTACACTGTTATGTTGTGCTTAAAAAATGTGAATGTTTGGACCTGAAGAAAAAAAGTGTGAACCGGTTCAATTTGTAGAGTTTGATGAGATGCAACAACTTATTATCCTGCTCCAGCATGTCTCAATCTCTAGAGTTTGATATTTTCACAGTTAAGAGCATAAAGGAGATGTAGAATCAAGTACTAGATTTGTCATGACAATTATCTATTTCCTTGGAGAGTAGAGATGAAACGAATCGTTATCTTCGAAGCACTATCAAGAAGGAGTGTTCATGTGCAATCGTCTTCATGAATAATTGTTAAGTGATAAAATATTAAAGGATCACCTGGAATAATTGAGAATTAGGAATCATTGAGTTTACGTAGGAATATTTGAATATATTTATATACTCACAAATACTCATTTTGCAGCACATATAAAGAAGACTTATAACTAACAAATATTATTAATTATTGATTAATAATATATTTGTAGTCTTCTCAATTGAAATAAGCATGCATGTTTAATGAATTTTAACGACTACTCCTAAAGATCCGGTCTTGGAAGTTAAACAACATGTGAATGTCGACGATGTTGATGGTCTAAAGTTAGAACTCTAGCACAAACCAAGCCATCGATGTTGATGCTTCTCTGTAATCAACCTTGCTATTTAAGCCCTCTAATTTATGGTCTTTGTTTAAAGAATGTTAGCAACCTTGAAATCAACTCTAGCCTAACTAATGTGCTTTTTAAAACACAAATAAAAATCAATTATGCATCTTTCAAGTCCACTTCTTATCACCAATTCAATTCAACTCCAGATGAATTCAGATATAGGAATCCATGCCATTAGTATGTCCAAAATCCTATCAACAGGTTTATATCTTTGTTGATTCAACACATTTTACATGCATGTTTTTATTATTGACAACGCATAAATGTCTCAAGTTACAAACTTCATTTTAAGTTAACACCAAAAGTTGAGTTTAATACAAACCATCTCAACAGATAGTCACAGAAAGTGACAATCTCTAGAAGTTTGAGTCTAACACAATGTCCTGAATTTTAATATACGTATATGTGTGTCTGTATGTCGGCCCTCGAGTGACAAAAGCAAAATTGCACTAATTTTAACGTTATTTTACTTGATTTTTATAAAATGCGTTAAAAGTGTTGGGTTGGTCTGGTTAATCAGGCATCATGAGCCGGGGGACTCATTAGAAGCAATCTCTCTATTTCTGGGGTGGATGTAAGGTTGTCTACATTTTACCATCCTCATACCATACTTTAGCTTTGCTAATGGTGGGATATACTGAGTACAATGATGAGGACGACAATGTCCTGATTTTTAACACAATTATTTATATCTTATTATATAATATAAACTTTGGTACAAATAATTTTGATATTAATTTGGCACAGTTGAAACGTATCATGGAGTTTAATTTGACATATAACAGTGAGGTTTTAAAGAGCAATGGTGTTAATAAACTTGCGTTTAGCAAAAGCCAACCACCACTTGTTTGGAGTTCCATTAGGTCTGTAAGCAACACCCAACAATCTCCCACTTGTTTCTTCCCTAATTTGCTTCAAATAATTCCGTAAAAGCTCTGCATTACAATATTATGACAATTACATCATCAAAATATGAATTTAAATCAAGATACTTTTTTACTACAATCATATAACTAAATCTTTATTGTTATTTGTATATAGAATTAGCCAAGATACATGTCAAATGGGTTGTCCTGAAACTGGCATGGAACTATTTGGGTCAACCTGAACCTGACCTGAATAACCCGTCTAATTTTGAGCAATAAGAACCAAGAAGAGATGACACCTGAGCTAGAAGGAACCTAAAGGTAAAAACTTTCTACACTCATAAATGCACTGCAATTTTGAAAATTTAAAACTTAAAATTTGTTCAGAATTGTTTAATGAACACCAATTATATATTATAATTTAGACCTTTGTATAACCAAGAAAAGCCTTTGAACAGGGATGCTTTTGACATAGTAGGCTGATTCAACCCAGATTAATCATGTTTAGGTTTTTGATACACCCTGGTACCAATGCATGTTTTATCATTAATTCAACACATTCGCTGTTAAATGGGTCAACTTGAGTCATGTTTTATCTCTAACGGATCAAATGAGAAGGTAAAAATATTAGCTTAAACGGAAATGGGTTGACAGACTCCCGAAATGTTTTTTTTATACATAAAACCTCCCTAATGATTTTATTCAAAATTCTAGAATATTAATTAACTACCATAATTTTTCTAATCATATCAGATACATAATTTTACATTTATAAAAAAGAACATTTTCAAAAAAATAAAAAATTCCAGTCTATTCTGAACCAACCCGTTTTAATCTGTACCAAAAAAAACCTGTCTTGGCCAACACTCATTTTATCAGACCTGTCTATTTTAACATTTACCCTCGTATCAGCGTGCATGTTGACATATTACTTTTTGAAAAGAATTTACCTGCTTCTTGTTTAGACCCAGGTACTGGAAAGAGGCCCGGAAAAGGGAAACCGGGTTCTCCAGGTACAGGAACATCTTCCAAACCGAGGTTGATTACAGCCTTTGTCCCTTCAGCCAAGGTTCTGCAGCCTTCAAGCCTCTTCAAAGCCACATTTATATAAAATGTTAAATAGATAAGAAGTTTATCAGCTGGGCTCTGGATGTCAAAGTTCTTGAAGAACACATTTGCCCTAAAGAACGTGATTGCTTCATCAATTATATCAGTTGTGGCTGCATTTAGCTAATAATCAGATTACAATTAACTGATTAAGCAAGTCATAACAATCTTTATCAGTTATTTTTTATTAACACACATCAAAGGTTTGACCTTGATCCGAAACAGGAGCAGGTCCTCTTATGTGACTTTTAAGCGGAAGCAACGGGCAGCCACAAGCTTTAGTAATTCCTTCATCCTTCACAAATGTAGAGTGGTAAACCTGAGAATATTTTGATTTCATTCAGATTACATAAATGTTACACAAATTCCTTTTGAAAAAAAGTCCAAGATAGGATTAGGCAGCTTAAAGAGGCATTAATTAAACATTACAACTATAATCAAGAACTAGAGGTCATATGTTAAGAAGATTAAAACTAGGAGAACACACTTACCATGTTCAACAAACCACAGGATTACTCGCACTTTGATGTTGAGCCTCAACTGTATTAAGCTAACTAGCTAAAAGCTCGAATGGAATTCATTTTCTAAGTTAAATCTCGAAGGCTCAAATAAATGGACAACAAAGAAACCTTGAAAATGCATTTGTATACATATGCATGAATCAAATACAGAGGTGGGATCCAATTTAAAATGATGGTTCGGGTTAGAAGAGGGTGTCTCAATGTCTGGATGTGTGTCAATTATCAGTTTAGAATGTTTGGGAAACACTTGTTATGATTCTGATTTGGAGAAGCAAAGAGTTGTCACAAGAAACTGATTGTTATGTAGACTATCAAACTACTCATAACTGTAAGCATCTGATTGCTGATTACAAACCTTCAAGCACCCCAAACCACGCCAAACTCTCAATTTTTACTAAAATTAAGCTCAAGATTCACGTTTCTGCAACATTTCTTATAAGTTTCTATTGGCATTATTCAATCATTATGATAATGTTTAAATCTTTAAGTTGTGAGGTAATTGTCAACACATTTTGGAACTTTTCGATTTCCATGTGTGCAATTTTAACCATGAATTCTCATAAGCAATCACACGCACACAAATCCCATTTTCAAGCAATTGATATCGGTTATACATCCTTATTTTTTTATGATTTCCCAGTTAGAAACAATCGATAACGTGGAAACCAAATTAAATGCATTAGAGCCATGTGAATTTTGAACCAAATTCCAATGAAATTACTAAATCTGAAAGGAGAAAAAGATGAAGCAGAGATGTATATAAATTATAAATAGCTGTGTGATGTGGGTAGGGTACCATTTATGATCAGATCGGAGATGGAAATTCTTGATCCCGACAGGAGATGCTGGAACCCTACGTTTGTTTTCGATCCCTTTTTTTCTGCAATAAAAACAGTCAAATTCTGGGATTGGGTTCGTGCTTATGTTTATGGTTAGATTATAGGATCCGAGCGTTATGCTAACTATTAAGTATTAATTAAGCTAATTTGAGTTGTAATTAACAAATGCAAATGTCTAGGGACTGTTTTTGTAATATCTAACTCAACAACCCTTTCTTTCTCTCTTACAAGTTGCAACAACTTTCAACTACTTTTAGACCCATTTCCAACTCTAATCTCCTTCATGGTTTAAAAGGAGTCATATGTTTTAGTTCTAATCCAACTTATTCCAACTTCTACAGATTTTTCATTTTTATCCATTTTAAAGATAGTCTATCGAGCACAAGTTACATTTCATTTAATCTTGTTGATTAGCAAGATATTGATGGGTAGCGTGAATGTTTATTTGTCATGATTTAAAAAGCGGCCATATATGAGTTGTTCAAGAAGGTGCGAAATAAGTGTGACCATGTTGAGGATAAAAAAAACGAAAGAGAGTCGAATAAGCTAGCTAAATACACACAATTGATTTTTTGTATAGGACGTCTAGTAATGCTTGCTTGTTATTCAGTTTTCAAAACTTGTTAGATCAAGATTCAGTTTGCATGCCTATAGTTAGTTTTGTGGACAAGGGTAACGTTGAAGTGTTAGCCTTGTAATTGTTTGACCCAACTTGAATTAAGTTAATAGGTCAAATATGTTACTAGTCTAAAGTGTGTTATATGTCTATGATCTAAATGTAACAGGTAAAAGGTCGTAGTGTTAAAACAAAAGTTAGACACCGTATTTGAAGGGTTACGGCGTTTCATGATTACATCATTTCATCCATGCCTCCACGCATACATACATTTTAGAAACAAACCATATAAGATTCATTTTATAGTAAGCATACACGCTCTACTTTGAAAATAGTGTCATTCCATCTTAAAGCATTTAAACAAAAACAAAAGCAGCTTCATGTTTCTTATTTCTTCACCAACGTATATTACACTTTAGTCTCCACACATTAGAACTTTTTCTTAAAGATCTGATTTTTTTAACCAAAAATCAACAAAAACAATCACATGTTATTATGTCAAACTTCTATTGACTCTTGTTAGACAAAAGTCTATTTTAGTTAATCATTTCCTTATAAATCTATTTTAGTTCCCGGCGGTTTTACGATGACCCTACGGATCACCGCCACTTGTCCCACGTAATATACACACGGTTGTTGCTCCTCATCTTAAGTATTCTCTTCTGTCGTGTCTGTCTCCATCACTAAAACGCCGTAAACACCACATCCTCTGTCTTTCGGTGTATCCTACCCACGGCCACCGGACCAAACCACACCACAAGCAAAACTCTCACACCGGCCTCGAACGGGCACCATAACCAGGGACCTCAGCTGCAAGCCGATGCGCTTCCGGTAACTACATGTGCAGGTCGTACACAAAGCGCACTTTGTGGCGATTCGGGGAGAGGCAATGGGCGAGAGCGTGTACGCCTGGTGTACATGAAACTAAAAAAAACGTAAAACTAACAACGTGGAGAAAACATATGGCCATAGCTGTGTGAAGAAGGCGACAGTGCTATTGCCAGATATTGGTTTCTAATTTTTGATGAGAAGACAAAGAATTAAAGAAAAGATGCCAGCATTGAAAGTTGTGAGAAAAAGTCATTTATTACAATTCATGACAGTAGTAGATAATGTGTCTTAGAAAAATATTGCATTTAATTCTTATTTACTTTCATATAATAATGATTTAACATGGAAAAAGTAAATATATATATATATATATATAATGTTTTACTTATTACTCTTTATCTTTATGATTTACCCAACTTTTAATAATATTAAGATTTTGTATGGTTAAGAATCATAGTATTTATTAATATTTATAATATGTACTTTGTTGTATTAATTTTATACTTGTATAAATGTGATTTTAGGTTTCAAAATCTCGTATATATGGATTTTCGGATTGCAAATATACTTTATTTTTATACTAAATCATATATCAACCGTGTTTGTAAGTAAATTTTGGATAGGTGCTTTTAAAAACATATAAGAATTATATTAAAGAATTATATAAATCAAAAAGAGGCATATAATTTAAAAAATTTTCAAATCTTTAAAAACTTGAAACAAAGGAAGTAACTCAATTCATCAATTCCTATTATATACTTAAAATCAAAGGTCGGTGGTGGAGATATTTCTAAATGTCGGTGGTGATCAGAAAAAATTGTAGTCGTGCACGTGGATGCTTTCGGTTTGTTGAGTGTGAATTACCAAAGCTCTCAAACTTATGTTTTCAGATAACTTGGTTTCCCTCATATGATTTTTTTGTACAGACAAACCTTCATTGTATTTCTCCGATGTGGGAAGGCAACAAATTTCCTTCTTTCTAAAATGTAAACAAACTAGTGAACAACCCCGCGCGTTGCGGCGGGAATTCCGTCACGATTTCGAATATCATAGCGCATATACGATCACGTATATCAAAATAGATATATAAAAACATATCACAGCAGTTGTCACTCTTACGTAAAACCCTACAAAGTACGGTGTATACATGTCCGAGGTATTTGATCACAACGACGATTATACGATCAAGGCCTTTATGTCGTATGTACATTATATTATTATTATTATTATAAAAATAATTTTATATTTTTTATTATTTTAATAATAAGTATTTTAATATTGTTATATTATTATTATATTAATATTATTATTATATTATTATAATAATATATTATAATAATATTTAATATTATTATAATATTATATTATTATAATAATAATATATTTTAATATTATTATATTATTAGTATTATATTATTATTATTATATAATAATATTATTAATATTATATTATTATTATTATTAAATTAATTTTACTGTTCATTTAAGTTACAAATGTATATATGGTAATATGCATTCAACTTTATTTTATAAATGGAATTTAATATTTAAGAAGAAACAATTGTTCACTCTTTGGTTTTTACTATGCGATTTCAATTAATGAAGGCTTCACCTTTGACAAGATCGATTGATATTTTATTGTCATAATTGTTTGTATGGCTTGTAGGGGTGTTCATGGTCCGGTTCAAAACCGCGAAACCGTCCAAACTGGTCAACAGTTTTGTTTCATGTTTGGTTTTTTTCCCAAACATTTTCGGTCGGTTTCAAAATTTCAAAACCGTAGTAAACGGTTTGGTTTAGGGTTTTCATCAAAAACCGGTCGTAAAATACCGGTCCGCATCGTACGTGTGTGTATAGATTGAATTGATGATTTATGCATCATATAAAAAAATACATTTGGATTTGATGTAATTAGTTCACCTTGAACTATAAAAAGTATGGTTTGATTTGATTTTTCACAGGATCAAAAGCCCAAAACGTAAACCAAATCAGAACCAAACCGTTGACAACGGTTCCGTTTTCGTTTGAATAAGCGGACCGCGAAAACCCCTGATCATGAGACTTGCCAAAAAATCAAAATTCTTGATAAATGTAGGAACAATATCACCATTTTTGTATAATAAGATACCAGAGTGAATTATTGACTCAATGACTAATGCATTGTAACACGTTCATCTTCGAAGTATTTTTTGCCTCCCCGTCTTAGATTGAAGTTGGTGCTGATGCACGATTTATAGATATTCAAAAGCAATTTGTAGATATACTCCTCATTGTTTATATATAAGGAAGTTAATTAGGGATCTTGCCGAAGAACGCCAATTGCGTTCTTCGTCGGACGGTCATAAATGATCGGTAAGAAACATTTTCGTTAGCCAATCCAGCGACTTTTACTGCCCAACCTTAGAGCGGACAACTAATGTGCTTCCTTTGTTGACCGACAACAACATTTGGAGGCCGATGCATAAGCGGCTTCGACTTCTGCCAACGTCTTTTGAATTTCATTCAGCTTCCTAACTACCGCATCATAAACGACCTTCTCTTTCTTATTCCGACTTGCCATTTCTTCCGGTTTTTGAACTCGATCTCGCAACTTATGTTTTTTTCCTTCGTTTTTGTCTGCATAATCGATTCATCACAGCCTCATATGTTTCTTTGAGTATTATCACCATTTTATAATGCTCGGGTTATAGTCGTAACGACGCGCCGCAGAGCGCGGGTAACGTTACTAGTTAATATTAAACATAACTTCATCCACTTTACCACTTTTATTACGAAAGACCTTCTCTTTACAATTGAAATAAAAAATACCTATATTATGATAACGTTGAAATACCCGGCCAACGGACGGGTAAAACTAGTTGGTTTTAGGTAGAGGTGAATTTTGAGTTTGTAAAATAAGCGATCCACTCTAAACCTCAAGATTAGCGGGTCGCCGGAATTATGGTGGTGGTTCGCTTGTGGCCATTTTAGGATCCGTTGGTGCCACCGGCGAATAACCTATTTTACAAGACCATTTAAATTCTTTTTTTTTTTTTGCTAAAAAAAACTTCAATGCTTAAATAAAAAGCAAAATAAAAATAATTAAAAAAAAAAACAAAACACATAATCACATGAATGCTTTGAAAATCCAGGGGTAAAAAGATCTGTAATTTAGATATAAAATTGGATGATTCAAATGAAAACATTCAGGCTCAGATCTGTAGTTTGAAGTCAGACAAAGGGATCGACCACCGCCATGGCTGCAACACCGGTTGCTCTCACGTACCATCCGGGTTGCCCCGCCAAGATACGGGCCGGATTAAACCCTGTGTCCGATTACGATGCTCGGATAACAATCCATACAGAAATCAATATCATCGCCATCATATGTCATCCTTCAACGTCAAAAACACCAAACATGCATATATTTATTTATTTATTTATTTTTGAACAGCAAAATTTATCCCAAACAGAGCCTAATCTGAAGGGATTTGAAGCGCACCACTATTGTGGAGTTTAGAAACATGGATAGATAGATAGATATTATATTGGGAATAACATAGTTTCTTTATGCTTCCAAAGGGTGGTTGATGTAACGCGAAAAAAAGGGGGACAAATTCATCGGCTCAACAAGATCCGATCGTGATGTGGCAAGAGAGGGGCAACCACCCTTCAAAAACTCCCCGACCCTCTCGCCGGAGCCTCATTTGCATCTCCGAGCATCTTCTTCTTCAGATCCCCAAATTTTTGTTTGCCTTTTCTTCTGTAAATATATATTTAACATATTAACTTTTCCATTTATGTCCTTTTGTCTCTCGGTTAATTACGAATGTGGGTTGGGCTCCGTTTTGTAAAAACAAGTTAAAACTAAAAAGAAAAGAAAACACGTTAAAAAAGACAATAAAAAACACGTTAAAACTATAAAAAAAAAAAAAAAAAAGAAGAAAACGTTAAAACTATAAAAAAAGCATTTAGAAGTTATTAAAAAGAAATAACCAAAAGGTTTAGCGTGGAAAAGTTTAAGGTACCCGTTGGGCTGTAAATGAATAGAATGAAAGCAGACCTTTGTTCGTGTTCGTTCATTTAGCATTTTAACGTGTTCATAAATAGTTCACGAACACATACCGAACAAAAAATGTTGTTCATGTTTGCTCATTTAGTAATTGAACTTGTTCACGAATAGTTTATGAACATAGTCAAACACATTATTTTAGAAATAAAAATTAGCATTATAATTCTCAAATATAACTTATAAGAGATAATTATCTAAAACTTAAACACTTAATATAAAAACTAAAATAAATTTCTTCAAATAGAACATAAATTTAAAAATAATAATCATAATTAAAATTACTTTAAACTAGTGTTTTAAAAAATTAAGTATAAATTACTATATTTTTAAGAAGATACAAATTTCAATGACTAAATTTTTAATGTAAATGTTACAGTATTAAACTAAAACTAAAAGTTTAATCATATTTAACAAATAAAACGTTAACGAACACCTTACGAGCATAAACGAACACAAATGAACAGATACGGCATTTGTTTATGTCCGTTCATTCAAGTAAACAAACGAAATCTTTTGTTCGTGTTCATTCATTTATTTAACGAACAAACATAAACGAACTCCCCGCCGAACTATTTGCTAAACGTTCGATTCGTCCACAACCCAGTATCCGGTGTAAATATCATACATAGACGATTTCAAGCATCACTAACGCTTAATTCCCAATATTATCACTCGAATCGTTGATTTTTGTTTTGGACCCATAAAACAATGAACCAAATCCAAAGAAAATACACGTACAACTAAAAGCTATAGGATTGTTGATTTTGATACAGAGAATCCAAAATCAAATGTCAAAAACAACCATTGTGTCATTACCTTAATGGTACCCTAGAATTCTTTTAAATGAGACGTATTGGTTCAAAACATTCCCGCAGCAAAATAGGGGTCTGAGGAGGGTCATAGAGTTTTTCTAGTAAGGTTTCCTCCTGAGATGGTTGTGATGGCTCATGTGAGGTCCAGGTAACTAAACCTTGATGACATGACCTAAAAACAGTGGGTTCACACGATTGAGACCTTAAAAAAATGTCAAAAACATACTGAAACCCCTAAGACATACAAAACCCCATTAGCACATCTTATTTCTGAGTTCAAATCTCTGGAGAAAGTTTTCTCAAAAGTATTGATGATATATATGATCGGATAGTACCGTTGATGGAGTGATATATGATCGAATAGTACCGTTGATGGATTGATACTACTCTTGTGATATATATGATCGGACTGAGACCTTCGCCGTTAAACAATCTAAAATGGCCTAATTTACATAATTTAAAAAGAAAAATAAATTATCTGAAAAATATTAAGAAAGAGGCTCAGATCTGTAAACAATCAAAACAAAGAGGATAAATCCGCCATGGCTGCAACTATCTCGGTTGTATCAATGATGGAATCAATCGATTTTCACCGTGATAACACCGAAAAATCGCCACGCCAAGCTACGGATTATCTCAAACTTCGCTGATTTACTCATACAACAAAAAATTCATCATCACCGCCTCTAATTCTACTTAAAATCATTATTATTATTATTGTTATTATAACTGAAGGCAGGATAGTATCCAGATAAGAGTGCTACCGGAAACAGTAAAAGCACGTAACGATCGATACAGATCGACTGAATTTAAGCGCTAACTTTCTCATATCGATCTATATATACATGGATACATACATACATGCATTCATATCCCAAAACAAAAAAGGGTTGTTGATTTTGGGGGCAAATCGAAAGTCATCGGCAACGTAGGGCGGCAACCACCCTTCAGGAACCTTCCCTCCGGTGCCTCGTTTCTTCGTTGTATGAGTTTCTATCGTTCGCCCCAAACCCTAATTCTTAGGCAAAAGGTTCGTTTTGTAGATGGGTTATTTTTTTCTTTTTTTGAGTAATTTACGTTTTTGACCTTTAATACGTGCCAGATAAAAAGGCTAGCAAGGGTTGTATTGTCATTTGGTGATCATTCTTTTTTTCTATTTTCTTTTTCTTTGATTTATCAAGCCCCGTATCGTTTGCCTTTCTTTTTTTTTCCTGGATCGTTATATGTTTCATTATTTATTTGTTAAGACTATTGGGTGTGCCAAGTTACCCACTCACTCCACGTATGCGCCACGTAGGCGCCACATAAGCACTCACCACAACCACTCACCCCACCATTTTGGTGGAAATGCCCCATTACCCACTCACTCCACATCACCATTCCCTTATTTAAACTTATATATATATATGTGTGTGAGTGTGTTTGTGTGTAAGAGAGAGAGAAAGAAAGAGAGAGAGAGCGTGAGTGTGTGTGTGTAAGAGAGAGAGAGAGAGCGTGAGTGAGTGTGTGTAAGAGAGAGAGAGAGCCCTCTCTACCGTGACCCCAATCACGCCACAATACACACGCCCCTCTCACGCCCCTAGGGGGCGGTGTGCCACGCCCCTTCACGCCCCACCAACGCCCGGTAACGGGGCACACCCCACGGTCTAACTGAGTTTTATAATTCAAACTTGTTTTTAATCAACAATTTTTTTTAAAGCTTACCAATAGCATGACATAACATAAATAGATTAGTTGCAGAAAAAATGATAGATAAGCAGACACGTAGTGGTGCCGCAACCCTCTTTTAAACTGTAAACCCATTCCTACCAAAAACTTGACTCATTTTTATTCATGATAAAGTTTTTAGTTTTAACCTAGCTAGGAATACATTTATATGACCTTAAACATAATGTGTAATATGTTGATTTAAAGCAGTCTAAAAAAATTACAGATTATAAGCGGTATTTTCGCTTGTAAATTAAGGATGACTGACAACGTATTTATTAGGTGGGTATAAGTGTGACAAATAGTTAGCAAATGGAAAGAAAAACATATAATTTGATATGCTTTTGACACAAAACAAAAAATTTGATGAACCGAATAGTAACGAAAAAGAAACGAATTAGAGTTATTAATTTTTTTTTATTCAAATAGAAAGAAAACACTCAATTAGAAAGAGATACCAAACTCAAATCGTAGCATGACATGATTGGAGGCCAAAATACTTGATTTGAAGCAACAAAACAAACCAGCTTTGATGAAATTAGGGCAGAAAAAAAACTTTTATTGAAAAATAAAATCAGGATAAATCAGGCGTTTGAATGTTGATTTCTATTTAAAAATGATTATTTCTGTTTCTATCGATTTGTTCATCCTTGATTTCACTTAGGATCAATTGTTGAATTTAGGTGGCAACAAACTAATTTGGTAGAGATGGTGATGATCATGGAAAGGGTTGTAATGGGTATGGATGATGTGAGATGAGGAGGTTATTAAGGACATGTTTATCATTTTAGTTTAGTTTTCTAACAATCCAATTTCATTCATAATTTTACCAACCAAACATCTATACTCACTAAATCCTATTTTTAATCTACTTCTACACCATGAGAGGGAGTGACAACACCTTATCACCCACCTTAATCGTGTTAGACTAGAAGCCTTTGGCAGCTGGTAACAACAATTAAATTAAGTTTTTAAACCACATGCTTTTGATTTAGGGATAATATAATCATATATCCCTTTATTGAAAATCCAAAATACATATATCCTCAATGTTAAACTAAAATTACAAATATCTCCATATTCCAAAATTGTCCCTTGGTAACGAGAAATATGTAAATTGTTTTTAGTTAATTCATTAAGGGTAAAATAGGAAATATATAATTTTTTTTATATAAAATGAATAAATATGTAATATATTTGGTTTAAAAAGGGGAAATATG
Organism: Mikania micrantha; assembly: GCA_009363875.1. Taxonomy (NCBI): domain Eukaryota; kingdom Viridiplantae; phylum Streptophyta; class Magnoliopsida; order Asterales; family Asteraceae; genus Mikania; species Mikania micrantha. Next base: position 67,132,662 of record CM018696.1, on the reverse strand, counting down.
TAATTTAAATTTATGATTGGGTAAATATGTAATAAAGAGTTTTAGCAAAGAGAAATATGTAATTGACCTTGATTTAAATCTAGCACATTAAAGACCTTTTTTTTTTCTTTTCAAAAAAGTGTATAGGTACTTGACAATACTTAAAAGAATTATGAATCTTTGAGACTAACCATCTGAAATCTTTGAGTTACAAACACAGTCAGCAATAGGTACACTCACTTTTAACATAGATCAATTGGCACTATGTGAGTCCACACACACTGGGCATAGAGGGTCCCTTCTATCTTCATAAGGAGTTCTTGTTTCCAAACAATCTGCATGATACACATGACCACAAACAAGAACCGCAACAACAGAGGTATCACTGGTAGAAGCAGAGCATAATCCACACATGATCTTCGTCGAATCACCAGACACTACATCTATCACCAATCTATTTGATCTAATTCGTTCCTGCTTCCGCGAAGCCTTTTCCCTCCTTTCTGCAAAAGAAAGAACCGCCAACTCTATTAAAGACTTACAAAAGTCAAAAACTGCTTGTTAAATGCTGCCATGATATAGATTTTGCTACATATCAACACCAATAATTGTCTGCCAGTTCAAGAAAATCTACGTGAAACCATTTTTCCTAGGATGAAACTTGTGTCGATTTGATGATCCTCTATGCGACCCTAACCAAGATTGCGTAGCCGAAAGATAAACAGGTTGACGGATTGTAATAAACAAATTATGGGTCATAACCATCTTATAAGATGTTGACCTTCAAATGGGTTAACTTGATCAGGTTGCTAACATGTCAGTTGGACACAACTCTTTCAATTAAACGTGTTCAACTAAACATGAAATATAACATTTATTAAATGATATTTAAAATAAGTTTTTATGGTAAGATATATGAATTTGCAAAAGCGAAAGTTCACCTGTGTATCCTGAACGTGATTCAGATTTATGACCAACCTTGAAAGGAGGATTGGTCTTTCCATGAGAATGTTGACCAAGATTTCTTTGTGCATGTTGGACATTGTAGCTATGCCGTGGAGCCCTATATACAAATGCACCACGATTAAAATTGTGGCGGTGATGGTGGTGGTGATGGGGCGGTGGATGGTGGTGGTGGGGCGGTGGATGGTGGTGGTGGTGGTGGTGGCCGTTGGTAGAACCTTCCATCATAATCACCAGAGGTAAACCAGAATCAATCTGGTAGAAAGTAGATATTATGAGAAAGATGCAAAAAAAGAAAAAGCAATCTGAATTGATTATTGACAAACCCACATTGCAATATTATGTCTATGCATCAAGAATCTAAAATAAAATTGCAGAATCATTAAAAAAAAGTACCAAAATGAAGACGACGATGAAAAACAAAAATTCAAAATCAAGAATTCGTGAATGGTTACCAGGAGAATGAGGCGTGTTCTTCCGGAGAGTTCTTGATTTAATCTTTGGCGGATGATTTAATTCGATGTAAGGTTTGAAATTTAACGGTTATGAAGAATCAGAAAGAAAAGGGTTTTTGGGGCATTGGATTTTTTCAGGAGAAGAACCTGATGTTGAATAACTACCTTGTAATTAGCGGATTTTACCTTAATTTTATAATTATCAAGATTTATGGATGGATAATAATATAATTTTTCTGTAAATGGGCATATGCATGGATAATAATGGAAGGTAGTGGGAAATATGAAATGCGATGGATACATAATTAGTATAACCAAAAGAGGCATTACCTCAATGGTATCTCTTGATCCATTCAAATAGGAGGTCATGAGTTCAAATCCCTCTCGCAGCGAAAAAGAGGTCTGAGGGGGGTCAGGGGGTTTTCGTAGTGGGGTTTCCTTCTGGGGTGGTTGTGGTGGCTCATGGGAGGTCCAGGTAACTAGACTTTGGTGACATGGCCTGGAAACAGTGGGTTCACACGATTGAGACCTTCGCCGTTAAAAAAAAACATAATTAGTATATTTCACATTTCTCAGCATATCTCATCATGATCTTTTCTTAAATTCTCAAAACTTAATAACTTTCGTACTCCTCGACTTGTTATGGTCATAATGCAATCATTATATTAAATTACGCTTAAAGAAACAAAACCCTTTGATTTTTTAAATACAAATTCTTTAATAAATGTTCTTTAATCAATTTTCTTTTTTCAAAAAATCCTTTCCAATTGTATATTAGAATGCTTTTATATAAGCTTTTGTTGTATCTTCTATTCATTTTAGAACACACAAGCAAAAAAAAATCCGCAAATAAATAAAGCTCACCAATAAAAAAGACCCTACATGTATTTTTTTTTAAAATTAAAGGTTATGTATTTTTGTCTGATCTAACCTCTTACTTGGGTTGCTTGGTCTCTTGAGCCGGCCCTGACACGTGCATGCATCTCTTGATCCCTTTGCATATATGTGAACACATACATGCATGTACAGTAAGATATAGCTTATGCTTGAAAGATTTCAGCTATACTTGTTGGATATATATGTAAAGGATAAAAGTAAAATTGCATTAATTTTAATCTTATTTTACTTATTTTGTGAAAATAATGTTAAAAGCGTTTGGATGATTAACTGCAAATGATAACTTTGAACCGGAGACTCTTTCAGAGCAGTCTCTCTATCCCAAATAGGGTAGGCATAAGGTTTGTATTAAAAAAAAAAGAAAATTACATCCAAGTTACACCCCAACATTCTTTCATTTGCCCAATAACTCTTATAGGCAGGCCATTTAACCATGTATGATAGGCCGGACAACGTCACGCGAAGAGAGCGCGACTCTCTTAGGAACTAAGTACTAGAATACGTGCAAAGAAGTATATGAGTAAATAAGTATACAAATACAAAACCAATCACATAATAACAATCCAACTACAAAACATTATGTAGTTTGCATAAGTTTCAAGAATACTATAAGAGTTCAAGCATTTGAATAAGGACATGTGTGACAGGTTAAAGTGAAGACTTTAAGTAAAAGTATAGGAAGATGGATCTAGATAGTTTTATCAAAGACTTAAGTTTTAAATTCTTATATTTGTATTTGACTTTGAACTTTTAATGTAATGAATTGTAATTTAGTATTTTAAGCATAAAACTTTGAATTAGAAATCATGAGCTTATGAACAATCATGCACAAATCATGCCTCGGCATATTCCGTCACCGGTCGGGATGCGGCATTATAGGCCGGCCATTTAACCCTGTATGGTTGGGTTATAAAAAATAGGTGGATGGGTGAGGTACTATAAGAGTATAAGTGGTTATACTATAGAAAGGATAACATGCCAAAAAACGTATACATGTTTTCAAATATATTAATATGCACAAAATAGTGGCTTTATGAATCATATCATATGAAAATGGTTTCTGTTCTTATTCTTGTGACAATTATAGAGTAAAAGACACATAACGGCCAAACATATACACTCAGGAACATAAATTAGACCATCTTCTGAACATAATTAAATCTTGCAAGCATCGATTGATCTCCTACCTTGCTGGTAATTCTCGAAATAAAAGTCAAGAGAAAATGTCACATTCTTGTATTGCCTTGGCCTGTCATCAGTAACCAGCGCGTCTACGGGTCCAATGTCCTTTTCGGTTTGAGGATTGCAGAACATAGCTACACTAATCCTTTGATCTTTTGAGTTAACCAATGCTCGATGTATCGGGCTCTTGAATATGCCATTACTCATTATCTGCACATTTATACACAGTTCACCAATCATCAAACAACAGTCGAATTCAAACGAACCATACTTTGTTAAGAAATGTTGGTTTACAGTTACCTCGATTTGTTCGCCAACATTGATGGTTAGAGCATCAGGAACAATGGGAACTCCAAACCACTGACCATCTTTCAAGATTTGAAGACCTTCAAGCTCTTTGTCTTGCAACAGATATGTGGTGGCTGAACCATCAGAATGTGGTTTGAGTCCCAACACTTTATCTGCCCATGGGCAAGGAGGGTAGTAGTTAAATCTTGCAAACATATTTGCAGTAGGCCCATATTGGTCCAAGAAGCAATTCTCCTCCAAGTTCAATGATCTAGCCAGAGATTTGAGGATAATTTCATTGATCGACTCAATTTTGGAGCAATATTCATCAACAACTTCCCTGAAACATCACAAATGCCGGTTCAATTTAACATTTTTAGGTAGCGCACACGAAATAAGTTTATTAGATTTGTACCTGAAGTTATTGGGATTTTGAGGCCAAAATTGAAGTCTTTGTTGATGTTTTGGAAGAACAGTGAGATAAACTCTGTCAGTCCAATCAAGAGTTTGGTGATCTGAGAGAACCATATCATTCCCATAGCCCTCAACATCATCTTCTTCCCTCAAGCATTTCTTCTTCTCCTCTGCTGATAAACTGAAGAACAGTTTGCTGATTTCACGAACTTTATCCAGTAACGAACCTTCGATTCCATGGTTTATTGCCTGAAATCCAATCAATTGTCAACGAATCAGTAAAACAAACTCCTATCGGTAGATGCTATACCGCAAGAGAAACCTGAAAGCAGCCCCAGGTGGTGATCGCTGATTTAAGCCTGCCGAGCTCCAAATGAGATGAAGAAGTCAAGAGGCTAACATCAATAACAGGAATTTCCGCCGGAGAAGGGTTGGTGATGTTACCGTACTCTTCATCTTCTTTACGGATGAATCTTTCCGGCAGCTTATCACAGTCCGTCGCTATTTCCTGAACTTGATTGCTCATGGATTTGTGATTCGCCGGAGAAATCACCGACTGAGATTCAATCATGGCTTTTAGCAAATTATTTATTAATTTGTGGAGTTGTTCAAACTGATATAAAAATGACATGTCAAACTTTGAATTTTGTGACCAACCGCCTTAAAAATTAAAATGATCAATTTTGACTTCTCCATTTTGATGTCTAGGCTTCCAAAAGAATTCAGCAACCCCATGAGAAAATTGAAGATGATATTAGTAAAGTCTTTTAACGGTTGTGACTTGGGAATTCTGTGAAATATAGTTTATTCGTTTGAATCTAATCCGACCAGAATAAACAATATTGTCAAGAAACTGAGATCAAACAATTACAGATTCATACGAATCTGTGAAGAACTCAACCACTACAGATTCAAATGATTCTAGTCTATTACAACTCTATCTACGAACAATGACTCAACCCTAGAATCAATAAGAACAGTACACTGACTTCTCAAACAATATCAAGAATCGTATGAACAAATCTGCACTTATACAAAGTCACAATACATGTGAAAATAGTATCAATCTTTATTTCTTCCTCTCTTTTATACAGAGCCCTTGTTTACTTACACAGCCCATCAGAATAAGCCCAACGAGCATCCAAAGCCCAGCAACCCAGCAAGTCCAGCAATTAAACCCAACAACATCCAAAGCATACGACAAATAATAATAAGAATTATAAAATTGATCAAATACAAAGTATATTTTTAACAAATATGTATTCAAATGGACTGGTCTAATAGTTTATTTGGGGATTAGGGTTTGGCCGGTTGGGTGAATAAGCTGGTTCAGTACTTCAATAGTTTATTATTTTTAATTGTATTCTAGCATTTGATCGGGAAGAAGCAACATAACATGTGTTCCTTATTTTTTGTTCTCAGGTTATGATTAGGGTTGTTACATTGGATTGGTCTCGATGGTTTGGTTGCTTAAGTTCGGTTCTATTAGATTGGTTATTTTTTTAGTCGTTATTGGTTGTTTGGATTACATTTTTCTAGGACAGGAGCCGAGAGATTAAAGCATGTGTGTGAGATTTTGTCTCAGATACTTTTAGTAAGTTACCAAGACCAAGTTAGTGTTACCGAATTATTCTGAGCCATGTTTGAAGAAACAATTAATGCCTATCAGATAGTTGGATAAAAATGGACATGAGGTTAGATTTGGGAATAGACAATGGAAGATCATTAAAGGTTCTTATCATAGCTTGAGGGAGTTTAAATGGCCTTTAGGTGTTATTTGATGGGAATATCATTGCATCTAAGAGTGTTGAAGTTGATTACAAAAGGTAAAAGTGTTTACAATAGATGACACTTTGAAGATTATCAAACCTCAAAATAAGAGTGTGTTTGGTTATGAAGGCTCAATTGAGATATTGGATCCAATTCACTAAAAAAATTTAACTGTTTTTAGTGGATTATAGGGGTGGCTGACCCAACTTATTTTTATTTACTTAGGCCTTTAATATTGGGGACGGTTATAACCTATAATTTTGTAATTCTAGATGCTCTCTTACACTTTTAATTACTTATCACGAGCTTCGAACCTATTATATAGGTGCCCCCATTTTATTCTTGATTACATACAGTTGAACCTAGTATGGACGCCCGAACCTACTATACATGCATCTCCACTCTATTTTTAATTACAGACGCCTGAATCTCATAAAGAGCGTCCGAACCAACTATACAGGCGCCCAACCTTGTTTTGAGAATTTAATTTCCGTGGGTCGGTAAAAACTTACAAGCCTCTGACTTTTCTAAAAAGTTTTTTTTACGGTCTCTGTCAAAGTGTGTAGGAGCTGGCGCTCATAAAAGGACATGTTGCATCTTGTTATTTTGTTGTTTTTGTAGACGGACACCCATACATGGGTGGACATTTCTTGACATTTGATAGTGAAACAGACATAGTTGGAAAAAAAATAGTTGTTTTTAAACCTACTGTAACATCAGTGCCGGAACCGTCACCGGAACAGTGATCGTGAACAGTACGTAAACAGTAATCAGGTACAATTATCATGTAATTCTGTATATTTCATATTCATATCAAGTCACAGTATCATTTCATATTATCGAAACAGTGAATTCACAGACATTCAGAGAAATCAGTTCAGAACAATGGTTCTTGAGTCGGATAATTATCTGGCAACACAGAATCATCATGTGATTTATTTGTTAGGATTTTATTATGTATAAACGTATGTGAGGCCTTACAGGACAAAACAACACGAATATCGTTAAGTGAATGCTAAACCGACAGATTATTCGTATAGGTGACGATCTGTACGAATAAATCTAAAAGTTTAACGTTCTAAATAATATTCGATTATTAGAAAACAATATTGAAAAGTGTAGTTATCGTCGTATTTGATTCGAACAAATACGCGCGATGACCGCGCGATTCGATTTAAACGTTAAATAAATATTTTGTAAATTTAATAATTAAAAGATATTTAGTTAATTTATTAGGAATCACAACCTAAAATAAATTTATTGATTCTATTTTAAAACCGAGTCGTTTCGTGCGAAAACGACGCGAAAACGACGTTTCTACGCGAAACCACGCGAAACCGAACGAACCCGAACGAACCCGGTATTATTTCCCACATTTATTGTGGCATTTAATGCCACAACAACCCCCAACCAGCCACCATCTCCTTCATTCACGTTCAACCTCTCTCTCTCTAAACCTTCACAAGGGTTTTCAACTTCTCTCTAAGATCTTGAGCTTGATTTTCAACCATTTCTTGTAATTTTGGTGTCTAAATCACCACAACCATTAGTAGAACACAAAAGTACAACGGATCTAAGCTTTTATCCAACCAAATCGAGGTAAATCTCAAGTTTTATGTTCGGTTTGGGGTTTGAAAACCCTAACTTCGAACCACCTTCATGTAACCGGTTTAAACCCTTTCGAACCCTAAGAAGCACACCACAACACCTTAGAATGAAGTAGGAACAAGAGATATACCATTGGACGAGCTTAACTCTCGGCTTTTGGTGGCTGCATCTGAGTAAACTCGAACGGCCGAATGGGCCTTCAGTAGGTTGCCGAATGACCCACAGGTCGAATGACTCCCTCTCCATTCGCCGAATGACCCTAGCTGATCTCATTTCCTCTTTCGCCGAATGAGCAGGTCCAGAAGCCATCTCATTCGCCAATAGTCATTCGACAATCTCTCATTCGGTCTAGGTTCATACGCTCAAAGTCCATTCGACCAAGGCCCATTCGTCCCCATGCCCCTTTCGGCTAAGTCTCATTCGGTTGATACTATTCGGCAAAACCCCTTCAGTCGGGCACTCCCTATTCGGCCAATACTTCTTTCGACTTAAACTCATTTGTCATGGGAAGATTTGAATCGGAATTGGTTTCCTTGTGCATGGGATGCATGGGAGGGGTACGTGGGGTATGCATGGGAGTCAATCACGTGGAATTATGCATGCATGGGAATAAATGGTGTGTGTGCATGAGGGTGCATGCATGGGTTGAGTAAGTGGGTAAGCTAGGATTTCTCATATATGGGTACATGGGGAAAAACACATACAAGGCTACATGGATCAAAATGTTAATATGGAACATCAAGTGTTGAATTAATTATTAATCTTTAAACCTTAAGATGTTCTATAAAACATGTGACTAACCTAGATGGTATGTAAACTATCAAGGATAGTTAATCAAGGAACTAACAAGGAAATCGTTTAAAGATCAGAGTTAAATACTGGGCCCAAGGGTGGCCCAATGGGTTTAATATAAGCCCACCAAGTCTAATTACACTTTTCTTAAATTAATTATGATTTTCAGAAATTAAATTATAACCTTATTAAAATAATTAAATGACTTTCATAAATAAATGTTTAACTTAAATTGAACTAAATGATTTCTAATCAAAAGGTTTATTTAAAACGAGTTAACTTAAAACTATTTTAGGCAAATATTGATAATTACTAATGTGGGTTAAAGGGTTTACAATTGGGTAATATGTTTAGACTAGATAGAGCGAGTCTAGAAACACACTAGTAATATAGGACACGTAGTTGCACACCGAGACCAAACCCTAGTTACAACGTCTATTGTATATACTTATCGTATGCGAATTCTTTAAAACAACTCAGGAACCGAAGATACTTAAGCTACAACAACGAGAGCGCATTTTGTGGTAATTCTATACAAAGCAACACAGGTGAGTTCATTGCCCCTTTTCTAAACATTTTGTTTTTAAACGCGGGGCTGAGAAGCATGCGTAAACTGTTTTATTTAAACTGTTTATTTAAATGCTTTTATTTATTATATGTTTTACATATATATGTTGTTGATACTCCTAGACTCCTGTCTAGGAAATTAATGAACAAATCAAGTTATCAATTAAATTTAAGTACTCTTATGAGTAATACCTTAAATTTGAATTCTAAATTAACCCTTAGTCCATCAAGTTCAACTTCAAGAATTTAAAATTAAAGTGAAATCAAAAGAGCAAGATCAATAAATCATATTCAAGGGAATCATAACTCAGTGTGTGATCTGAGGCCCAAGAATCATAAATCAAATCAATTATCATTCAAAATCATGAGAACTCAAAGAATCAAGAATCAAGAGACTCAAGAGATCAGAAATCATAAATGTGTGTGACTCATTGAAATAATGAAATCATTATGATCTAATGAACTCATTAATACTCAAGTCATGGTGGATGTCAGTTGTATACGGAATCAAGACCACGTGTAACACACATATAAAGTCCCTTCAGGTGTAGAAGACTTTTGTAGTCAGGCTATACGGGCAACAACGTGAACAATCATGGAAATCAATATCAAAGTCTAAACTCAAGAGAATCAAGAGATCAAGAAACAAAGGATATCCTTAAAGTCCCCGCATGTACAGAAGACCTTTGGGTCAAGCTGTAAGGGCAAATCATTAAAATCCCGTCACGCCCAGGTATACTCCTTGTGAGTTATGCCTGGTATGGGTCACGTGTGAGAGGTTACAACTTGGACAACCACCAACAACTAAGTCTAACTGATTGAGTAAAATTACACTCAATCATCATGTCTTAGTTGCATTTAAATGTTTTATTTAATTATTTAATTAAATATTTGACATTTTACTATTATCACTGACTTTTGGAAAATCTTTTGTCTATGATCAAAATCAAGAGAATCAAAGGTAAATCAAGTTTTGGAGATCAAAATCTATTTCATAGGTGTTAGGTAAAAATACTTAATTATCATTAATGTCAATGTCCTATGCGGATTAGTATGTGGTGGGATGGCGTCTGGGCGGGGTTGTAGCCTTGACCCAGGGGTATGCCCTATACATAAGCATACCGATCTGGATGATACAGTTGATGTTAATGAGGTTAGGGTTTTTACCGAAGAAGGTTATCAAATCATTTTCAAATCATAAAACTATATGAACTCACCAACCATGTGTTGACTTTATTTTTGCATGACTTCTCAGGTGACGAACAGGTCAACTAAGGAGTTATTCCTTTTGGACTAGGACTTCCGATAGAAGACCTAACTTTTTGGACCTGCATATATTTTGAAGACATCATTAAACAAATTATTTTGTTTATCTTGTGTAAATACAAGATAGAAATATATGATGTTTATGGTAGATTTACATTGTTAAATTATAAACAATACTGATGTAATTTAACTTTGTAATTCTATTATATTTAGCATTTCTCATTTGTATCATGTGCAATGTAAACAATCTGATCATCACGATTATCACTCCCGATATCGCGCCCCGGGAATTTTCCGCCCGACGGGACAACCGATCCTATCCCGCTGGCTCGGGGTGTGACAGATTGGTATCAGAGCCATGGTTATAGAGAAATATAGGTCATTTGTTTAAACGGTTTGGCCTAGACTATAACCTAGGGACCCTGCATGTAGAGAACTTAGGATTTAAGACTTATTGCATTGCGTCTTCTGCATTCGATCATTGCACTAACCAATATTCATTTGGTTATGATCAGAATGCCGCCACGAAGACAACCTCCGCTGTTGACCTCAACACAAGATCAAGCTCCACACTCCTCAACGCCATCGCCAAATGACTCACCACCGCCACCTCCTCCACCGCCTCCACCTCCTCCTCCACTGATCACCGAGGCATCAGGTTCGGGAACAACTCCTATACTAGATCCTACCACCATCGCTTTGGTGACACTACTGAGCAGCCAGATGACCAATCAGATGAAGGCGGCGATACCGGAGATGTTCAACCTTCTCCGTAATGAGATCAACAACACTGGCAATTCATCAGGAGAAGCCAGTGGGAATACTGGTGGTACCTCACACTACTCCTACAAGTCATTCGTAGGATGTAAGCCGCCTAGCTTTAGCGGATCTGAAGGAGCCGTTGGATTAATCCAATGGATTGAAAAGATTGAGGCTACTCTGGACCTCTGCAGCTGTCCAGAGCATCATAAAGTACGCTACTCTGCTGGAACATTCAACAAGCGGGCTCTGACCTGGTGGAATGGTCAGATCAACGCCCGAGGAAGAGAAGAAGCCATGGCCATGCCATGGGAGGATTTCAAGACACTGCTGCGAACAGAGTTCTGCCCTAAGAATGAACTGCAAAAGTTAGAGGTTGAACTGTCCAACCATGTGATGAAAGGGGCAGATCATATGGGGTATACTACTCGTTACCACGAGTTAGTTGCTTTGGTACCCGACATGGTACCTACTTTGGAGAAGAGGATTGATAGATATGTGGGTGGACTTCCTGCCTGCATTCAGGGAATGGTTGTTTCAGCCAACCCTACTACTGTTGAGTCTGCAGTGAGACTGTCTGGAAAACTCACTGATTTGATGGTTGCCTCTGGAGTTCTGAAGAAAGAGGCTGACACCGGGAAGCGCAAGGAAGAATCTTCAAAGAAGCCACAACACGAGCAACACCAAAAGAAGAAGCAGAAATTAATCAAGAACTACACTGTGGCTACTCCCCTGAATCAAGTAGCAGCGGCACAACAAAATGTGCCCAAGAGACAATATACTGGCCCACATCCTTTGTGTACTAAATGCCAGTATCATCATGCTGCAAACAACCAGTGCCGTCAATGCACGGGTTGTGGAAGAAAAGGGCACTGGGTTCAGCAGTGCAGACTGACACAAAATCCAGCAGTTAACAATGCTGCTCTAGCACTCCCTCCACCAGCCAACCAGAACAACGGTGGATGCTTCAACTGTGGCGAACAAGGCCACTTTGCAAAGAACTGCCCGAAGAAAGCACAACAAGCAGTTGAAGCTCCTCGTGGAAGAGCTTTTGTTATTGGAGCACCAGCTGCACGCCAGGACCCGAATGTGGTCACTGGTACGTTTCTCTTACATGACTTTTATGCATCTGTTCTATTTGACACTGGTGCGGATCAGAGTTTTATCTCTGCCGATTTTGCATGCCAACTAGATTCTATAGAAGAACAGTTAGACTCCCCTTACCTTATAGAAGTAGCTAACGGAAAACAGATCACAGTTAGTACAGTTCACAGGAATTGCCCATTGACACTTAACGGTCATACATTCTCTATCGATTTGATACCGATGGAGTTGGGTAGTTTCGACATCATTGTTGGAATGGATTGGCTTTCCTCTAACCGAGTGGAAGTTGTCTGTTCGGAGAAGCTGCTTCGAGTTCCATTGCCCGATGATCGTGTATTGGAAGTCAGAGGGGACCAAGCAAAACGAAGTGTCAAAATCATTTCCTGCATAAAGGCGCGTAAGTGTTTACAGAAGAAGTGTGTAGCTTTCTTGGCTCATGTAGTGGAAAAAGAGAAAGACAAGAAGAAGATACAAGACGTACCAGTAGTGAAGGAATATCCAGAAGTATTTCCTGAAGACCTACCAGGTTTGCCTCCTGTGCGACCGGTAGAGTTCCGAATTGACTTAGTTCCTGGAGCAACCCCTGTTGCTAAATCTCCTTATCGGTTAGCACCTTCGGAGATGCAGGAATTATCGAATCAGTTGCAAGAGTTATTGGATAAAGGATTCATTAGACCGAGCTACTCGCCTTGGGGAGCTCCGGTCTTGTTTGTGAAGAAGAAAGACGGATCGTTCAGGATGTGCATAGATTACAGGGAGCTGAACAAACTAACCATCAAGAATCGGTATCCATTGCCGAGGATTGATGATTTGTTTGACCAACTACAAGGAGCTCAGTACTTCTCGAAGATAGATCTACGGTCCGGGTATCATCAACTTAGAGTTCAAGACGAAGACATATCGAAGACGGCTTTCCGAACCAGATACGGGCATTACGAATTTTTAGTGATGCCTTTCGGACTGACAAATGCACCAGCGGTTTTCATGGATCTCATGAACCGAGTGTGCAAGCCGTATTTAGATCAGTTCGTTATCGTCTTCATCGATGACATACTGATTTATTCCAAGAGCAAAGCAGAACATGAGCAACATCTCAGGAAGATCTTGGAACTGTTGATGGAACAGAAACTTTATGCCAAGTTCTCTAAGTGTGAATTTTGGTTAAGGGAAGTTCAGTTTCTTGGTCATGTAGTCAACAGTGAGGGAATTCATGTAGACCCTGCCAAGATTGAAGCAATAAAGAACTGGGACACTCCAAAGACACCAACAGAGATACGGTCTTTTCTGGGATTGGCAGGTTATTATAGGAGGTTCATCTCGAACTTTTCTAAGATAGCTTTGCCACTCACTAAGTTAACTCAGAAAAGTGAACCGTTTGTCTGGGAACAGAAACAAGAAGATGCTTTTCAGACACTAAAGCAGAAGTTATGTAATGCTCCAATTCTATCACTCCCGGAAGGATGTGATGACTTTGTTGTTTATTGTGATGCATCCCATCAGGGACTTGGGTGCGTACTGATGCAACGAGACAAAGTTATCGCTTATGCATCGAGACAGTTAAAAGTTCATGAGAAGAATTACACTACTCATGATCTTGAACTGGGAGCAGTGATTTTTGCACTGAAAATCTGGAGACATTACTTATATGGCACTAAGTGTACCATATTTACTGATCACAAGAGTCTGCAGCACATCTTTGATCAGAAGGAGCTCAACATGCGACAACGCCGTTGGGTTGAACTTTTGAATGATTATGATTGTGTGATCAAGTACCATCCGGGAAAGGCAAACGTTGTGGCTGATGCCTTGAGTCGGAAGGAACGGGTCAAACCCTTACGCGTTAGGGCCATGGGTATGACTGTGCAGACCAGCTTACAAGACAAGATCATCCAAGCTCAACAGGAATCAGTTGATAGAGGAAACTTGAAGAAAGAACTTGACTGCGGAGCAGAGAAACATTTAGAGACCAAGTCTGATGGAATGATCTACTATCAGGATCGTATATGGATCCCGGCGGTAGATGAATTGAGAAGACTTATCTTCGATGAGGCACACAAGACTAAATACTCAGTTCATCCAGGCGCCGATAAAATGTATCAAGACTTGCGTGGATTTTATTGGTGGCCGGGAATGAAGAAAGACATAGCCGAATACGTCGGTAAATGTCTAACGTGTGCGAAGGTAAAGGCGGAACACCAGAGACCGTCTGGTTTACTGGAACAGCCTGAGATTCCGCTCTGGAAGTGGGAACAAATAGCTATGGATTTCATTACCAAGCTACCCCGCACTTCCAGTGGTCACGATACAATTTGGGTGATCATTGATCGATTAACAAAATCTGCTCATTTCTTGCCGATGCGTGAAACCTTCACGATGGATAAACTGGCGAGATTGTACATCAATGAGATAGTGGTACGTCACGGTGTACCATTATCAATTATTTCTGATAGAGACAGCAGATTTACTTCAAGATTCTGGCAATCACTACAGAAATCTCTAGGGACACAGTTAAATCTGAGTACAGCTTACCATCCACAAACGGACGGCCAAAGCGAACGTACGATTCAGACCCTAGAGGATATGTTAAGGACCTGTATTTTAGATTTCGGTGGGAATTGGGATTCTCATTTGCCACTGATTGAGTTCTCCTACAACAACAGTTACCACAGCAGTATCGGATGTGCGCCATTCGAGGCTCTTTATGGTCGGAAATGTCGATCACCGATCTGTTGGACTGAAGTTGGAGATAATCGCATAACGGGGCCAGAGCTTATTCAGGAAACCACTGACAAGATAGCTCAGATTCAGAGAAGATTGCAAGCTACAAGAAGTAGACAAAAGAGCTACGCTGACAAACGGCGTAAGCCGTTGGAATTCCAAGTGGGAGACCGTGTTATGTTGAAGGTTTCTCCATGGAAAGGCGTTGTACGTTTTGGAACAAAAGGCAAGCTAGCACCACGATACGTAGGACCGTTCGAGATCATCGAGCGTATTGGTCCTGTAGCGTATAGACTGAGATTACCTGATGAACTCAGTGGGGTGCATGATGTATTTCACGTCTCAAACTTAAAGAAATGCCTTGCTGACGAATCACTCGTCATTCCACTCGAAGAAATTCAAGTCGATGATCAGTTACATTTCATAGAAGAACCTTTAGAGATTGTGGATCGCAAAGTCAAGCAACTGAGGCGAAGCCGTATTCCGATTGTAAAGGTTCGTTGGAATTCAAGACGCGGACCCGAGTTTACTTGGGAACGTGAAGATCACATGAAGTTAAAGTATCCCCAACTGTTTGAAGAGGAAGCCGTACCCGATAACAATTCTTAAATTTCGGGACGAAATTTCTTTAACAAGGGGAGACTGTAACATCAGTGCCGGAACCGTCACCGGAACAGTGATCGTGAACAGTACGTAAACAGTAATCAGGTACAATTATCATGTAATTCTGTATATTTCATATTCATATCAAGTCACAGTATCATTTCATATTATCGAAACAGTGAATTCACAGACATTCAGAGAAATCAGTTCAGAACAATGGTTCTTGAGTCGGATAATTATCTGGCAACACAGAATCATCATGTGATTTATTTGTTAGGATTTTATTATGTATAAACGTATGTGAGGCCTTACAGGACAAAACAACACGAATATCGTTAAGTGAATGCTAAACCGACAGATTATTCGTATAGGTGACGATCTGTACGAATAAATCTAAAAGTTTAACGTTCTAAATAATATTCGATTATTAGAAAACAATATTGAAAAGTGTAGTTATCGTCGTATTTGATTCGAACAAATACGCGCGATGACCGCGCGATTCGATTTAAACGTTAAATAAATATTTTGTAAATTTAATAATTAAAAGATATTTAGTTAATTTATTAGGAATCACAACCTAAAATAAATTTATTGATTCTATTTTAAAACCGAGTCGTTTCGTGCGAAAACGACGCGAAAACGACGTTTCTACGCGAAAGCACGCGAAACCGAACGAACCCGAACGAACCCGGTATTATTTCCCACATTTATTGTGGCATTTAATGCCACAACAACCCCCAACCAGCCACCATCTCCTTCATTCACGTTCAACCTCTCTCTCTCTAAACCTTCACAAGGGTTTTCAACTTCTCTCTAAGATCTTGAGCTTGATTTTCAACCATTTCTTGTAATTTTGGTGTCTAAATCACCACAACCATTAGTAGAACACAAAAGTACAACGGATCTAAGCTTTTATCCAACCAAATCGAGGTAAATCTCAAGTTTTATGTTCGGTTTGGGGTTTGAAAACCCTAACTTCGAACCACCTTCATGTAACCGGTTTAAACCCTTTCGAACCCTAAGAAGCACACCACAACACCTTAGAATGAAGTAGGAACAAGAGATATACCATTGGACGAGCTTAACTCTCGGCTTTTGGTGGCTGCATCTGAGTAAACTCGAACGGCCGAATGGGCCTTCAGTAGGTTGCCGAATGACCCACAGGTCGAATGACTCCCTCTCCATTCGCCGAATGACCCTAGCTGATCTCATTTCCTCTTTCGCCGAATGAGCAGGTCCAGAAGCCATCTCATTCGCCAATAGTCATTCGACAATCTCTCATTCGGTCTAGGTTCATACGCTCAAAGTCCATTCGACCAAGGCCCATTCGTCCCATGCCCCTTTCGGCTAAGTCTCATTCGGTTGATACTATTCGGCAAAACCCCTTCAGTCGGGCACTCCCTATTCGGCCAATACTTCTTTCGACTTAAACTCATTTGTCATGG
The DNA here is from genome assembly GCA_009363875.1 of Mikania micrantha. NCBI lineage: Eukaryota > Viridiplantae > Streptophyta > Magnoliopsida > Asterales > Asteraceae > Mikania > Mikania micrantha. Next base: position 67,115,852 of record CM018696.1, on the reverse strand, counting down.
GAAGATTTGAATCGGAATTGGTTTCCTTGTGCATGGGATGCATGGGAGGGGTACGTGGGGTATGCATGGGAGTCAATCACGTGGAATTATGCATGCATGGGAATAAATGGTGTGTGTGCATGAGGGTGCATGCATGGGTTGAGTAAGTGGGTAAGCTAGGATTTCTCATATATGGGTACATGGGGAAAAACACATACAAGGCTACATGGATCAAAATGTTAATATGGAACATCAAGTGTTGAATTAATTATTAATCTTTAAACCTTAAGATGTTCTATAAAACATGTGACTAACCTAGATGGTATGTAAACTATCAAGGATAGTTAATCAAGGAACTAACAAGGAAATCGTTTAAAGATCAGAGTTAAATACTGGGCCCAAGGGTGGCCCAATGGGTTTAATATAAGCCCACCAAGTCTAATTACACTTTTCTTAAATTAATTATGATTTTCAGAAATTAAATTATAACCTTATTAAAATAATTAAATGACTTTCATAAATAAATGTTTAACTTAAATTGAACTAAATGATTTCTAATCAAAAGGTTTATTTAAAACGAGTTAACTTAAAACTATTTTAGGCAAATATTGATAATTACTAATGTGGGTTAAAGGGTTTACAATTGGGTAATATGTTTAGACTAGATAGAGCGAGTCTAGAAACACACTAGTAATATAGGACACGTAGTTGCACACCGAGACCAAACCCTAGTTACAACGTCTATTGTATATACTTATCGTATGCGAATTCTTTAAAACAACTCAGGAACCGAAGATACTTAAGCTACAACAACGAGAGCGCATTTTGTGGTAATTATATACAAAGCAACACAGGTGAGTTCATTGCCCCTTTTCTAAACATTTTGTTTTTAAACGCGGGGCTGAGAAGCATGCGTAAACTGTTTTATTTAAACTGTTTATTTAAATGCTTTTATTTATTATATGTTTTACATATATATGTTGTTGATACTCCTAGACTCCTGTCTAGGAAATTAATGAACAAATCAAGTTATCAATTAAATTTAAGTACTCTTATGAGTAATACCTTAAATTTGAATTCTAAATTAACCCTTAGTCCATCAAGTTCAACTTCAAGAATTTAAACTTAAAGTGAAATCAAAAGAGCAAGATCAATAAATCATATTCAAGGGAATCATAACTCAGTGTGTGATCTGAGGCCCAAGAATCATAAATCAAATCAATTATCATTCAAAATCATGAGAACTCAAAGAATCAAGAATCAAGAGACTCAAGAGATCAGAAATCATAAATGTGTGTGACTCATTGAAATAATGAAATCATTATGATCTAATGAACTCATTAATACTCAAGTCATGGTGGATGTCAGTTGTATACGGAATCAAGACCACGTGTAACACACATATAAAGTCCCTTCAGGTGTAGAAGACTTTTGTAGTCAGGCTATACGGGCAACAACGTGAACAATCATGGAAATCAATATCAAAGTCTAAACTCAAGAGAATCAAGAGATCAAGAAACAAAGGATATCCTTAAAGTCCCCGCATGTACAGAAGACCTTTGGGTCAAGCTGTAAGGGCAAATCATTAAAATCCCGTCACGCCCAGGTATACTCCTTGTGAGTTATGCCTGGTATGGGTCACGTGTGAGAGGTTACAACTTGGACAACCACCAACAACTAAGTCTAACTGATTGAGTAAAATTACACTCAATCATCATGTCTTAGTTGCATTTAAATGTTTTATTTAATTATTTAATTAAATATTTGACATTTTACTATTATCACTGACTTTTGGAAAATCTTTTGTCTATGATCAAAATCAAGAGAATCAAAGGTAAATCAAGTTTTGGAGATCAAAATCTATTTCATAGGTGTTAGGTAAAAATACTTAATTATCATTAATGTCAATGTCCTATGCGGATTAGTATGTGGTGGGATGGCGTCTGGGCGGGGTTGTAGCCTTGACCCAGGGGTATGCCCTATACATAAGCATACCGATCTGGATGATACAGTTGATGTTAATGAGGTTAGGGTTTTTTACCGAAGAAGGTTATCAAATCATTTTCAAATCATAAAACTATATGAACTCACCAACCATGTGTTGACTTTATTTTTGTATGACTTCTCAGGTGACGAACAGGTCAACTAAGGAGTTATTCCTTTTGGACTAGGACTTCCGATAGAAGACCTAACTTTTTGGACCTGCATATATTTTGAAGACATCATTAAACAAATTATTTTGTTTATCTTGTGTAAATACAAGATAGAAATATATGATGTTTATGGTAGATTTACATTGTTAAATTATAAACAATACTGATGTAATTTAACTTTGTAATTCTATTATATTTAGCATTTCTCATTTGTATCATGTGCAATGTAAACAATCTGATCATCACGATTATCACTCCCGATATCGCGCCCCGGGAATTTTCCGCCCGACGGGACAACCGATCCTATCCCGCCGGCTCGGGGTGTGACACCTACACTTTTTTCATAAAAAGTGTAACCGTCTAACACCCAAGATTAAAAACTTTTATCTGTCAAACACTTAAGATTAGAACTTTAGAAGAAATATAAACCACAGATAAAACTAGAAGTTATCTTATATTTGGTGAGAACTATAAAGAACTAGAAATATAATGAACCACACAGATAAAACATTAAAGATTAGAAGAAAAGACTCATCAGATCTTGTAATTGTCAACTGGTCGCCCACCGTGCTGGTAGATTTGGAAATAGGAGTCCACAGTATATGTGACATTTTTGTATAACCTTGGTGTTTCATCAGTAATAAGCGCATCAATGGGCCCGATAACCCCCTCCGATTGAACCGGGCAGAACACGGCTACAGTCATCCTTTCCTTTTTTGAGTTCACCAACACCCTATGCACAGGGCTCTTGAAGATACCATTACTCATTATCTGCGCATTTTCATACTCACATCGCTGTTAAACTATAATATGTTAGTAAATAACTGATAACAAACATGAATTTTACACCGGAAAAATTGAAAGTTGTGACTAACACTTTCGGATCAACTATTTGTGGTTCACCTAAATACTTAATTGGATAAAACTCAATTCAAAATTGAGAAACAAACGTGAATTCATAAATTGATTTCTTCCTAATCTAGTTTAATCAAAGTTTTCCAAGTTGACCTGACGTCTTGACTCCAGCTAGGGCTCTGCCCTTGGACCCCGCTCAATCTGAAAGTTGGAACCCCATTGACTCATAAAACTTTAAACAAGAATCATAAAATCTTAAACAAGTGTGTACCCTACAATCAACTTGTTTAATGAATTTCATGATTCACGTTAATTAACAAAATTAATATAATCATGCTAAAATATCTAACATATTTAGTGTTAGCACGAAAGACAAAACCAAATTAAGAGGCCGTGTTGATTGATTGATTACCTCTATCTGATCACCAACATTGATGGTTAGAGCACCAGGAACAACAGGAACTCCAAACCACCGACCATCCTTCAAGAATTGAAGCCCCTCAACCTCTTTGTCTTGCAACAAAAGTGTGATGGCCGAGCTATCCGAGTGTGGTTTAACTCCTAACACTTTTTCAGGCCATGGACAAGGAGGGTAGTAGTTGAATCTTGCACTCGTCTTTTCAGTCGTTTGGTACTGCTTCAAGAAGCAATCCTCCTGCAAGTTTAAGGATCTAGCCAGTGCTTTAAGGACAACTTCATATATCAACTCTATCTTGCAGGTATATTCATCAAGAACTTCCCTGTGACATGACATGCATCACAGTTGCATTATTTTTACTCAAAAATCAAGAAACACCCTAAAGATTGAAATTATATATATATAGACGCCGGTGAACTCAACCGAAGTCTAGATCAATCTGGACCGTTTAAATTAAATGAAATAAAATCCTGACCATTTAAATTGATCAGTTAAGTGGTTTTCGTGCAGTTATTGACGGTTCTACTGTCTCTCTCCTTTACTTAAGCAGTTGCCGAATATTCAGATACTTTTCATCCCCACCACGTCTCTCTACCTTTAATCTTACGGTTCCTACATTACACTTTCTCCCTTTCAATCTTCTCTGCCTGCTTGGATTCACAAAAGAGCAATCTTCGAAGAGGGAAGATGTATACATTGATGACCTGCTCGATTAAGAGCAGTGAACCTCAATTCCTGTTGACATTCGCCTTATAAAATCCAAATCAATTTGGATTTTAAGCAAGGTTCTGGCGATAATCGAAAGCCTAGGGTTCTAGCCATCACGCATCTGAAAATTTTTCATGCTATCTTTCTTCTGCTACCTTCCGGGTAGTATGGATATTCGCAGTCGACTAAACACGGGTAAATATACAATTCCTAGGCGTATCACCCTTCATCAATGGTGTTATGTCTTCGGATGTTACTGCTTCTTCTTCAGTTGCCTTTTCTTCTTCTAATTCTCCAACCCCACAGTCAAGAGAAGTAGGGTTATCAACAATAATCTCTTATTTTGATGGGAATAAGGTAGTTTTGAATGGTAACCCATCCTCTGATTTCACTTTTTGTATGTTTCTTGAACAGTTGATCTACTACCATTTATTCGTGAAGGAGATAACATCAATGTTGAAAGCAAGTTGATTGCTTTGTGTTTGTCGTTCATGAATTTAGGTAATAATTTAATTTATTGGTATCTGTTGTTTTGGTCCTAATTATTGTTATTCATGTATGATTTGTTCAATTTGATCTAAAATTATTTGCATCCTATAACGGGAGATTTTGTTGTTTTAAAATTTTAAAAAACTAAATCTGCTCTACAATATATTCTTAGTCGGGTTAAAGATATAGTCTCACAAACTATTAATTATCAGATTCTAAAAAAACTTCAATTATTGAACCTCTTGAGGGAAAATTTTATGCCAAAACTGTTAATGAGGGTAGATGTTTGGGTAAGATAACATGTCAAACAAATTCTATTTTTATATAGGGTGGATTGGATTGGGATGATACTCAAACTCCTCTTTTCTTTACTTTTTAAATAACTCAACAATGGGTATATTACTTTTGAAGAACTTAAGGCTGGACTTAAGCATTTTTGTTATAATGTTGATGAATCTGAGTTTTATGATCTGTAGGCGGGTCTTTTTTACTTCTATTATTGCATATTTTTTGCTTTTTACTATTTGAAATGAAAATACAGGCGTATATTAACAATAATGGTGGTTATATCACCCTTAATGATCCTTAGATATTGGAATAGCTAATTGTATATACTATTGTTTCATCTATGTCTGAGTCTGGACTTTTCCCAGTGGCGTACCCACCTTATAGGGTGGGGGGGCAGCCGCCCTTCTTAAAAAAAAAAATTTTGGTGGTATATGTATGTTAAAATCTTGACCGACCCCCTTAATATTTTGCAATCGCCCCCCTTAAATTTGTATAATTGGACTTGTGATGAGAAAAGAAGTTATAGCTATACTTGTTTTTTGCAGACATAATTACTTAAAAAGGTCACCATAGATGTTGTTTTGAATAGATTTTAAAAAATAAAACCCGGTAGAAAACAAATAGGTCTAACAATCTTAACTCATAACATGATAAATGTGTAGATTAGGAAACAATTATTGTATTTTGGATTGAAATGAGTAACATTATGACATACAATGAGTTGAAATGTGTAATACATTAACCAAATGTGGTTCAAAATGAGCACGTAACTTAAAAATTTATGTGAATATAAATGGATTCAAACGAATAAGAATAATAAATCACACATTTGATGAGAAATAACTAGAAATTATTCAAATTAACTATCTGTTTAATTACAATTAATTTTAAATTGAACGAAATTCATGTTTTTTAAGGTGACTCATTTAAACCAAAACTGATTTTGCTTAAAACTCATCCTAATTACCTGCACTCGTTCTGACCCGCTACACAACTCAACCCGTCCATTTTGCCAGACATAAGAACAACTTTAGATGTATTATATTATTAGTATGTTTTTCTATATGAAATTTAGTTCGATTGTTTTTTTAACATGATCGGACCCAATTCGACCTAACCCGATATGAAAATAAGGGGAAAAAAATATTATATAGCGATTCTCAAATAACCTTAAAAAATTTCCGCCCCCATGAAAAAAATTTCTGGGTCCGCCACTGACTTTTCCTTATAATTTATTTCTTTCATTTTGTAGATGTAGTTTTAATTTTGGAACATGTTATTGACTTATTTCAATCTCATATCCGTACTTCATTTGGTCCTTGGGACTTGGGAGAAATGGTGGAATCATTATTTACTGATTGGGCTTATGAAATCACGCAGAGTGACACAGGATAGGCTTGAGGCCAACATTTTTGAAGAAATATCTGCTTTGGAATCAAAATACCAAAAACTCTATGCTCTATTATATATATGCAAAGATGTGGACTAATGATTTTGTTCTACATTTGTAATTATATTGTTTAAACTAATGATTATACATACATACATATATATGTGTGTGTGTTTGAAATATCACTCTTCATTTTAATTTGAGTTCAACATTTGTTCTTTTTAAGTACAAGTTTTCCTCATCGTAATACAAGTTATTCTACATTCGTTATTGTGATTAATTAATATTTGATTATGGTATTGTTCAATAACTAACACTATCCTTAACCAGTTATACAAGTAACGTGATAGAGATTATAACTATTTTAATATATGAGTAATAGTAGTAGTAATGTGATGTTCTAGATAAGGGTATTTTAGTAATATTATTATCTAGTGGGTGTGTTAGTTGGTTATAAATAGAGGTTAAGAGTGTGAGTGAGGGGGGAAAGAAAATTGATAGGGTTATTATTGGCTCCAACTTGGAGAAGGGTTCTACCCTGGGTCATCTTCGGATGATGTAACTGTGTCCATTTCATTTCCATTCTCTGTAATCTTTCTATTTTCAATCAAGACAAGTTAATTCCTCAATTGTGTGTTGAATTCATACTAAATTGTGATTGAGTGTGTGTTGGATTCTCATCAATGGTCCGACCTGCCCAAGACCTGCCGTCGATTTGCCTTCTACGCCTTCAATTTCATCTCTGTTGACTCGACTTGCTGTTCGAAACCTTCAATTCAATTCCCGATTCATCACTGTTCGGAGCTACTGGATCTAATTGTCGCCGTCGCACACCAACGCCCGCCGATTTCAGATCGCCTCTCAGTCAATCGCTGCTTTCAGTTCCAATCGCCGCCGTTTCCACCTGTTTCCGCCGATTTTGGTTGATTTTCAGCTTAATCATCCGATTCGCCGCCGATTTCTCATGGATTTTTCAGAATTCAAAGCTTCGTGGGAGGCAGAACGTGCTGCAGAGAGGGAATTCCGCAAATTCATTCTCGCTTGGATGAAACACCATGACAAACAGAAGGTAGACGGACCATCTGGATCTGGTAATGGCGTTTCCAGTTGTATACGCTCGTCGCCAAACATCAATTCGCTCACTACCATTCGTTCAAGTGCCTCATCACAGATCGCGATTCAAATTCCTTCTGAGCAGGTCGCTACGCTTCATCAATCGGAGCTGATTCACCACTCGGAGTTGATTCCCGATTCTTTTGGTGTCGCTGACGATACAGGGTGCCCTAATTCTGTTGTTAGTAAGGCCGCTCTTTCTCATGTTGGTTATTCAATTGGGCCAGGGATGTTGGGTCAAGAGGAGCCCAAATGTATTATTACACCCAAATTAATTCCAAGACAGTTTAATGTTGCTGGGTCTAGGCTTTTGTATGTTGATGGGCTTCCTATGTTGGGCCAAACAGAGTCCAAACCAAATTTCTCTTTCAAAGCCAATGATTGGAATATTAATTCTCGTTCGGATACGTATCGCAACTTTCCTTCCAAATGGGGATCGTCGATGTCAGGGAGGCAGGCTCTATTCAGCCCAAGATCGAGGAGCGCGACATCTTTCACGCTTGAATTGGAAAGGACGTAAGAAGAAAAGGATTTGTTTGCGTTGGGGTAATCGCTATGGTTCAGCCAACAAATGTCCGGACGGCAAAACGCAAGACATGAAGAATGATTCACTCCCAAGTCTTGAGGACAAGACTTTTAAATAAGGGGGGAGTAATGATAGAGATTATAACTATTTTAATATATGAGTAATAGTAGTAGTAATGGGATGTTCTAGATAGGGTATTTTAGTAATATTATTATCTAGTGGGTGTGTTAGTTGGTTATAAATAGAGGTTAAGAGTGTGAGTGAGGGGGGAAAGAAAATTGATAGGGTTATTATTGGCTCCAACTTGGAGAAGGGTTCTACCCTGGGTCATCTTCGGATGATGTAACTGTGTCCATTTCATTTCCATTCTCTGTAATCTTTCTATTTTCAATCAATACAAGTTAATTCCTCAATTGTGTGTTGAATTCATACTAAATTGTGATTGAGTGTGTGTTGGATTCTCATCATAACGCCTGTGATTAATTTAGTTTGTGATTTATAGTGCACATATAACTTTTTAATGTTTCTTTTGCAAGATGGAATATCAATTATACAATGTATATGCATGTGTTTACTTAATTTTTTTTCATATTTCAATTGCAACACTTTAGGCCTTCATTATTCTACTATGAGCATCAGGATGAAGATCAACCCATTTTTTTCTCTCAAATAAATACATATGAGATTATCTTATATGATTATACCAAGTGTGTATAATATATTGATATTATACATAATAAATCCTTGATCCATTTTTTTGACATCCGAAGCTTCTTTTGTAGAGGTTTCTGTGTCTTGTAGGAACAATTTTTACTTGATATTGTCAATGAAGCACCAAACCTTCCTTTTGGAAGTGGACAGTTGAGCTTCCAAGTTTCTTCTATGATATCAAGTATGGCCTTAATTGACCATTAAGGTGACCCATCTGGTCTATTATCAGCTATACAAGCAAAGTGGTTCATTTCTCACTATAACTCCTTTTTGTGAACTATTGTTCTCAAGCATACATATTTGAATTTTTTAAGTTTTCTTTTGTTTAGAATTCAAGTAAAAAATGTTGATGTAATAACGACGTTAAAATACCCGACCACCGGACGGGTATAAAACTAGTTTTGATTACCTGAAGTGAGGAGGGTTTTGAGGCCAAAATTGAATCTTTTGCTGGTCTCTTGGAAGAATAGTGAGATAAAGTCTATCAGTCCAATCAAGAATTTGGTGATCTGAGACAACCGTGTCATTACCATAGCCGTCAACATCATCTTCTTCTCTCAAGTATTTCTTCTTCTCATCTGGTGATAGTTGGAAGAACACTTTACCGATTTCACGAACTCTCTCCAAAAAAGAGCTTTCAATTCCATGGTTAATTGCCTGAAATTCAATCAAATCTCATTAGAACACACGTTATTTCATACGGGTCTTTGTGCTGTTCAAAATTTTTAATCCCAGTAGTAACATATAGTTGATGAATCATCAACTAACAAATAATATGCTTATTCAAGAGACCTGAAAGCAGCCCCAATTGATAATCGCTGATTTTAGCTTATCGAGCTCCAAAGGAGATGAGGTTAAGAGGCTAACATCAATAACAGGAATTTCTGCCGGAAGAAATACATCGGCGTTGGTAACGTTACCGTACTCTTTATCTTCTTGACGGATATATCTTTCCGGCAACTGGCGACAGTCCGCCGCTATTTCTTGAACTTGTTTGCTCATCGAGTGGTGGTTCTCCGACTGAGATTGAAGCGTGGATGGAGTAAGCTATTTGAATTTTGAAGAATACAAAATACACACGGTACTAGGATTCCACTAAAGTCAAACAACAATTATGTACTTAGGATATGTGTCATGCCCTCTGACCCAGGTGTCACGCCCCCTAAACCATCAAGTGGTGGTTCAGCCGTGAGGGCTACCACGAGGTGAAGGAGAAGAAATGGGGGAAAAGGTGGTGATGACGTAGAGTGATAGGAAAGTGGTAGGGGAGTGATAGATAACATAAGTAAAGATGATGTAAAGTGATAAGAGGATGATGGTGTTGGTTGATTATGGACGCCTATATGCTGAAAGGGGATATGATGCATAACACATGTGCCGCAAGGACCTTCCCTATACCTTACGCCTAGAGCCAATAATTTAATATAATTAAAATTGTATATATATACAATCTATAAGGTCGGTGGCTACTTGCAAATGTATATATATATTTGTTTGCGTATTACAGCTTTTGTAAACTAATGTACGTGTGGTTGAATGGTAACTTAATGTGATTTGAAGTAAGAGACGCGTGTTCGAACGACGTCCGAACTTTTTTTCTTTTTCCTCATTTTTCTTATTTTTTTTGTTTACCCATTCACATTTTTACCCTCTCAACTTTTTAGAAACTTTGTAAAGTATCGTTTTGACCATAATCAAGTTTCTAAAGTTTCGGATTTTTCCCTTCGTTTCTTAAATCTTCACCCTATGAATTCGGCGTTAACACTCTCATCTTTTTAACTTCTTTGAGTTACTAAAATTTCCAACTCACCTCTTTTATACCTTAGTTAAAATGATAATTTGTTGTGTGCTTAGTTTTGCGCAAGATTTTGTATATATTTGTGTTGATCCACTTTTCGATATTAAATTTCCTCGAAAATGATTCCAGTCAAATATAATACGTTTTTGTACTTATTTTATATATGTTTTCTATTGGTCTACATTTGGACAAAAAAAAAATTAGGAGATACCTAGGCCGGGTAAAATGTATTACATTTTTCATTTAACATAATAAATTCGAAGTAGTACATTTTGACGTCGTCGCAACGTGGCGGGTAACTTTACTAGTTTATATACAATACAACATTTATTGATACTTTCCTATTATTGCGAAGTTTTAACTTTTTTGTTTAGTTTTCATTAATATTCCACATACACGCATTTGTAACTAATAAATGCATAGAAAGTAATTTATACGTAACATTAAAATAAAAAGATATGAATCAAGCATCACCATATAAACAAATTAACAAAAAATCATTTAAAAACCTTCCTAAAACACTACCGAAAGCAACTATAAATTCATCACCATTTCTTTCATGAAGTTAACCAAAACTTAACACAAACATTCATCAATGGCTAATTTGATAAAACCATCGCTTCTTGTTCTATTGTTGTTTGCAGCACTGATAGAGCTACTGCCATCAGGCGGACTAGCGGAAGACCCAACCCCATTTTTAGGGTTCGGACCGTCGGCTTCCCAATTCCCTTCCTTGGAAACCATAGAACAATGTTGGGTATCTTTAGAAGAAATCGTTGGTTGCTACACAGAAGTTTACAGAGCTTTCCTGACCGGAAAAGTAGGGCTCATGACTGTTGGCCCTTCATGTTGTATCGCAATCAATGACATAACTTCAAACTGTTGGTCTCAAATGTTTCCTGACGCTCCATCTTTCCCTTCGTTGCTAAGAAACTATTGCATGGCCCAAACTGGACAAGGTAGCGCACCAACCCCTTCCATAGTTCCATCGAGCCAGCCGACCTTTGATCGAACTGACAGGTGCACCATGACATGGTTACTTGGCTAGCCTAGCCGGTTTGTGTTTTATATATGGGTTTAATGCTGGTTTGATTTTGATATTTCTTGCAAGTGCAAGAGAACAATTATGGATATTCCAGTTGTTATGAACATTTATATTTGTTATTCTATGTTTCGTAATGTACTTTAGTATTATTAATTATTAATATCACATGATTATGGAGCATTTATGTTAACTAAATGTTTTTGAACAAGAATTTATTATTAGTTATGATTCCTAAATTACAACGAAGAATTCATATGTACTAGGAAAAGAAATAAATTTTTTTTGAACGGTAATTTGGATCACTGACGGGTCATATACCCACCAATCATATCCATACCCAATAGGAGGAAACTCACCAAAGGCGAGAGAAAACCCCTAGATTAGCATGGAACCATATTTATTCATGTCAGGACTTAAACATGTGACATTCTTAATATTAAAGCCACATGGTACATTTCCTTAATCAACTTAGCTGAAGATTATTGGTAACAAACAAAATAAATAGTAGGATTTCATAAACCCCCTACTCCTCTTACAAATTGACAAACCTATTTACTTTAAAGTTTGTTCACAAAGTTTAATGAAAATTTTTAATAATTTTTGAATAATTACCATACAGCTTCTCTAATTTTAATTAAACCTACAATAATATTTATACATTCATTATTTTTTTTATAAATTGAAGATAAAACTTTTGTATTTTGAAGTTTCTTCACAAGTTTTTACCCACTCAACTTTAATTAAAATTACAATATGAGATGTTTTCAACTACTCTTATCATACGTTTCACTCGGTTTCAGTGTAAATGTTTAAATAAACTTTTAATCAGTCTTATCTGGATAAGTGGTACGTATAGTGAAAATGCGGGGAAGGGGCGAAAGATAGGCCCGATAACAACAAAAAAAAAAAAAAAAAAAAAAAAAAAAAAAAAGGATAAAACGTATAATTACATATTATCCGATCTTAAGATAGGACCGAACCGGAACCGGTCATACCTGAACCGGTGGATACAGGCGGTTCCGGGTTTTCAGATAAATTGGAAACGGAACCGGAAAACGTGGAACCGTCCCGCCCTTAAACCGGTCAAACCGGAACCGGTTCTTGACTTTGTTAACCGAAACCGAAACGAACCAGTTCCGGTTTAAAAAAACCCGGTTTGGCCACCTCTATGGATAACACACACATATGTGTGCGCGTGTGTGAGCTTAGATTGTTTTACTCTTTCCCTTCCTGGACAGTTGGGCCTGCAGATGGACCTCAAAAATGTCCGCAAACAAGACATGCGTACATAAGACAAACATATTTATTAATATTATTATTATTTAATTACTTTTGTTATTATATATATTACTATTTAAATATTATATTATATTATTATTTAAATACTAATAGCATTCATTAGAAATGACTGCGTTTCTATAGGCTATAGTAATATAAAATAGATTACTTATGAATCATATTCGTCAATAGTGAAATTAAAAATCCTAAAAAGATATAACATATTTACGTTTTAAATTGTGAGATATTGTGTGCATAAAATAGTCACTGGATGTTGCATTTCCACAATATTTTAACATTTGTAATTTAGCAGTTTTTCAACTTCTCACCAGTAACCCGCAGCCCAACACAAGAACCTCATCTTCGTTCGGTACGCAAATCAATGGTGATGAGGTTACATCGGAAAGGGCAAAAACGTAAATAAGAAACAGTGGTCGTAATGTCTCATACGCAGAAAGGTATATTTCTTATCTGGACGTGAGTAGGGCGTGAGAGGGGCCGGTCACGCCCTCTTGGCGCCTTCCCTCACTGCATAGAGGCGTGACCGGGGTGTGGTGAGGAGTTGCGTGATGGTGGTCACGGGGTGAGGGGCTGTGTGATGCTTTTTTAATTTATTTTATAATTAAAAAAATATAATAAAATAATAAAATATTGAATAAATATGGTGATGACGTGAAGTGATAGGAAAGTGATGGAGGAGTGATGATAACATATGTAAAGATGATGTTGAGTGATAAGGGGTAATAATGTTGATTGATTATGTGACGCCTACGTGAAGTGATGAGAGATGAAGCATAACACATAGCCTAATAAAAGAGTATTTATAGGAAGCAAGTGTCGCTATGGGTGTTCATTTTCGGATAGTGATTTTCAATATTCGAACCCGAAATCAGAAAAAGGGAATAAAATTTTTTTTTAGAAAATATATTTCCGTTATCCGACAGAAAATTATTCAGATATCCGAAAAATATCCAAAAAAGTATCTGAATATTCGAAAAAATATCAGAAAAAACTATTTTGGATTCGGATTTTCGGATATTTCATATTCGGATACGGATTTTTTTGAACACCTATAGGTGTCGCGTTCTAGTTAAATCTAAAAATGTTTTTTCAAGCATCTCTTTCGTAATAAATACCATCAATTTTTAGTAATTCAATTATATAACTAAATATTAATAAATATAATTTTTCTATATTCCAATAATTTACTAATTTATATAGAATTTAAAAAATAATAAGAATAATGCAATTGCATCTTTATCCTAAATACAATTTTATAATTATTAAATATTTATCGTTATTTAATCTTAATGAATTTTATTTTTTATTATTAAACTCGTATAATACACTGGATTTTAGGCTAGTGTAATAATAAAGATGCTGAAATTAAATGCAACATTAATGGCTAGGATCTTCAAAATGGTATGGAAAGAAGGAGGATTAACGGGTAAAATCAAGAGCAGGCGGGGAAGGTTCTTACCCGAACTACAAACCAGTAACATCATTTGACATCCATCTAGCGACAAAATGACCATAGCTAGTAAAGAAGAGGACGTGCAATAGGAGAGCATTCAATTCGAATCAAATACCGGAGAGAGAATTCATTAAAATCAAGGGTGTAACTTTTTTTTGAACAGCGGGGAAAAATTTTATTATTCACCAAAACATAATTCACCAATACATCATAGTATGGATAACCTCCTTCATAGACTCCTTTACCGGTAATGTCCTGTAAACTTCCAATAGATCTTTAATCTCAAAAGCAAAAATAGACGACACCTTACACCAAGATGAGACCTGTTGCCATAGAGCTGAGACGAATTCACATCCAATCAATAAATGGGCAGTTGACTCCACTTCATTGTTGCAAAGAGGACACAAAGGTGAACAGATTGGAATGTTCCTCTGAATTAGTGCATCCCTCGTAGGAAGCCGGCCCAATTCTGCTCTCCATACAAACGCATTGACTTTGAGGGGCACCCATTTACTCCAATGTAGAACAAAATTAGCTTCTTACTCCCCAAAATCCACAAGTCTTTTTTTAAGAGAGCTAACCGAAAATATTCCATCCCGGTGTCCTTGCCAAACCCATCGGTCCTTAGTATTCTTGATTTCAACCTGATTCAGCAAGGTTTCACATACATTTAATTCATCCATTTCCTCTTCTCGACACAAGCCTCTTGACCACCTCCAAATAAACTTAATCCCATTATTGTCCAAAACCACCCGATCTTTCACCAATCACTTTTTTTGAGATTCAAGTTTATAAAGATTAGGGAATTTATAGCACAAGGGAATCCCCCCCACTCATAAGTCATTCCAGAAGGGTGTAACTACATGCAAAAAAAACCATTTAATCAAACCGGTACCAGTTGGTAACCGGTTTTTAAATTGGTTATTGGAATCGGTTTTAGGTTTTTGAAAAAACCCGTTTATGACCGATTTGAAGTTTCAAGAGACCAAACCGGTTATTAACCGGTCCAACTTAGGATAAAATCGGTTATTTGACGATTAAATGGTTTCGTTTATATCGGTTTCGGTTTTAGATCTTGAAAAACCGGTTATTAACCGAACCGGTTATTAGTAAAAACCGGTTACGAGACTTTGACCGGTTGACCGGTTCGGTTATTCAAAAACCAGTTTAGAGGTGCACAAACCGGTTAACCGGTTTTTGAATTACCGAACCGGTCAACCGGTCAAAGTCTGGAAACCGGTTAACCGCAAAATAACCGATTTTTTAGTAAGATGGACCGGTTAATTGATTTGCTCCATTGAAACCTAAAACCGGTTCTAAACAGCCGGTTTTTTCAAAAACCTATAACCGATACGAATGACCGGTTACGAACCGATACTGGTTTGGTTAACCTTTTTTTGTGCATCTCTAGTACTGGCGACAAACTTCGAATTATAAATGATCACAAAACAGGTTGTTAGCAAATTTGTCGTAATTGAGTGGTCCGAAATCAGTTGAAAATGCAAATAACGGCTTGTTCGGATCGGATTATTCGGATTTTAAAATTTTGGGACTCTATCTAAAACCCGACCCAAAAAACATATATGCTTATCTGATCCGAATCTATCCAAACAACCCGAATAACTGAATAAGTATGATTTTTACATCCGAACAACCTGGTTTTTTTCGGGTCATTCGGGTTAAATTTGGATATTCGATCCGAACTAGAAAAATGGATATCCAACCCGAATTTATCCGAACAACTCAAATAAGAATTCGGATCGGTTTTTCTGGTTTCTGATATTATTTGAATTTCGGATTTTTTTTGGATTTCGGTTTTTTTTAAACCCCTAGTTGCAAATAGGGATGGACATTTGGTACTCAATACCGAAACCGAACCAGTACCGTACCAAACCGATAGATTCGCTATGGTATTCGGTACCCACTATTCCATGAATTCGGTACCAGTACGGTACAAATACCGTTTTAGATAATTATTTTGTAATAAATACCGGTACCGTACCGATCATTTCAGTGGTACAGTATTTTATACCCACTTTTTCAAAAATTCGATACCGGTACTTTCAGTATCAATATATGTTACTTGGGTACTATACGGTACGGGTATAGTACCAGATCTTACCCCTAGTTGCAAACGGGTGTTGCGATTTTTGCCATCAAAATTCAAAACAGCCGCAAAAACGACTGTAAAATGATATTGCCCAAGGAAGTATTGGGCCGGTCACAAAGGCCTTTTTTTATTTTATTATTTTGCGACCGAAATTACTTCCAAAACAGTGGGTTTCCTATCTATGAAATACGAAAAATAAAAAAAAATTAATAAAGGAACACATATAACTTTGTTCATAAGTAAATATTTTAATTTCAACAAAATATTCATATTATAAAACACAAATTATTTCACTGAAATACGTAAATCAACGAAAGTCCGTAACATAACATCTGCATAAATCAAATTGCTAAAGTAAATATTCATGTAACATATAACCAAATTAATATCTATATATGTAGGTGCACGATCGATTACACTCCTTCAGAAGTTGATGCTAAAATCTCATTCCTTTCACTTTTAGATACCCCGTACATTTCCCAGCAGTTCGGCGACTTGATCAGCCCCAAATTGTGCTGTTGGGAGGCCGCCATGAAAGGCCGAACAATGGCGTCGAAGAAACTGAGGAAAATATGGATTAAAGCCAAATGTTCTAGGCCAGCACCCGTAATCAAATGCTCGAGCAGATGCGCAACAACTTGGGCCCAAAAGGATTCGAGCTTGACGAGTTCTATAGGCTATAACCATCTCGAGATAACAACTTCCAAGCGTTAGATATGCAGCTGAACAATCTATAACACTAGCTTTTCCGGGCCAGTGCAGATTAGCATGAGGAGCAGAGGTTGATCCTTCATCTGCAAGGGTTAGCATTGCGAAGCAAATGCATGATAGTGAAAGTGAAAGTAGGGTTAGTGAATTCATGGAGTGGGTGATCAGTTTGTAAATTGGATTTTGATTCAAGTATTGGTACGTGTATGTGTGTACTTATATATGCAAAGAATTTTATTACGTGAAGAATGATAGGGATGATTTTAATTCAGTAGCGTGTTAAGTTGGTGTGAAGAGTTGTTTATAATCCTAAAACGTCCGATTAGGGTGTAAACGAGCCGAGCCGAGCCGAGCCGAGCTAATCTTGAGTTTGCTAAGACTAGACTAGGCTTGTTTAACTTAAAAAAAGAGCTCAAGCTCGAGTTCAACCCATTTAAAAGATTATTTTTAAAGCTCGAGTTCTTATCTAAAGAATATGAAATTATTCTCATTGTAAGAAAATTTCCTGGCTCGAGCTTGGGGCTTCGATCTTTTATTAATTAATTAATTAAATTTTATTATTAATTTTGTATATATTTATAATCATATATAAAAATAATTATTTTTATAAATGTACACTTATTTAATTAAATAAAAATTTTGTTTAGACTATCAAATCGGCTCGAGCTTGATAACTAAACAATCAATATATTAAGATATGAGTTCGAACTCATTTGAGCCTTCTAGTCTTTTACTGATCCAATCTCATGTTTTTCACAATAGTTTACACGCCTACCTCCGATCCCAATTAGGCATAACTTAAAAGAGGAAGTACTTAGCACTAGATTAACACGATGATACTGAACAAATAGATTATCTTTGGGTTGTAGAATGGAAAAAACAAGATAGTTTGTTGTAGAGGGTATTATTAAGGATCCGTTGTTAACCCACCTTAATTGCGAAAACTGATTAAATTCGACAAGATCAA
Source organism: Mikania micrantha (assembly GCA_009363875.1). Lineage (NCBI taxonomy): Eukaryota > Viridiplantae > Streptophyta > Magnoliopsida > Asterales > Asteraceae > Mikania > Mikania micrantha. The sequence continues at coordinate 67,097,842 of CM018696.1, read as the reverse complement.
CCCAAATCTTAGGGTTTTTTTCATGACACATGTATATGTTCGTTTATGTCTTTATGCAAATTCATCACTGTTTAGGATTAAAAGCAAATGTAACTTTGCTTTACACTATAAATATTTATTTGTTGCTACGACAACTTAAACTGTCGTAAGATCGCAAACGTTGATGAATTTGCACAATTTGGGTTGATCTTATTAGGGTTAATCGGGTTTGCGCAATTTAGGTGTGTTATTATTTGATCATGATTCTATGTTTACTTATATTCACATGATGTTAGAAACATAAAAAATAAATTTTTGTTTCACTTAATTTTTAAAATAAAATACTTATGACTAAAATCAAAGATTTGAATTAATCTTAACATATGTGTATGTTTCTTATTATTTGCTAACTTGATCTTAAATCAATTTAAAATCAATTTAAGCACTTTTTCTTTGGGAAGTGTAGAGTAATTAACAGTTGCGGCATTACTGTTAGACACTTGTGAGATCAAGTCTTTTACAGTTAAAAGAATGAGTATATGGGTAAACAAGAACAAAAAGCTAAGAATGCTTAATAATACCATAGAATAATTTTCATGTTTTTTTTTTTTTTTTTTATGAATCACTCAATAAATAACTTTACAATACAAACAATTGCAAAGAGCTGATGGATAATTACAATACAACTTTGTTATTTATAAATATTATAGTTAGTGTAGCTATACTAAAATCTATAACCACGTGCAAGTATAACGGTTTGAAATACACTAACTACAAAATGAATTAATTGGGCTCAAATTCCTTTTCTTGTTTATGTTATTTCATGCCTTATTATATTTTTTCCCTACACATAAAATTTTAGTATTTCTTTTATATAACATATTACCTCTAATTTATTACTTTACTAACAAATATTTTCTTCATAAAGCACATATAATATATTGGTTTAAAACCTTGTAAGACCATGGGGTATGCCCCTTGGTCCAACCACTCCACATATGTGCTACGGAAGCGCCACATAGACACACATCACAACCACCAACTCTACTAAAAGTGGTGGAAATGCCCCTTGGTCCAACAATGAGGAAGGAAAGGAAGGAAGGAAAGGCTTGCAACGGTCAAGAAGGAAGGAAAGGCGTGGCTGTGGCCATGCCCAAGCCACTAATGCCCAAGGGGGCCGGTGTTCTACGCCCTTTCACACCTCCCCCCACCCGGCACACCCCACGGTCTAAGTGTGTGTAACATTGTATTCGTAAATTTTAATTGTTAAATATTTGTAAATCATTTGTAAACAATTTCAATATTAAACAAACAATCATAAACAAGAGCCCCTTCATGTTTTTGCGGTGATCAACCCCTATGTGGGTACATAATAAGTGTAAGAAACGTAGTTAGTTTTAACACTATAACTTTCATAAATTGCATTACAACATAAATGGGGACTTGAACCAAATTAAATTCATTACGTTTTGTACTTAAAAGGCATGCTAATCTTACATTCAAATCAATATACCAGAATAATTTTGTATATGCAGATCTGGCTTTCTAAAAGTAGAACTAAATTAAGTTCAAAATGTCAACAAGAATTAAAAAACTAGGAGATTGGTTGCTACAAGAGATCTTAAATTAGCAAAACTTAACGATATTTTGGTGGTGAGATAAGACTCATAAACCAAAAGGTCTTGGGTTGAATCCCACAAGGGGCTTTCCTTAAGAGTATTGGGTTTCTTACATAGCTGGTGACTTGATAGTGGATATGAGAGGGTACAGGGATGCACAAACTGGTTTTTTTCTCCAAACCGGTTCGGGTTGAGAACCGATTCGGTTTGGTCAACGGATGGTCAAAACCGGTTTGGGTGAAAACCGGTTCGGTTTGGAAACCGGTTTGGCGAGATGAGGATGTCAAACCTATAGAACTGGTTTGGATAGGTTTGAAACCGGTTTGGAGGAGTTGAAACCGGTTTGGGAGATGAGGATGTCAAACCTATGCCAAACCGGCAGTTCGGACAGGTTTGTAAACCTAAACTGGTTTTTTTGCCCACCTCTAAGAGGGTAGTATTGCTCGTGGCACGATAATAATTCAGCGATTCGTCATTGATCCAAAAATTCCGTCATTCCATTCTACGTTAATGATACATGAATGTATTTGTTTGTTAAAAATAATATATCTCTTCTTGTAAGGCTATGTGTTTAAGTACTATAGTCGCATCACGTAGGTTGTTAAGTCTGAAAGATCCAATTGAGTATAAAAAAAACATATCACTAAAAAAAAAGGTTATATGGTAGGTATTAATGCATCAAAAATAATGAGATTGCTTTTTAGAGAAAAGTAATCATAAATTTAAAAAATAAGACTACTCGTGGTTAATATAACACAGTTTAAAGAGTTGCTAGATCGTCTGAACGCAGGTTAATATAGCACGATTAAAATAGGTTAATACATCGTGAATGTTCTGAAGAATTCAATTATAAAAATTGAGGCATTTAGATATAGTTGTTATATATTTACTCAACTAAAAGGGTCAATTATATAAAAATTCCGGTTTTAAGAAAGGTCATATTCTTTTTTACATTTTATAAATCATTTTGGAAGATTTTATATTGCGAATCGAAACTATTGCAAGGTATGACAATATGAACAGTTGATGTGAAACTCAAATAATCAAAAGAAATGATATGAAATATGAACACACGATGTTTGACAAAGACTTCAAAAGCTATAACAATAAAACCTCAATATCTACCACAGAAGAATAGAAGATTGAGAATAGTAGAAGGGGTTCTTTTCAATGTTTTCAGAACCACACCGGACATCGAACCGGTCTCCTTACAGGTCAGAGGTCAGACCGGTAGGATCGGTCGAACCGGATTTAAGAAGTGGATGATTTTATAAATATATATATCTATCTATTATAATAAAAGAGTATTTTTAGGAGACACATGTCGTATTCTGGTGCAATCTGAAAAAAATTTCCCGCATCTCTTTCTTAATTTATATTAATATTTTTTAGTAATTAAATTATATAATTAAATATTAAAAAAATATAAATTTTCTTATTCTAATATTATAATAATTTATAACTTATAAAAATATTTCAATTATAGTTTATCTTAAAATATAATTTTATAATTATTAAAAATTTATTATTATTTATATTAATAAATTATATTTTTTTAATTATACGATCCGTATAATACACGGGGTTTTAGGCTAGTGTGTGTATATATATATATAATAAAAAATAAAAAAAAAACGGTTTAACCACCGGTTGGCCGGTTCAACCGACCGATTCGCCCAAAATGGCCCAAAACCCCTAACCGGTCCGGTTCTTACAAAGGAACACAAAACACTCATTTTATAGGAGCTAGAGACAGAGAACCAATGGCTGCATCCAGCTAGCAATTCGTTTCGATGATAAACAAGGAAGGAAGGAAATCACCAGAGATCAGGAACATGCGACTGCAACCTTGAAGCCAAATCTAGCAACATACTCTTAAAAGAATGATCTTCTCCTTAACCCAAACTATTCTCTTACCTAACCAACAATGCAATTAGTGAGCCCAATCAATTGAAAATAGAGCTTGTATTTTAACCCAAATGAGATATATTACCTGTGAGACCAGTCTTTTGGGTTGAGTTTTATACTTTTATATTTATTTTGTAACATTTTAAAATTTGCTCACATATAACAATTCGTATTTGTAGAATTTTTTGGCATGTTTTAATAGTCCTTTTATTTAACACTTGTAAAAAAACCAACGATGTGGCTACCTACTAGTTCATTGTAGATAAAAAAAAAAACAAATTACTCAATCGCATCCTACGCTATACCGTATATTAAATAATAACTTCCATAAAGATTGAAATGTGTTGGTTCAATCATAGTGTATTACATTGTTGATTTTTTTTATATTTTGTGTTCTTATTTATTTATTTATTTATTTATTTATTTTGATGTTTTCATTGAGTCTGCGTTTGTAGTCAGGCTTTTTTATACTACACTTTCCGGTTTTACAGGTGAGTGACGACCGTTCTACAAGAAGATATACATTAAGATTTTATATTGGTATAACATGTTCTACGCATTCTTGATCAGTATTTTGATTTCAATATATAGTTTGCCTTTTGATATTTTGAATCATTATATATTTATATGCAACCATTAAAATAATCAACTTTTGAGCAAATCTTGACCTTTTAAAGTCATCAATATCAAATCTCAATCGTACAAAATGCTAAAAAAGCTTTTAGAACTGGCAGTTCACAGCAGTTTTACACCCTCTTTCCTCCCAAATAACAGTTTCTAACAGTTTAATGTCATATGCCTTGAAATTATGCCCATTTGAAGGCATTGCAATTCCCAACATCTTCTAGAAATATCAGTTATTGACAGTTTTTGATGAAAGTTAGGATGTGCAAGTGAGACAAGGGTTAAAATTTTAAAACATTAGTTGTTTTAAAAATTTTAAAAATTTACTAATATCTGCTCTATTCGGTTTGATAACCTGCTACTAATTCTTCTTCTGCTTCTGGTAAATCAAAAGGTAATCGTTCACACTCGGCTAGGGAAGAAATTAGAAAAACTAGAAACCCTATAGGTTGACGCCACAAATTCCATCCCCAAAAACCATATTTTGACTGCGCTTCAACTATATCAACTGTACTTGAACTGTTAGATAATCATAGTAGATGAGAACATCACTGTTCTCATCCCTAGCGTTTTATTGTTAAGTATAGTCATGATTTTTTCTATGAATCTGTCTATTCAGCAAATAAATAGAAGATTTGTGCCAAAATAACAGATGCGAAGAAGAACAAAAGGCCTTGTACACGTAATGGATCTTGAAGTACTATTTCTGCATCTCCCTGACCAAATCCGCCCACATTAGGATTACTTGTCAACGGTTGATCCAATTTGATAGATTCGCCTTCTGAAACAAGAAGTTCTGGCCCCGGAGGGATAATATCAACCACTTGACGTCCATCCGATGCATCCGCTATGGTTATTTCGTATCCCCCCTTTTCTTTTCGTAGGATTTTGCTTACTATACCTGATGCTGTAGCATTATAAACTGTATTGTTACTTTTGCTCCCGTCAGGATAAATCTGGCCCCTTCCCCTCTGTAAGAGTATTATTCCGATAGATAATTCTTCTATAGATTTCATTAATATCCGAGGTCACTAGTTTATCCTCATCTATATGATAGATTGGTCTCAACTCAGGAGGAAGAACTGGTAATAGACACAAAACCATCCATTTTGGTTCTATATTTGTTCGAATAAAATGCTTAGCCAATTCCATGCGGAACATGTTCTTTCAAGACTATAAAAATCTCATAACTCATTTAAATTATAATATGAGTATGTGGCATGTTAAATTTTAAAAACTACATCTAAATTACTTTGCATAAAACTATAGAGATTTCTTGTGAATTTTTACATATTCGATGGGAGTGAAATTTGTAAGAGATGATAAACGGTTGATTAAAATGAGAAAGAAAACAATCTCCAAAAAAGGTTATGGAACGTGCCATGCGGAAGTGATTTAGACTTGGCCAAGTCACAAGTCACAACAAAGCCCGGCTCACAATTAAAAAAAAAAAAGGAAAGAAAAACACACACACACCCATTTCTATAGGCTCAAAAATCCAAAAGACTCAAATTTTTTGGATAAATTGACTTTTTATTTGTAACAGATCATGATTATAGTAATTTTTTTGATTGTTTTAATATTGTAATTAATAATCCTTGCAAAATTGGTGGGCAGGGTAAAGTTGGGTAGCAAATCAAAATAAGTTTGGGTTATAACGAGTGTGATTTGGGATTAATTTTAAACAAAATTCAATTTAGGTCTAAATGAGTCATTTTTAAAAAGCTTCAATTTATTTCAACTTAAAATAGTCTATTTTAATAATTTTTAGTGATTTTCTTATCAAACATATTATTGATAATTTTTACCCTTTTGAGTTTATATTAACATAGTTTTTAATTACTCATCTTGACCCATATTTTGTTAAGGTAGTACCCATATCAACTTGTTTTGTGTTATGGTGTTAACCATTTCAGCAAAAAATACAATAACTGTTCACATAAATCAACCAATTTATCTTCTATGGGTCAAGATTATTAGGCTAGTAATTAATATACATAATTTGTTTGCAATTTATATTTTTTGTAGTTTTCTTTTTCAATATAATTTATACTTTTTTGTGTCTCAAACTTGGAGATAGTTTTTATTTATAGTCAAAAGATGACCCTGATTTTTATTTTTGTTTCAAGCCATCAAAAGGATTGAGACGACTCAGGTCAGAGCAGGTTGACGTTGCAAGTAAATGATTGATCTGTGACATAAATGGACGGCATATTCTCGATCAAAACTCTATGAGGTCCCTTTGGCCCAAAGTCAAAGTAAAGCCTTAGATCGGTGATTGCATGAATGAGAGCATGCATGCATCACAACATGTAAGTTTGTTGACTAGATAGAGTATGGGACATGCAAATTTTTTTAATATCATATTTTGTTGTGAACCGTTTCACGGCTGATCATGCGGGCTGTGTAATGGTTATGCGTAAGAAGGGTGCGACAAGGCATTCACACCCGGTCACCTTCATTATATATAGCCTAGGGGCTAAGATGACGAAGGGCCCATACCATGTCGATTGATTTTGACCAGACTTATAGATCGTCAAAAAGTCTGAGCTGGATTTTTATAATTTAGCGTCTAGAAGACTTAATTTATAAAAAGTCAATTCTCAATTTATAGTTTTATACACGGACAAATGAAAAATGGGTTGACTCCGCCTTCCATCTCTATTTGCCCCTTCAATGAAAAACCCTAATTTGCAACAACCAATCTTGCTATATTTATTTCGTTCCCTCTGATCTAGATCATGTTCTTCAATTGACGATCAGAATTCAAGCTATAACCTGTAAAGATCAAGCATGTCGTCGGAGATTGAGGTCGTTGATGAGGTCCAAGAATCTAGAGATCGCGATGCTGCCGGAAACGGGACGGTTGAAGGAGGAGTAGATGAAGAGATTCTGAGGGACGATGTTTATACTGCAGCTGCGTATGGTGATTTGGAGAAGCTTCAGAGATTGGTAGAGTCGGAAGGTTGCTCCGTTTCGCAGCCCGATGGCCTCGGTTATTACGCTTTGCAATGGGCCGCTCTCAATAATCGCGCAGCTGCTGCTCAGTACATCATCGAGGTTTTGTTTACACGATACTCACTGTTTCTGATATACATGTGCATATGCTCTTGAATTGGTTTGTGTAAGTTTCTGGCTTTAATGTCCGGATGTATGTAGCTTCTAACTCCAGGCATCTACTTGTTTGAAAATTATTGCTAATTCGGTCTGCCTCATAGAAGATCTTAAAGATGAAGTGAATTATTTGTGTTTATAAATGGGAGCAATTGTTCCTTTGTTTCAGCCAGTGAAGTTCGTAGTTCAATTTGAGTTTAGGTATCTAACTAATTGAGTTATGTTGGGATCTTAAATAATAAAAAACTGAAGTTGGTTGAATGGTTTATACTATACAAAAACTGATTATAACAACCTTGGCCAGTTAGTTAATACATTGATATGCTGTATATGTTCATGATATTAAATACTATGGTAAAAGATTTGTGATAATCAAGACAAGGAAAGAGTGGCTAGAAAAACTCAAAAACCTTATTAAATTGTGAACATAAGCACACAAGTGCCTATGCAACTTTTTACTCACAAGAAGGCTAAGTAGGCGCTTGCTGTTAGTTGTTCACACCATTAGCGATGGACAAAAGATGAAAAGAGTGAGTTCTGAAATCACAATGTATTGTGTTAAAGCAGGAAATACTTTTTTTAAATGCTTGACTTGATCTTGATAGCCTAATTTTAAATCTCTTAGAGTTAGTGGAGTTCCCAAAAAGTCTAATGCATGAGGATGCATTCTAAGTAAGGTGTGCCCTGCTTTTAATCTTCGCTGATATTGTTACACTTCATTTGTGATAAATTTACGATGTTAGCTTTGATTTTCATTTAATATTTTTGGCTGAAAGCATTTGTATTGACGTGGAACCCTAGGTAAACTATAGGCACAGAGGGCTCACCTGCCATGTAGACGCAAGTCATAAAAATAGCATACGTTCCAGATAAAAGACGCAATAATAAAAAATATTTAATAAGCGTACAAAGTATTTAATAGGCATAGAATATCAATAATTTAATGCTATTCTACAAATAAAATATAGAACTTAATATATTTTCCTCTTGTGTCGAAGTCCAAAAAAGAAAAGAAATTCGGTTTTTCCATCCCACTGTGCTTCATGAGAAGAAATATGGCAAGGGAGATGGTTATAAAAGGAGACCAGTCAAAACAAGGAATCATAAGGTGTGATTGGCTTTATTAAGAAATTAGTGATGGCCTAGTTCAATTTTTTCCCTGTTTTAGCAGGTGTGGACTTGTCTTGGCTCCTAATCAGAGCCAATGGCTCATCCCGCCTGTGCCTGGACCAAGGCGTTTGCCTCGTATGCGCTTGATGAAAAAGCTCACCTTGCCGTCTTGCGTCAGTTTTTGGGGTCAGGGCCTTGCCTTTGGCTTGCCTTTGACTACATAAATGGAAGTTAAACTTTTTGATGGACATTGCAAATCATATTGAACTTTGGCAAGAAGATAAAATAATGATGCTGAAGTGACAACCAATTTGATATCATATATCATTTGCAGAACACAGGTTTAATAAAAAAGATTAGAATTTTTTACTTACAGGGAACAGGGTATGCACATTATTTGTTAAATCAAGCAAGCAACTAATCTGGAATTCTGGATATTCTCTCTGAAGCTCATTGTATAGATTTTACAAATATTTAGTGAAAAATGGTTCTCATCCTCAATGTTATTTGACATGAAATAGAATAAACTTCGACTATAAATGTTTTTAAGTATAAGTACAGTTATGATTTATAGCCCAATTTTTTTTTATTGCATACTAGGTTGGACCTGGTGGTACTGTTTCTGAATGCCGACATTTGAATTGCAAAAATTGTTGTCATTTCTAGTTGCTATCATTTGGTTATTGGCTTTAGTCTGTGATGATCTTGTGGCTGTTGTTTTGTTAGATCATGTGGTAATTATTTTCTGTCAATGAACTTTGCAGCATGGTGGAGATATAAATGCAACAGATCTTACTGGGCAAACGGCATTGCACTGGAGTGCTGTTCGAGGAGCTGTTCAAGTTGCAGATCTCTTGCTGCAAGAAGGTGCTCACATCCATGCTGCTGATGTCTATGGATATCAGGTTGCTGTCTGCAATTATTAATATCTCTTAATTATTTGCTAGCCTACATTATATAAAGGAAACCTCAGGTTCTTTTAAACAAATTAAAAAACTGTTAATCACTCTCCTCACTATTTTTAAACTTGTGTTTCCTGCAGACTACTCATGTTGCTGCACAATATGGCCAGACAGCCTTGCTATATCACATTGTAACAAAATGGAATGCAGACCCTGATGTACCTGACAATGATGGAAGAAGCCCTTTGCATTGGTACTTAAATGCAAAATTATGCTCAAAACTAACTCTTTTTGCTTAAAAAATGTGTTATTGTATATTTGCATGTGCCAATATGTAGGGCTGCTTATAAAGGTTTTGCAGACTGCATACGCCTCCTTCTATTTTTGGATGCATATAGAGGTCGCCAGGACAAAGAGGGTATAAATTAGTTACATAATATTGTTGCAATTACTTCATTTTCCTAAAAGTTATTTATTTATTTTTTTAATCGTATTTTTAAATAAAATAATTGATATGCTATTGGCTATAATGTTTTATGTCAGGCTGTACACCTTTACATTGGGCTGCTATCAGAGGAAACCTAGAAGCATGCACAGTACTCGTGCAAGCTGGAAAAAAAGAGGATTTAATGGCAACTGATAACACTGGTCTCACACCAGCACAGCTTGCTTCTGATAAGAATCATCGACAAGTTGCTTTTTTCCTTGTAGGTATTTCTTGACATTTTTAAAATAAACATTTTTCATATATTTTAAAATCAATATATAAACCACAGATCTGTATTATTCTCTCTGATTCTGCAGGGTAATGCTAGGAGGGTTTTAGACAAACGTTGGGATGGAAACAATATGCTGGGGCGGTTTTCAAAGCTAGGCCTGGCACCTGCACTTGTGTGTGTAATATTTGTGCTACTTATGACCTATATTAATTCAGTAATAATGGGTATTTTCCTAACTTTGGAGTTTGGATAGTGCACACTTATGTTATAACCTATGATTGATGAGGCGTGACCAATATTTATGATTATATATATTTCTTTGCTGTAGCTTCAAATTTGCCAAAGATGACAGCTGGCTCTGCATTGATTGCATGGATTGGTGCAACATTGGCAAGCTTGGGATTGGTGCTATTCTACCGGTGTAGCTCGTATGTTCTTTGACTTTGCTGTTTAATTAGTTTTAAATTGCAGTATGTGTAATAGCTGCTTTCTTTTCCATATTTTTGTGACTTATGGTGCTCTTTTGGTTTTTGTAGCAAAGATCCAGGTTATGTAAAAACTAACAGGCATGATTCACAAAATATGAAAGATGATGTAAGTATTTTTCTATCTTTAAAAAAGTGTAATTTAAACCAAATGTCTACAATTCTCATAATTGGCCTTAGTATTAGGCATACCTTAGTTTACATGTAACTCGCTTATTTGATATAGATTCTATTAGTTACGTGCGTTACATTGACTATTCGTTTACATTGTTTGGTTGTATGTCTATGCTTTTGCTTATGCTTCTGTTTGTGCTTCTTGTGCGTCTGTGCAAAGAAATAATTTTAAAATAAAATAAAAAAGGATATATATAATGAATCACAAAAATAAATAAATGAAAGTTTTGTGGCACATCTAAGCCGGGGTTCTCTTTAGAGGCAACCTCTTTATCCTATTAGGATAGAGTTAAGGTTTGTTTTCTTCTCACCCATCCCTCCCCCCAGACACTACTAGTAGGATTATATTGGGTATGTATGTTGTGTTTGGAATTAAGTGGCACAGCGGAATCTGATTAACACAATACGCGCACACGAATTGCAAAGAAATAGAGACAAGATATAACGTGCGTTGGTCGATGTGACCTACGTCCACGGGTTGCAACTAGGGATTCTTTATTAATTAGGTGTTAAATATTACATTTACAATACGGAGCATTAAATAGAAAAAACAATTAGGTTAAATCCCTAATGGGCCAGGATTAGGGCTGGCTGCCCTAAAACTCCCAAAGGCCTACGTTAACCTAACATGTTGTTTGTTGTTGTATACAATCCTCACAATCAATATGTTAGCTGCTTGACTGATGTTGTTTAATTTGTACTTGTTGTTTTGGTATTATATAGGAGCCTTTACTGAAGATTGAGATAAATGATCCTGCTCTTCTAGCTGGTAATTGGTCTCAACTTTGTGCCACTTGTAAGGTAATGTTACATTTACATATCAAATTATAATCATCTTATACAGATTCAAATTACTATTTTTTTTTCTTCCTAAATTAAATATTTCATGTTCTTATACTTGTTTACCTTTGTTGATTAGATTGTTCGACCTGTTCGCTCAAAGCATTGTTCAACTTGTGATCGATGTGTTGAACAGTTTGACCATCATTGCCCATGGGTGTCTAATTGCATCGGGAAGGTTTGATTACCTTTTCATAATAATCATTATGACCTTATTGACCTTGTTGTAAATAACACTTTTAAAAACCATAATTTCAGAGGAATAAACGTGATTTCTTGGGCTTCCTTGTCATTGAAGTATTTGCCATGCTGATAACTGGCACAGTTGCCCTTACAAGTAATTCTTTTGCTTTTTTTAATTCTCATTTGGTCAACTTTTTTCATGCTGAAAGAACATGTTAATGCAGGAATTTTGACGGACCCATCAGCTCCATCTTCCTTTGGGGCATGGTTGAACCATGCGGGTAACCAGCACACTGGAGCCCTATTATTTTTAATTTCTGATTGTTTTCTCTTTGTTGGTGTTGCCGCCTTAACTTCTATGCAAATTTCTCAGGCACGTTACCTTTCTTTTCTTCATTTCATCAAAAATAATTATAAAAAACAACAATTCGTTACGAAAAATTTTGATTTCTGCAGGTTGGCCGTAATATAACCACAAACGAAATGGCAAACGCAATGCGATATAGCTACTTAAAAGGTCCTGGAGGTCGGTTTAGAAACCCGTATGACCATGGGTGCAAGAAAAACTGTTCAGATTTGTTCATAAATGGTTACAATGAAGATATTGAGCTGATTGAAGCAGCAGCTCAATCAAATGAGATAAATATGATGCCTATGAGCAGCAGGAGTTTGAACCCGCTTCAAAACAGCCCGAATGGAAACAACACACATGTTATTGATGTGAATAATAATATTTTAAAAACACACAACAATCATGTTCATTCTTCAAGTTGTGGCCATGGCCATGGCCATGGCCATGGGAATCAAGGTAAAAGTAAACCAGAGACTGCTCCGCTCGGGTTAGGTCTTGGTTTAGGCCGTAACGCTCGGTCTATGGCTACTTCATGATTTATATTGCCCTGGGTTTTAATACGGTTTAAAAGACATCGTATGTTGTATCATTTTTTTTCTTCAATATTTATAAGTTACTATCCAAGTTTTGTAGCTTGCTCTGATCATGCTCATCGTTGGCTTCTATCTACACTTGTACCTTGCTTGAACCTAATTTTTGCTATTCATATTTGTACATAGACAAGAACGCCATTTTTAGTTGCATTGAAATTTACGTCCTTTTGTTTTGTTAGATTTGTTCTTTTTTTTTTTTCTTTCTTTTTTTAATATGGGTAGTTTTAGTATGAGTTAATGCCAGAATAAAGATGTAACTTGCGGATAAAAGTATTTGGTTTTTAATGTACCAAACAAGTTAAACTTGTTTAGAGTCCACATACTTGTAAAACAATTTTAAATATGAACTTTTTATACCTAAAAGCGGCTCTTAAAGTGTAGATAGGGCTGTAAACGAAACGAACGTTCAGGGAACCGTTCGTGAACCGTTTGGCGAGAAGTTCGTTTATGTTCGTTCGTTTAATAAATGAACAAATACGAACAAGAAATTCTGTTCGTTTATTTAAATGAACGAACAAAACAGAGGTCTTGTTCGTTCATTTATGTTTGTGAACGTTCCGTAACATGTTCGTTTAGTATATTTTTCATTGAATGTATTGTATATTTTTAAATTTTAATTTTTAGCTTAATACCGTAATATTTAAGTTATTTTTAATTTAATACTACAATATTTAAATTTATATATTTATTAATGATTATCCCGTATGTTTGAGATTAAGAATGTTTTTTTTATTGTTTAAATAATATGTGTTCGTTAATATTCGTGAACCGTTCGTGAACAAGTTAAATTCCTTAATGAACGAACACGAACAATAATTTTTGTTCGGTTAGCGTTCGTGAACCATTCGTGAACACGTTAAAAGTTAAACGATTGAACACGAACGAGGGTTCGTTCGTGTTCGTTCGGTTCGTCTACAGCCCTAAGTGTAGTGGATAACTTTTATTTATTTATTTATTTTTTATTATTTAAGATTGTATTAATTTGAGTTTAAATTTGTTGAAAGTTAATAACGTGGTGTTTCACGTTTGGAAAATAAAGTCTACTTACGATTAGGGGTGTTCAAAATATTCAAAACTCGAAAAAATTCAAAATCAGAAACCCGAAAAAACCTTATCCGAAATCAATTTTGGTTTTTCGGGTTGGATAATATGATTTCAAATTCGGGTCGGGTTTCGGACATGCAAAACTAGTTTTTTTGGGCCGGGTATCCGAATAACATGAAAAAACAGGTTTATTCGGATGCACGAATTCGGGTTTTTCGGGTCGGGTTTCGGATAGACTGGAAAAAATTCAAACCCGAAAAACTCGTTATCCGACCCAATGAACACCCCTACTTACGATCCATGTCAAATTGCCATTAAAGAAATCACCTACATAACAGTCACATGCTCATATACATTTATTTTAAACTACTTTGATAATTTTTAAATAAAAAAATTTTCATTGAATGTCTATACAAAATAAAGTACATTACCACACTATTAAATTAGTTGATTTTGACCATTTTCTCTTCACCTTTTGACCATTTCAAACTGATGTAGGAAAAAAGGGTAGAAAACATTGGCCTTTAATGGTGTATGGCTAAAAAAGAGGTCAAATCTAAAGTTCATCAGAAGGGAAATAATTGTTTTGTGTCAAAGCTTATAAAAAACATTCCCAAAAATGCTGATCCTTTGTGCAATCTATTAGAACAACTAGAACAAAATAAGATAAAATTTGTCAACAAGTAAAATATAATATATTTATAATGATGACTAATTAAAGAACACATGTATATATGTCATTTTGTCCAATAAATTTCAACCTAAAGTCTCCCAGTGAATAGAATACAAACCAAGAACTTGCATCACTCAATCTGAGAAAAAAAGAATGAAAAAAACACACATACAATTACACTACTCTCAGAATCAGAAAGAAAATATGAGTTAGTTTGTGAAAAGAAAAACTAAAAATATAAGTTTTTACATTGTTATCTTGTGTCCGAATTCGAGGAGTTATCGACTATAATCTTACACCAACAATAAGGTCTTCTGCTCTTCTACAAATTTGAAGCTGCAACGATCTGTGATCTGTCCCATGAAAATAACAAAAAACACTTGGTAAATCTTCATGCTTGTTTTAAGACATGAATGATCTTTGGAACTCGTCTTTGAAGCAATGGCTCTAATATGAAAGAAGGAACACTAATTTGGCACATTTTTGCATCATACATGTCATTCCATGCTTGCACGATCTCATCAATATTGAATCCCACCCCTAAAAACCATAATAAAAAAATATGATCAGAATTCACTTCCAAGACTTCTTGAATTTATGCATATAGAAAACATAAAGTTTAAGTTTTTTGCAATTGTTCAAGTCTATTGTAAACATCCATCAATTCGAAACAAAACGGTTACCCTGAAAATGAGAAATTATTTTGATAGAAAACATTGACGTACCCAATTCGACCCGTTTAGTAGTGACCAAGTTGGTTTGGGTTATGTATCATTGTTAATGGGTCAAATAAAAAAAATTATCTAAAAAGGAACTGGGTCAAAAGTGTATTTTTAATGCATACAAGCACCTATCCGCTTTATATAGAAAATTGGATTGTTGTTTCAATAAAAGAAATTTCTAATCATATCTATTATATCACTTTTTTTAGAGAATTAGAATATTCGATTAAGAGCTAGTATAAGCAGCAAACCTTCTGATGCAGTATTATTAGAACAATGATTCTTGATCATGACAGCAATATGTGTATGAGAAGCTCCAGCAAGTTCAAATTTTTCAACAGCAATCTCCAAACATTCCCGCCAAACAGGAATCCCAAGTTTATACTCCATCATTGATCTTTCATAAAACATCGTACCCCACAAAACATTAACCCGGGACCTCATATTTGCAACCAGCTCGGCCATTTCATCTTGTGTAAAATCTTTAACATATTTACCCAATTCTGTCTTCTGTAATTCAGACTTCACTTTATTTGGCCTTAAAACTTCATTAACCCGCCTCATTTCTGTTTCCTCCCAAATTTTAACACCCTTTTCCATATTAGATTCAGCATCGTCGTACAATCGAACTGTTTCTGTTGAATCCCATGTTTCAAGATTAATTTTAGTTCCAACGGCATAATACCAAGAAAGTTTTGCTTGTTCAAATTGCTGTTGTCCTAGAGCCAGAAGTCCTTCATAAAAGTCAGGTTTAATTTTAATTGCTTCTTTATATCGCTCACCTGCTTTCACATATTCCATTTGTGTCCATTCATATGAATGTTTAATTTGTGAAAATACAGATTCTTGAGAACCATTTTCTCCATGGTATACCTTTTTCCTTGCTCTTGACATATGAACATTTCCCCAATTAAAATAAGCCAAAGCAACCATTTCTTGAAAATTATCGGCTGCAAGATTGAAAAACTCTTGAGCTTCACTACTTGTTACAATTTCCTCCAAAGCTTCCGAGTATACCTTCATACCAAGCTCATGAAGGCCCCAATATGAATCCGTGTTGAAACCAACATAGTTCTTGAAAAGTTGAGCAAACTCTAAGATCCAATCATCAATACAAGGAGATGAATTTAAAAGCTTTTGTCTTTTTTCTCGGTTTCTAATATGGTCAAAGAACGGATCTTGCTCAGGGTTGACATCCACAATGTACAACCTTAACGCACCCCGTTGATCAGAAGTTGATGATTCGGCCCATTTTAGTTCTTCATTTGTGGTAATTGTCACCATGTCATCTTCTTCATCTCTATATTTCATAAGAACAGCTTTTGAAACAGGAAACCTATCACTTACAATTTCTCTTACTTTTATGATATCACAATTGATAGGAATTTTTGCCCATCTTATATCTTCCCCATATACCAGTTTCACAACCCTTTTCGGCTCTTCTTTGCTTTCATTCCTGTTGATTTTTTCCTCCACAATTATCTTATCTTCTGTCTTTTTATCATCGTTTTCATAATCTTTTAACTCTTCCATAACCTGATCAAGTTTTTCACTTTTCTTGTCAGCTTTGTTCTTTTTCTTTTTGTGTGATTTCTCCTTTATTGGTTTGTGGAGTTGACTCGAATCGATTTGTTGTTCACTCTCATTAACTTTTTCTTCGTTCAACTTATCCTCCATACGAGATTTCACTCTATCTAGAATCTCGGTTGCCATTAGATTATTGGGTTCTATATCTAACACCATATTAACATCTCTTAAAGCCAAATCAAGCCTGTTTAAAGCCTCGTAACATCTGGATCGTTTCAAGAGCGCTTTGCTATAATTTGGCGTGATTTCAAGAGCTAAATCACACTCATGAATAGCCCTAGGAAAATCGGTGATACCCATTTGCATATAACATGCTGCAATGTTACTATGAAGATAAGATACATCTAAATGGTTTCCAGGAAGCAATTTGAGGGCTTTTTGGTACTTCAATATTGCTCCTTCATAATATTTTGTTTGAAATAACTTATTCCCTTCTTCCTTAAGTTCTTGTGCCATTGAAATGAAAACCGTAGTGTCATTATCATAGGCATTGCTATCATCAAGTTTGTTTTGCTTTAAATTAACATGATCTATCTGTTTTGAACCTAGTTTTTTATTTCTTTTTGATTGTTTACCCATTTTCTAATCTGTTTCTGAACAATTAGTTTGAGATTCAAACTTGAACTTTCAGAATCTTAGGGATACAAAATTCAAGATCCCTAAATATTTAAACTTTAAGAACTATCTAATTTCTTGAAATTGAAGATCACTGATATCATATACCCCAACTCTTATCCAAGATCAATCAATAATGCATCCTTCGATTACAATTTATCAAATCCACTTACAAAATTGAAATTGAACAGCTTACAATGCGTCTATGTGTGTAAATCAAGATTAAACTAAACCTTCAGATTCCATTTTCCTCACTGAATCAAGACTTGAAGGAATCAATTGGCGATGAGCATAACCAAATCCGTGATTCAAAGAAGAAACAGACAAAGATTTTAAGCAACTACAAGCGATTTTCTCTATTGTAAATAAAATTCCTGTGCTAAAATTGAATTAACTGGAATGAAATTAACACAAACTTATCTGGGTTAAGATAAAAGCTTGATCTTTGGCCGGAAAAACCTCAAAAATGCAGACGCTCCCATTGAAAACAAGAAGAAAATATTGAGCTTCTAACTGTTGATCTTTGACCTTGTGCATCCATTTATTACTTTTTATGTAATAAAAATAACAATAATAGATATTATTTTGTTGGGTGAATCTTATTTAACAAGGGAGTGGTGTTCTTTAACTTTTTTTTTTTCCAGAATAATAACTTAATCGTCTGCAAAAGTAAATTGAAAAAGCTTTGTGGGGATGACCAGGGGAATAAAGAGAGACGTATATAATTGATTATAGGGATTCTTTAAAATTAAAAAAAAAATCATTATATATTAGATTTATAAAGTTTTGTGAAATATTTTATTTTGTAGAATTTTTGAGGTTTGAGTGGGGGACAACAATGAATATTGAGGTGGCACGTTCTAGAGATCTGTCTCACGACGAATACAAATATTTTTACTGAGTTCGGTTTCAAATAATAACCGTAACTCCTTAAGGTAAATATGTGGATCCGTGTGGTTGAAAACCTTGGTCTAAACCTTTTGCTATTTAGGGTGGAAGGGGCCCGGATCCTTGGTTACATCGGTGGAATAGGTTTTTTGGGTTCCAATCTTGGGTGCTACAAATCGAAAGAAAACAAAAAAAGTTGCCGTTGCAAACTGGTTGTTTAGCTTAAAGAAAAAGGGCAATTTCATATACCATTTTCGAAACTTTTATAATTACGTATTGTTTCAAAGCATGCTTTAAGAGTAGTCTACATACGCATTAAAAGCTTGTATCTTGAGGAAATATGCCGAGTTTTTCAAGTTTAGAGGAGATATATGTAATTCTCCCTAAAGAAAATAGTAAAAATTATTTAAAACCATGGTTGCAAAAGTCGGCATCCAAGGCCGAGTGATCGGATGTTGAAGTACCAATCAAAAATAAGAGTTTAACACTCAAGTCCTACTACCCAATTTAGTTAGGGAAGTCGGGTATCGGTCCACGAAGAGTCAAGTGGAAACTACTTTCGCAAACAATTTAATTAACTAATCGCAATTAAAAGTAAACTTGAAAGGTTTGAATTTAGGTTTTAAGCAAAAGTAGCTTTATGCTAATTAAAAACACTTAAATTAACTTAGTTGTAAATAGTAAATGGAAGGGTGATCCCTCCAAGTTTCATGTTAGTCAAAATAACTAGGTTGCAATAGCTTGTTGATTGAAAATCACATAGACATGATTTATGCTTGGATTGATTAACACATAGAGTTTTGTAAATGAATTAATGACTTTGTTGACAACCGATAACTAGACCAATATTGTTGACGCGATTAATTACCCATTTCACAAAATATAAGATTTCTAAGATACCTTGAAAACCAATAACATCAATTCTCAATTCATTGAACAATGAACAAAAATGAATCAAATAAATTAAATTCAAAGTTGCAAAAGAAACCAAAATCATTCAATGTTTTGCAATCAGGCAATACTGAAATCGTAACTTTGAGAAAGAACAAGTTCAATACCAATGTTTAACAAACAATGAACAAAACTAGCTATTACGACTAACACTTCACCCAGAGAGAATTAAGAAAGGATTAGCCAGACATCACAACGATCGAATCCACATGGTGGTTGAGTGATTGCATGATCGGATCATCTCTTCTATGAATTGGTATGATCTTGGATTGATTTGGAGGAGTTATAAGGCTCAAAATCGTCACTTTCTTGCCCAGAAAATCGTCTAAAAAGGCTTGGAAACGAAACCCTAGAATAAGGGTTTAAATATGGACAAGATAAGGTAAAATTCCAAGTTTCCAGGCCGTCGATGTATGATACGCCGGGCTGGGCGTATCATGCGGCCAAAAAGATACACTACGCCCGAGACTTTTTGTCGACGCTGCCGTTTGGGCGTATGATACGCTGACCTAAGTGCATGATATGCCCAATTAGACTTCATATTCAGCTTCGTCTTGTCGAGAAACACAATTTTCATATATTATGGGTCCCGTAACTCATCTCCTATTTTGATATATGCCTCTTCAAAGTTTTGGACTTCTAAACTTCATGTTTTTGCACCTTTTAACCTACAAACACACAAGAACACATGGTAGCTACTATTCGGATTAATCATCATATAAAAACTCATAAAAACACATATTTAAACCTTTTAAACCCAAAATCAAACCTTCATTATCACCGAGTATTCGCTCCAAAAAGTTGTTCCGAAGCCGAGTATTTCCCGATTACTACCCGATTGCTCTCTCCAAGGAGTTGTTCCGACTTGGGAGCGTCTAGCGACTTTTGCAACCTTGTTTATAACTAGTATAAACGAATACCAATCGATCAAATTCTACATTTTTTTTTATTATGTCTATTGACTACTCTCAAAAGTCAAAACACAATTATATTTAACAAAATAAGACATGATGTTTTTTTTTCTTTCACTCTCAAATCTAGCAAGGCTTAATTAGTCCACATTGGCATTGCTGCAGAAGAAAATGAAGATACAACTTGTTCAAAAAGAACACACATAATGATTGCGTGAAAACTCTCAAAATTCTAATAAATAAACATGTTTAGGTCGAGATTTCGGCTGTCACATGTTAAAGGATTTATTTCCGTGAATTATTGCAAACATACACAAAAATTTTGAATGGTTTCAACAAGTGTTAGACGTGAGCATGAAAAAAAAGTTTCAGGCCGTTACGAAATTGCACATCGGCGATTAGTTAGCTTGCAACCAATATTGTTTCCGGCGAATACAAGTGAATATTTAGTTATCTCTTCTACAACCTCAGCTCGTGAATACCTTGTATGTTTTTACAAAGCTATTGTTATTTTATACTATATAGAATTTTTATGTGCGCCATTTAGCCATAACATTACTCTTTTATACAATACACATGAAAGCAAACATGACATTTCGAGGACGCTTGGTAGCGTCGACAGTGGCGGACATACTTGGAAGCAATCGATGTCACGGGACAACAACCATTTTTTAGCGTACATAGACATTTATGAATCGTGTTTTCAAGTGACAGCATCGGTTTTTGTGTTAGTGACAACATTTACTGAGCTTTGGCCTTTTGTCTCAAATGACAGTCGACAGATCGTGATTTCCGTCTCAAACGACAGTCGACAGATCGAGACAATCGCGTATAGCATAGCAGGACATGGAGAAGAATTTTAAGTCTGCAATCGTGGACTGCAGCATGTCGTGAATGGTGATCGCCTCTGGATACGTGGACTTTGTATATAAGAGTTTTAAGTCGGTAATTCATGCGTAAATCCATGTTTGTGTGTCGTGAACGGTGATCGCCTCTGGATACATGGATCATTTTGAAAAGAAACCAATTTCATCTTATCGTCCTAATAAAAATGTTGAAGTTAAACGAGCATGTTTGCTTAGAGGTCTATGTCAACCGACAGTGCATGATTCTCCACAAACAAATGTGAGTGGTAAATTAAAACGTTTTAATCCGAATTGGTTAAAAACTATCGAATTTATATTATGTTTTTTTTTTTAATTTCCATTCATGATTACTATTTTATCATTTTTATACCCGACCCGAAAGGTAAAACCGACTGGAAAATTAAGTCCGATACTCTGAAATTATAACATACAAATAGAGTACCAACATTGGAAAAAAATCCTGGATCCGCCACTTAGCGTCGACTGTGCACATTAGATTTGGAAAAATTGTCAAACATGTTTATGAGACCAATATCGCTTAGTGATCTCCAATAACAATCGATCACCAATAACAATTGATCTATTGGTAAATAACGAGATGCATGAAAACACTCAAAATTGGACGTTCAAGTTAATGCTTGATAATACAAGCATGGAGCATGGTTAGGGGTGTTCATGAGCCGGTTTTTACGGTTTTTAGGTTAAACCATAAACCGAACCGTTAATAACGGTTTTTGAATATTGAAAACCAAAACCGAACCGTTAAAAATAAAAACCGAACCAAACCGAACCGTTATAAACGGTTTGGTTTACGGTTTTGGAATGTTAAAAAATAAAAAGTAAGGCCTACTTTTGAAAAAAAAACTTGTGTCACTAGTCTGTCCAAAATTATAAACTGTGTAAAAAACATTACAAAACCTGTTATAAAATACAAGAAGTAAAAAATATGTACTATTTACAAATCTTGTTATCAAATACAAAATTTATCAAGAAAACATGAAATCCAAAAATAAACCAGCACGTCCAAAAACAACCAACTTACTTTCCAAAGTTATAAAACTTCAAGTACTAACCAAACAACCAACAACTTAACTAAATACTATATGCACATCAAAATACATGCGCACACACACATGTTTAAGAAAAAAAACCGACCATGAAACCGAACCGATGACCGGTTTGGACAGTTTCGCGGTTTCGAACCGAACCGTGAACACCCCTAAGCATGGTTATTACCTAGTCGATGAGATTTACAATACCCTACTGGTATGATTCTCACCATGGTTTAATCATCGAAGGAAGCAACAATACCGGCAAAACTTTAAAAACTTAAAAGAAATATGCTAAACAAATCAATACACAAAATACTTGTTTATGATAACGTGTAAGGAAAAAATGTTGAAAAAATCGACCCCAACATAAACGGCTATAAAGCCTTTAAATAATTTTTTTTTTTAATTTTTGCATCAATTGTAAATCCGGTCCAAAAAGTGGTTAGTGAATACGAAATTCCAAACCGGTTATAACCTATGGTTTGGATCAGTTTCAACCTGGTTTATGAAAACCGCTTCCTCAAATTGTTATAAACCGTCTTCTAACGCGGTTCGAGTATAAAAATGTTTTGTTATTTTTTAATTTATTTTAGTTTTTTTTAATATAGATTTTCATCTTTTGAATAATTACTATATATACATTTTGCAACTGTAATCATTGCGTGAATAGTGATATTAGTTAAATATTCTTTTTTTGCTTTTTTTTTTATATCTGAACCGCCATAAAAGGTAGGAAATCGAATACCATGTTTATGAAACCGCTCCAAAAAATGCATAACCCGCTTCAAAAAATATTTTAAGAACCGCTTTAAAAGGTTTTTTTTCAGATTTCAGAACCGCTTCAAAAAGCAAAATGTTATTTTTATTTCAAAAAGAAAACCGCTTCAAAAAGTTGAACGACTTCAATCAATAGGTAGAATAAACATAAGAAGAGAACTGCTTGGGTTTTGATTATAATCATCAATTAAACGATGTTGATTTATTAGAACCGCTAAAAAAATGACAAACCGTTTAAAAAAATTTACAAAACCACGGTAAAAAAATAGAGGCTGCTGTAAAAATAAAACTTGAACCTCTTAAAAAATGAAGCATTGTTTTTGGAACCACTACAAGAAAAATAAAATTTAACCGCTTAAAAAACTACACTAATTACCAAAGGGCTTATATCTTAATGGTACCCGTTTGACTTTTCGAATGAAAGGTTTTGGGTTCGAGTATTGGCTGAAGCAAAAAAATGCTTTAGGTTGAGATATGAGGTTTTTTCAGTATGGGTTTCCTCCTAAAAGATGGTGTCAATGTACTCATTTAAACAGTGGTATTTAGTGTTAGCTGTTCAAAAAAAGTACACTAATTAAAAAAATGACACAACTTAACCATTGTAAAACATGGGCAACACCTCTAAAAAATATAAAACCATGATCAAAATTGAAAATTTTGAATTGCAAAAAAAATAAAACCATGATCAAAATTGAACCTCTTTAAAAATGACCTCTTCAAAAAATTCCAAAAAAAAGAAAAAACAAAACCCAATCGTAGAAAATTAAAACATTAACAATATTTAAATAATAATAATAATTAGAAAACATTTTTATTGTTTTATTTTATTCTTTAAAAATATGCGCCTATGTTTGGATTTGTAATACGTAAGAGTGACAGTTAATTTATTTCTTACGATAGATTGATTGTCATTGCGGCTAATTCTTTTTATGCATTTTAATGCGCATGAAGTTGTAAATGCTATCATGATCGAATATTCATATCAGTAAAGCGAACACGTTTAGAATGACTACCGCCTAAGGTTTTATGTCAAAGTGACAACACATATTTACGTTTAATATACGAAATCGTACCGAAATACACATATTTACGTATAATATATGAAATCGTACTGAAATACCGCAGCAGCGCGCGGGTAAACCCCTAGTTATCATGGAATACAAATATACAATAATACATTTGATCCATTAGTCCGGGCTCATGTGTATACTCAAGCCCAGTATCACTCAAGCCCATTAATGCGGTCCAAAACCCAAATTGGTGATTTAAGTAGATCAAGTCACCAAGAACCAATCTATGAGAGATTTAGAGCATTGACTATCACTACTCTTTTATGTAAATCAATAGTTATAAGATATATATGGTGATACAATTAAAATACAAAAGTACTCTTATAACTATTAAAGTTGTTCAAAATCTGATTAATAATTACGATAAAACTATTTTACAAAATATATTATATATAGATCAACTTGTAAATTTTAAGTATATTCTCATATTTAATTACTCTTTGTGTATGATTGGCTGGAACTACATACAGTTTTTTAAATATCTAATTACGGTTTTATAAATTACACTACAAAATAATTTTTATTTGAAAATAAATCCTATAATTACAATTTTAAAGACAATAATATTATGGTTCAATAACATAAATTGAGGGATAGACGGGTGCGTTTTTGTCCTCCTATGTGCTAAGTTTATTAAGTTGATACTTGGACTACGTCATTGAACTTATGTTTGATTGTAATATTTGGGTTTTAGGGGAAAAAGTAAAAAAGTGATGCAAATTTAAAAGTATAGGGTTATGAACATATTTGGTTTTGTAGGAATTATTGCTTGAATATTTTTTAGTATGTATACTAATATGTGTTCACCATTTGTCATTTGTTAGTTATAGAGAATTGCTGAATTGCTTTGATTCCAAACAGGGCTCAATTCAAGCCGAGTAAAAAAGCCAAATATTTGAGCTCGAGCTTGTAAAAATCTCGAGCCACAAGCCGGCTTCTTTTTATTTACACACACATATTATTTGTAAAAACTATATAACTCATTTCAACTAATAAAAATTTGCCACCTGTACATACTTTTAGTAAATTCAAATTGATATTTTAGTCCTTTAACCTTATAAGAAATCACTAATATTGAAGTCATGCCAAATATTCATATCTCTTAATTTTCTCTTTAATTTTATTGTAGTTATGCCAATTATTTTTAATGCAAAATTTTTGTAATTACACTAATATAAATATGTAATGACCGGTAATATTGTTATATTAATGTTTTTCCCATTTAAAAAAAATAAACATCTTTCTCTTGAACTCTCCTATATAAGACGTGTTTATATATATATATATATATATATATATATATAGGACGGTTATAATACAAAGGATTTTAACGTGAGAAGCGTATGAAGTCACAGGCTTTTGACATGTGTTATCAGTGTAAGGGGTAATATAGTCCATATATAATTATAGACCATGATTTAACTGCATAATTACGGACCACTAAAATCACGTACCACATTATATTAAAATCACAGACCGTCATTTTACATGCATAATCAAAGGACCAACTGCATAATCACGTACCAAACATTAAAATCACGGACCACGTAAAAAAAATCGAAACAAACTACAACAATACTATACTCAAATTAAAGATAATTAAATTTGCTATTTTATGGGGTAATTTTTTTAAAAAAAAACGATTAACCGTTTAAAAGTTATTCGATTTTTAAAAAAATGATGGAACTTGATTTAACCATAAAAAAAGTCAACAACTGTAGGTTATTCCTTTTTTGTCCTTTCACCCCTTAAAATCACACAAGTTTTTAATGAAAAGTGGGGACCACCAGATCTTAACCATTGATTAATTTGATCAAGGGCCAGAATTCCTTCCTATCCTTCTCACGCTAAACCTCCTTTGTATCAGATCTGTCTCCTATATATATATATATATAGGATTGGGTTCAAATACTAACCCTCATTTATGGCACTAACCCATTAACCCTCATAAACCAATCAGAATTGAACACATGGCTTTTTCTTTTATTATTTAATAAGGGTAAAGTAGTAATTTGCTATATTAAATATTTTACCCCCTCTTTTTTTATACATCCATAACTTTTTTATGCTATAATATTTTTTTATAAAAATTGCACCATTTTACTCGTCTTATTTTTCTCTTTAATTCTGTTATAGTCTTGACTAGGTTTTTTTATTTTTTTTCGTATGTTTGTACTTACACCAATGTAACAAGTATAAAAATAACAAATTATTTGTAACGAGTTGTAACGAATTTCGGTTTACATTGTTATAGAATAAATACGGTTTACGTTTAAGAGTGTAAACGACCCAAGCCGATCCCGAGCTAGTTAATTACGTTATATTATTGACTAGGTTTTTTTATTTTTTTTCGTATGTTCGTATTTACGCCAATGTAACAAGTATAAAAATAACAAATTATTTGTAACGAGTTGTAACGAATTTCGGTTTACATTGTTGTAAAATAAATACGGTTTACGTTTAAGAGTGTAAACGACCCAAGCCGATCCCGAGCTAGTTAATTACGTTATATTCTTGACTAGATTTTTTTATTTTTTCCGGATGCTCAAAAATTCGTTATATCTACTAGATTGTAAATACGTTTTAATACTTTAAAAAAATTATATCTACAAGATTGTAAAGACATTTTAATACTTTTAAAAAAAAATAATATAACATTTTGTTGATAAAACCAAAATTCGTTATATATACAAGATTGTAAATACGTTTTAATACTTTAAAAAAATTATATCTACAAGATTGTAAAGACATTTTAATACTTTAAAAAAAATAATATAACATTTTGTTGATAAAAACCAAAATTCGTTATATATACAAGATTGTAAATACGTTTTAATACTTTAAAAAAATTATATCTACAAGATTGTAAATATATTAATACTTAAAAAAAATAATATAACATTTTGTTGATAAAAACCAAAATTCGTTATATCTACAAGATTGTAAATACATTTTAATACTTTTAAAAAATACTATAACATTTTGTTGATAAAACTAAAATTCGTTATATCTACTAGATTGTAATATGTTTTAATACTTTAAAAAAATAATATAACATTTTGTTTATAAAAACCAAAATTCGTTATATCTACAAGATTGTAAATACATTTTCATAATTTAAAAATTATATTTACAAGATTGTAAATACATTTTAGTACTTTAAAAACCAAAATTCGTTACAAAATCAAGAATATAACGTAATTAACGAGCATCCAGAAAAAATAAAAAACCTAGTCAAGAATATAACGTAATTAACGAGCTCAGGATTGGCTTGGTTCGTTTACACTCTTAAACTTAACCCCTATTTATTATACAACAATGTAAACCCAAATTCGTTACAACTTGTTACAAATAATTTGTTAGTTTTATACTTGTTACATTGGTGTAAATACGAACATCCGAAAAAAAATAAAAAAACTTAGTCAAGACTATAACGGAATTAAAGAGAAAAAAAAAGACGAGTAAAATGGTGCAATTTTTATAAAAAAAATATTATAGTATAAAAAAGTTATGGATGTATAAAAAAAGATGGGGTAAAGTATTTAATATATAAAATTACATTAATACCCTTATTCCCTTTTCTTTCAAATCAATTACATTATTATATTATAGTTTAATATCAACCATTAGATTAGCATCTTGTAATTTGATCATTCAATATGGTAGGGTTAATGGGTTATTGATGAATCTTAGAGTTAGTATTAGATTCATTCCCTATATATATATATATATATATATATATATATATATATATATAAGGTTCCTAAGAAAACCCTTAATTTCTAAAAAACTAAGAAAACCACTTTTTTACCATTGATCTTAACAGTCTACGGTTAAGATCGCATAATGACAATTTTGTAAATAAATAGTAATTTAATGATTTAATTATAGAAAATAAGGGTATCATGGTCAAATCAATATTTTTATCTCTTTAAGTATTTATTAAAATTTCCTAAATTATTCTTCTCTCTCCTCTTATATCTCTCATATTTTCTCTCTCTTGATTAATATAAATACTTAATCCGAAAAAAACATTTCACACAAAAAAATGAATTCAAATAATTTGAATTTTATGAAATAAAATCTGAATTTTTAACAAAACTGCTATAAATATGTAATTAACTTCAACTATTTACATATATAAACATGATTACATATGTGTAATCAAACAAACGAATTAGTTCTATGAAGTTAAATTAGGGGTGTGCATGGGTCGGTTTGGGTCGGTTTTTGGCTTAGTTCAAACCCAAAAATGAAATTTCGGTTTTTTCGGTTTTTAAACCCGTTTGGGTTCGGTTTCGGTTTTTTTACTTAGGCCTTAAATTATGCTTATAAAAAATAAACTAAAATATAAAAATATTTTAAGCACAACACTACTTCAAAAAATATATACAAAAATATTTAAATTTAGTAAAAATTATACGTGTTTTTGGTATCTTAAGCCAATAATAATAATTAAATATACGATTCTTATTTAACTTTTGATATTAAGAAATAAGAAAATAAAAATAGAAGGTTCATAAATTGTTAAAAATTTTCAAATGTAAAATATATATGCATATATACGCTTGTATTCGGTTTTTTTCGGTTTTTTAAGGTAAAACCAAACTCAAACCCAAACTTTCGGTTTTTAAAAATTTACATCAAACCCGTCGGTTTCTATTTGGGTTCGGTTTTTTCGGGTTCGATTTTTTGGGTTTTGGGTCGGTTTTTTCGGGTTTATGCACACCTCTAAGTTAAATACATCGAAACATTCAACAAAAAGAAAAAGATATATCTAATCATTTAAGGAAAAATGTTTGATTACATATATGTAATCAACTCAACTATCTAAATATGTAAACACGTTTACATATATGTAATCATGCAAGTCAGCTAGTTTAATCATTTTTTTCACTCAAAAAATTGAATACAAACAATCTACTTTTTTCATACAAAAATTTTGAATTTTTCAACAAACCATTTGATTACATATATGTAACCAACCTATTATTAACATATGTAAACGTGGTTACATATATGTAATCTTACAAATGGATTAGTTTGATCAAGTTACATATTAGTAAACATGCTTACATACATATGCAAGTATTTTTTTCAACAAAAAAGAAGGAAAATGAACAACATTGTGATTATGTAAACATGCTTACATATATGTAACCATACAAGTTTACTTGAAAGCTACATACATGTATCTATATGCTTACATGTGTGTAATCATACAAGTAAACTTGATTACATATATGTAAGCTTTCAAGAAAAAAGATATATGTAAGCATTGATGAAAATACAATATGATTACATAAACCTAACAATTTACATGTGTAAACATGATTACGTATTTGTAATCATACAAATGAATTAGTTTGATCAAGTTACATACATGTAAACATGCTTACATTTATATAATCATACAATTAAACTTGATTACATATATGTAAACATTCAAGAAAAAAAGATTTTTAAGGAAATTAAGCATTCAAGAAAAAAAGAGATTTTTAAGGAAATCTAATTCATATATTGAGACAAGAATCATCCAAATGTAATTTATTTAGAATCATAACCCTTACAATTCACGGTTTATCTTCTTGACGACAAAACAATGTTAAGGCAAGCAACCAAGATGGTGTCTTGTTTCAACCTTTACTTGACTTTCGATCCTCTACCTTCTTGAATCTTTCATTAGCACGATCCTATAGTGTGTATATATAACAGGTTGAATCTACTAGAGACTCGATGTAACAGAAGGCATAGAGCACGTAGAGTGTGTCAATGGCGTACAATAAAACTAGCATATTCAAACAACGATTAAAGCTTCTGTTTTGTAATTTCAACAAAACGACACAATTTAATGGTAATCGCTAACCCAATTCCTTTGATGTAATCACGAGCTTCGATTAAGCAACAATCACGTGATTAAAGCTTCTTTTACCAAATTTCTAATGAAATTAGGGGACAAAAAAGCTTCCGGGAGACGAAAGATTTAGCAGAAATTCAAATCACGTGATCTTGCAACACCATAACATCACTACAAAAACTCAAAATCAAAATAGAAAGATGCAAGAATTTGTTGGACTTCTTATTTTTGAACCCGGTAGACTAACTGATGGGTTGTAAAACACATCTGGTTTTTAAATAGTTTTTAGTTGATTTTAAGTTGTAAATATGTTGTTTTTGTTTATTTTTAGATTCTTTTTACATGTTTATTGTTTTTACAGGCTTGTCGAATGAAATGAGCGGAAATCGAGTTCGAAACCCAAAGGAATCGAGCCCCGGTTGAAATCAAGAGAAAAAGACAAGTTTTCATAATTATGACGTCATCGCGGTACGCGATGAGGAATAAATTCACCTTCGCGATACGCGAAGGATTTCGGGGGTTCCCCGCTTGTTTTGTCCATCGCGGTACGCGGTGTTATTTTGAATTAGTCTCCGCGGTACGCGACAGGTTTGAAATTTGAAAAAAGTCAAGATTCAAGCGAGATTAAATAGGAGACGCTCCCCAGCCGTTTCAATTATCATTCTCGACCATTTTTGAAGCAGGAGAGCTATCCAGGAGCTTGAGGAGGCATTTGGGAAGCATTGGAGGGCTAGAAGACCTTGTTTACATGTGATATCATCTTGGTCAATCTTTGTTCTCAATTGTTCTTAATTTTCAGTATTATATTTCATCTTGTTATGATAATTCTGAGATTTCTTGACTGATGATGATGTTAGTAGGCTAATTGTTTGATTCTACTTAGGTTAGAATGATTGTTTGAATGATTAATGATGACTATTGACTATTGTTTTGATATATGATGGAAAACACTTTTGTAACAGATCTTATTGTGTCATTTTGATGAGTTTTGCATATCTAATCTTGATTATATCAGTTTATATCATGTTCCATACGTGTTTATTGAATGTCTTTCGGTGTTAGACACGTATTAGGTCATCGACTTGGTGTTATGACTAGTATGTGGCTTGTTTGATATCACTAGCCATAGGAAAAGATATAATTGATGTTTTTAGGGTTCTTTGTGTATCTAAGTTTAGAAATCCGGAAGGTGATAGACTTGCCGGGTGATCTTTAACATTAGGGTTTTCATGATAATTACCCGGAATGGTTGATTAATTGAAAGACTTAGTGTTATTGTCATTTCGTGTCAAATTAGACATTTTAAGATTACTTCTTGCATCTTTGGTGTATTGGAATAAGAAAATCAGGAATGTGACTTGTTCATTTGAGTACATAAGTGTTATTGGAAAAATCCGGGAGGTGATTCAATTAACTAGTGTATTTATTGCAATATTAGGTTTTCTTAGTTGGTTTTATCTGGTAATTGATCCAGAATCCATTAGATTACTTATATATTGCTGCTTAAGATCCTAGTTCCATCATATCAAACAAAGTCAATAGTGTCAATAATCACAAACAGGAATTCTACCTAAGTAGAGTTTTCTCATTTGTTTAAGTTTTTCTAAAATTATAAACCATATCTTTTAATTAAATTCGTTAATCTGTTTTAGGGTTTAAATATTAGTTAAATTGCTTTTATAATTTAATTAGGGTAATTAGTTTAATTGAATTATCATTTTTATTCAAAACCCCCCCTTTATTTGTTTTAATCATTTTCTACTCTTGTTTCGTTGAGTCAGTGTCTCGTGGGTTCGATATCCGGACTTTCGTTAGCTATTCTACAATTGATAGGTACACTTGCCTGTCGTAGTGGTTTAGTTTAGGATTTTCGGTTTTAACTCGTTGTAATTAAGTTGAGTCTAGGTTAGTTTTTATAGTTATTTTCTTAGACCACTTTCGAGGACATCAAGTTTTTGGCGCCGTTGCCGGGGACACTTGGCAATAGCGAAATTAGCTTAGATTGTGATTGAAAGAATTAGTAGGTCTAATTTTTGTTTATTTTTTAGTATTTTAGGTTTTGAGTCTTTTCTTTTCTTTCTTATTTGCCTTAATCGTTTCTTGTCTTTTAGTTGCTAGGTTTTTATTATGTTTTAGGTTTTTCTTTGTTTTGTTTGTTAAATTCCCTTACTTGTAATCGTTTACAGTGCATGCCACATACTCGATCACAAGGACCACCGCCAGTTTTAGCTTTTGAAGAGCCGGAGCAAGAGTTTCACACGAACCTTAGGAGTCGTCTTTCCCAGGTACGTGTTCTTGCCCCGATTTTGTTTTCACCTTCTAGTTCTACACCTAGTTCACCTTCACACACACCCATTTCACCTTTCCCGATCTCACCCGTTTACTTCGACATGGCCGAGGAGATGCCACCACCAGTGAGACGCACCGTTCACGACCGAGCTTGCGATGGATTCACCGGAGTTCGCAACCCGGTCACTCGTCCCGTGTTTGCCAATGATGCTACTTGGCAATTCCCTTCCTACATCATGACTGCTATCACAAATTCCATTCAGTTTAATGGTCTTGATGATGAGGATGCTCCCGGACATCTGTCCCGTTTTTCTAGGATCTGCAACACTTTCAATCTCCATGGAGTTTCTGAGGATAACATCTGCTTACAACTTTTCCCATTCTCTCTTGCTAGTCGTGCATCCACCTGGTTCGACAGCCTCCCTGAGAACTCCATCACCACGTGGGATGATCTTCGAAAGAAATTTCTGAAGAAATATTTTCCACCTTCCAAAGCTGCTCGTCTGAGGGACCAAATCCATTCCTTTCATATGGAGCCTGATGAGTCTTACTCTGCAGCTTGGGAGCGATTCCACACTTTGCTTAGTAAATGTCCACAGCATGGACTTTCTGAATGGGCACTTGTAGAGAAGTTCTACAATGGATTGACACTTGAGAAGCAAATCATGTTCAATACAGCTGCAGGAGGGCATATCATGGAGATGAAGGATACAGATGAGTGTATTGACATGTTTGAGAGTTTTGCTAGAGCCGAGCAGCAGCAGAAGCCATCCACTAGATCATCCACCACTAGGACTACGAACACCTCATCCATAGCTCGAGGTGTTCATCAG
This sequence comes from Mikania micrantha, assembly GCA_009363875.1. NCBI lineage: Eukaryota > Viridiplantae > Streptophyta > Magnoliopsida > Asterales > Asteraceae > Mikania > Mikania micrantha. Next base: position 67,065,105 of record CM018696.1, on the reverse strand, counting down.
GTCACTCCTGACACTAGCCTTGCTGCTACCATAGAGTCTTTAGCGAGAGATATGAAGGAACTGAAGACACAGCTGAAGAAATGTGAGATATGTCGAGGAGGACATGCGACTGCCGAGTGCCCCATTACTGATCAGGAGCAGTTAGATTCCATTAATTCTGGTTGGAACAAGCCTTTCACTTCCAACTTCAATTCCAATCCCAATCCTAATTGGAATCCTAACTCGAATTGGCGAAACTCCAACAACAACTGGCGTGGTAACAACTCCTATCAACCACGTCAGAATCAGGCAGCGAATGAGAATTCAGGAGCGGGTCCAAGTAGCAGTGGTGACCCAGAAGTGAAGGATATGCTTAAGCAGCAGATGTAGATGCTACAGCAGTTGATTGCCAAGGATCAACACACACAGGTGAAGCTTCAGGAGCATGATACATTGCTGAGGAATCAACAATCAGCATTTCTGGACTTACAGCGATCGGTAGGTGATATTGCGAAGAGGTTGGATGAGAGGCAGGGTGGATCCTTCTCAGGGAATACTGAGGCAAACCCGAAGGGTCATGTGAAGGCTGTGACGACTAGAAGTGGTCGTGGAGGTGAGAAAGAGGTGGAGAAGTCACCGGATGTCGATGTAGAGGAACCGGTAGACGAGGAGATAGAGTTGGAGACTCCTGATAGGGTGCACCAGAGGCTAGGCCCAGCAAGTACAGCACCAGTAGGAGAGTCTTCAGTTGAGAAGAAGGGAGTTGAGGCAGAGAAGAAGAAGATGGAAGAGAAGAGGACTCCCGAGGTTGATATAAGTAGGCTACCATATCCGGCACGTGCATTGCAGCAGAAGTATGCACAGGAGTATGGACATTTTTTAGAGATGTTCAAGCAGCTTAAGATTAACCTCCCGTTTGTAGAAGCACTCCAGCATATGCCCAAATATGCTAAATTCTTGAAGGATCTTCTGTCTAACAAGAAGAAGCTGGAGTCACTTTCTACAGTCACATTAGGAGCTCGATGTTCTGCGTTGGTCCAGAACAAACTGCCCGAGAAGCTCGATGATCCAGGGGTTTTTACTATCCCTTGCTTATTTGGTAGTTCTTCTGTGAACCACGCGTTGGCCGACTTGGGTGCTAGCATTAACTTGATGCCATATTCGACTTATCAGAAGCTAGACCTTGGAGACCCATCGCCGACGCGCATGAGCATCACTTTGGCTGATCGTTCGGTCAAGTATCCACGGGGAATTGTGGAGAATGTTTTGGTGAAGGTTGATAAGTTTGTATTCCCCGCGGATTTTGTCATTCTAGACATGGAGGCCGATGACCGAGTCCCGCTCATTATGGGACGTCCTTTCCTACGCACTGCTAAGGCAATGATAGATGTGTTTGAAGGTAAGATTACATTGCGTGTGGGTGAGGAGAATGTTACATTCGACGTGAGGAAGTCGATGAAGCATTCGAACGGTCAAGATGATTCTGTTTATTTTCTTGATTCTTTCATTCCTTACATAGATCGTTGTCTAGATTACATTTCTGGATCTGATTTATTGAAAGATCAAGACCTGGGTGAGGAGAACCAGACTGTTGAGATTGATGCTTCTTCTGAGCACATTCCGAGCAGTCTGGCTAGTAAGCCTCCTGAGTACCCGACTGCTTTTGAGGTGTTTGAGAGTACAGATCCGGTTGAGAAACCATCTGTAGAGGCACCACCATCCCTAGAGCTTAAGGAGTTGCCATCTCATTTGGAGTATGCATTTCTGGATGGTGATTCTGATTTGCCCGTCATTATTTCATCTTCATTGACGGAGGAGGAGAAGTCGAGATTGATTGAGGTGCTTAAGGCGAATAGGCAGGCGATTGCGTGGAAGTTGATGGACATAAAGGGCATACACCCTTCGTTTTGTACGCATCGCATTTTGATGGAGGAGGATTACAAGCCGGTGGTCCAACCACAGCGACGGCTTAATCCTAATATGTCTGAAGTTGTGAAGAAGGAGGTTCTTAAGCTTTTAGATGCCGGATTGATCTATCCCATTTCAGATTCCGCTTGGGTCAGTCCGGTACAGGTTGTTCCCAAGAAGGGAGGCATGACTGTCATTGTGAATGAGAAGAAGGAGTTGATTCCGTCTAGGACAGTCACTGGTTGGAGAGTATGCATCGATTACAGGAGACTGAATGATGCCACTAGGAAAGATCATTTCCCACTGCCTTTCATTGATCAGATGTTGGAGCGGTTGTCAGGACAACAGTTTTACTGTTTTCTTGATGGTTTTTCAGGTTATTTCCAGATCCCCATAGCACCGGAGGATCAGGAGAAAACCACGTTTACATGCCCATACGGTACCTTTGCGTATCGCCGTATGCCGTTTGGGTTATGTAATGCTCCAGCCACATTCCAGAGATGCATGGTGGCTATATTTCAGGATATGATCGAGACTTCCATGGAAGTGTTCATGGACGATTTTTCAGTGTTTGGAAGTTCGTTCGATCATTGTTTGCAGAATTTGGATAGGATGCTTGCTAGATGTGTGGAGACTAATCTGATGCTGAACTGGGAGAAGTGCCATTTCATGGTAACTGAAGGTATTGTGCTAGGGCACAAGATTTCGCGAGATGGCATTGAGGTAGATAGGGCTAAGATCGATACGATTAGTAAACTCCCACCACCGACGAACGTGAGAGCAGTTCGTAGTTTTCTAGGTCATGCAGGGTTTTATAGGCGTTTCATTAAAGACTTTTCTAAGATTACCCGACCGATGACCCGACTTTTGGAGAAAGATGTGGAGTTTAAGTTTAGTGAGGAGTGCATGAGAGCGTTTGAGTTTCTGAAGGAGAAGTTGGTGAGTTCTCCTATTCTGATAGCCCCCGATTGGAGCCTTCCTTTCGAGTTGATGTGCGATGCTAGTGATTTTGCAGTAGGGGCTGTGCTTGGTCAGCGGAAAGATAAGCACTTTCATCCGATTTACTACGCAAGTAAGACCTTAGATGATGCTCAGGAGAATTACACGACTACGGAGAAGGAGTTGTTAGCGGTCGTGTATGCGTTCGATAAGTTTAGGTCTTATCTTGTTCTTTCCAAGACCATTGTTTACACCGATCATGCGGCCTTGCGATACTTGTTCGCGAAAAAGGACGCAAAACCTCGTTTGATTCGGTGGATTCTCCTCCTTTCTGAGTTTGACATAGAGATTAAGGATAAGAAAGGAGCTGAGAATGTTGCAGCCGACCATTTGTCGCGGCTTGAGGATCCTGCTCGGGAGAAGATGATGAGGAGATGATTGGAGACACATTCCCACATGAGACTTTGATTTCTGCAGACACAGAGATAGTGGGATTGGTGAGTGCAGGTGAGCAGGGATTGCCATGGTTCTCAGACATTGCGAATTACTTGTCTGAAGGTTACATGTTGAAGGGTCTGACTTCACAGCAGCGGAAGAGGTTCTTTACTGAAGCAAACCATTATATATGGGATGCTCCATATTTGTTTCGCGAGGGAGCAGACGGTATTTTGAGGAGATGTGTGAGTCGTGAGGAAGGGTTAGACATCCTAAGACATTGTCATGAGGGTTTAACTGGAGGACACCATGGACCATCGTACACTGCGAAGAAGGTGTTTGATTGTGGATTTTATTGGCCGACAGTGTTTAAGGATGCACATGAGTTTGTGAGGAGATGTGATGCGTGTCAGAGGACCGGAAACATCTCACGTAGGAATGAGATGCCCCAGAACCCCATCCAGGGGGTTGAGGTCTTTGATATTTGGGGTATTGACTTCATGGGACCGTTCCCTTCATCCCGAGGGAATCGGTACATCCTCGTGGCTATTGATTACGTTTCGAAGTGGGTAGAGGCTCAAGCTTTATCCACGAATGATGCACGAGGAGTGTGGGATTTCTGAAGAGATTGTTTTGTAGGTTTGGAACCCCTAAGGCATTGATAAGTGATAGAGGCACGCATTTCTGTAATGCACAGTTGGAGAAGGTGTTGGCACGATACGGGGTGACCCATCGAGTGTCAACAGCCTATCATCCACAGACTAGTGGCCAGGTTGAGAATGCCAATAGGGGTGTGAAGAGGATTCTTGAGAAGACGATAGGTAGAAACCGTAAGGATTGGGCAGATAGGCTAGACGAGGTGTTGTGGGCGTTTAGGACAGCTTTTAAGAATCCGATTGGGACCACACCTTTTCGGATGATTTATGGTAAAGCGTGTCATCTGCCAGTTGAGTTAGAGCATAAGGCGTTTTGGGCGTTGAAGAGTGTGAATCTTGATTTGCCGAGTGCTGTGAAAATCGGTTTCTTCAGTTGCATGAGTTAGAGGAGTTGCGTGACGAGGCGTACGCACGATCGTGGAGTTATAAAGAACGTACGAAGGCGTTGCACGATCGTAAGTTGAGAGGTGTGAAGGAGTTTAGGAAGGGTGATCAGGTGCTAGTTTATGATTCGAGGCTCCGGTTATTTCCAGGTAAGTTGAAGTCCAAATGGAAAGGACCGTTTGTTGTGAATGAGGTCTTTCCACACGGAGCAGTTGAGCTTGAATCAGAAGGTCGGACATGGAAGGTTAACGGGCATCGTTTGAAGCTATACATCGGAGGCCGATCGGTACTGAGAAGGAGGTAGCACTCCTTGAGTTGCGTAAGTGAGGATAATGCCTGATTTGTAGAGTTTGTAAATAGATTAGCGTGTGTTTCGTGTCTTTGTTTTTGTTTTAAGTATTGTAGAGTTTCACGAGTTTTAAACGATAGGATTATGTAGGAATTAAGTGTGGGTATTCAGTACGGTTTTCGCCTATAATGTTTACCTATAACGTTACGCATATTGAAACCGAAATTAAGTCGCATCGTGACTCGATTAGGTTTAGTTAGTGTGTCTAGGTAAAAATCTTTAATTTGTAATTAAGTAGAATAAAATTTTTATTATAGGTAATTTTTTATTTTATTTAATTTATTTGATTTATTGAATTTTATTTTTGAATATTAAGTAGAATAGAATTTTTAATTTAAAAAAAAAAAAAAATGTAAAATTTTAAAAAAAAAACACCGAAACTCGTCGCGGTACGCGATCGAAGAACAAAATTCCCTCCGCGGTACGCGGAGGATTTCGGGAAAAAAAAAAAAAAAATTAATAATTAACAGGTACACTTCGCGTACCCTCACCACAACCAAAACCACATCACCACCGGCTACCACCGCACACGCCACCGTAGCACCACCACTTGTCACCGTTCTCCACCGTGCAGCCACCACCCCGCTTTCATTGCCGTCACCTCCACCACTGTGCATCATCACTACACCATCACCGCCGTATCTACCACCACTGCTAGCGCGCCACCGCAACCGCTTCCCACGGTTGTTCGACGCACCATATCATCATCATCTCGAGTTCTCCGGTTCACACATCACCAACTACCGATTCGCGATTAGGTGAGTGCATTCCATTTGATTTTCATTTTAAGATCGTAGGTATTAGTTTAAATGATGTAAATTTGTGTAGATATAGATAGATTCAGAAGTTAGGATAGATTTGTATTGATTTGGAACGAATGGGTTCGGATGATCGCCATTAATGGCCGGTGATTTTCTGAGGTTAAAAGGGGCCGCGTACCGCGGCAGAAGCCCTTAGCGGTACGCGATGATATCCGGAACAAATTCTTCAACTGTTGATACACAGAAAACTTTGTATATAAATTTGTAAATAAAATTAATTTATAGTGTCTTTGTATATAATAAATTTGTAAATAAAGTAAATTTTTCTAAATTAGAATTAGGTTAAAATCTTTTAAATAATTTGTTATATAGTGTATAAAATTAGATTAATTGTAAATTGCTAATTTTTTTTGTTTTAAATTAATTGTATATGTATGTAAATACTTTGAATTTTAATATTGTAAATTTTGTAAATATTTTTAATTTGTAAATAAATTTTGTAAAATATTTTTTGTGTAAAATAAATTTGACATTTTTAATTTTGTAAATAGTTTTAAATTTAAATTATACTTTGTAAATAAATAGAAATTTTGTAAAAATTGTAAATAGATTAAATTTAGGTTTAAAGTAGTTTAATTGTAAAATTTGTTCTGTATTTTGTATATTTGTATAACTGCTATTGTAGGATGTCTGGAGCTGAGAGTTCTGCAGCAGGGGCCAAGAGGGCCAGAGGATCGAGCTCATCGAGGAGGAGGGCTCGGGAGATCATCTATTCATCAGAGGAGATCCTCCCTATTGACGAGGATGAGGCGGTTCCCATAGATCAGCGTGTCCTCAGAGATCACACTGTCCTGCAGTTCGAGCAGGGGACAGAGGAGGCCACCAGATGCGAGAGATTTGTGACGATGGAGCACTACCACCACCGTACCTTCGATCGAGAGCTATTAGAGAGGCTAGGACGCCTAGATGAGTTTGATGCGATCGTGAGGGACGAGTGGAGGACTGCCCTAGATTGTAGGTGGCCTCAGTACATGGAGCTGACTGTTGAGTTTCACTCGACATTTCGTCACATGTCAGGCTCATTCGATGATCCTGCTGCTGTATCGTTTGCCTTAGGCAGACGTACATTTTCGATGAGTATCCCGCAGTTCGCGATTGCGACGGGATTTTACACAGCAGAGCAGGTGAGAGAGCCTGGCTTTGCTCAGAGCCTGAGGGCAGTGTGAGGGAGCCCAGTGATTTAGGCATTACTGAGAGACAGTTGGAGGAGTTTTGGACGTCCATAGCTGATGGACCGTTTACGAGTGCGATTATTGAGTCTTCGATTCGTGATCCACTCATTCGTTATGTCCACAGGATGGTTAGTTGCACTCTCGTCGGTCGCAGGGCCGGTGCAGAGAAATGCAACCAACTAGACCTGTTTTGTATGTACAGCATGATTAGCCGTCGGCCGGCTAACCTCGCCTGTATTTTATTGTCATCATTCGCGAGGATTCGCCGTGGAGGGGCGACGGCTAGATTGGATCTTGGGCCCTATATTGGGAGTATTGCTATGAGGCTGGGAGTCTTTAACAGATTCCCACGCCGATTTTTGACAGAGGGGCCTGAGACGGGGCGATACAGTTTGGACGACATGCGGCTAGCTGGCATGTGCTCTATGGCCGATCCAGCTACTTGGATGCCAGCTAGGCCTGCACCAGAGAGGGCCCCAGATGCGGAGGTTCTGCAGAGGCAGGTACCACCGGAGAGACAGAGGATTTTGCACAGGGCGGAGAGGCCACCTCAGGTATTTCCTCTTCGTCAGCCTCGTCCTCCCCGTATCACTTTAGAGAGTCTTTGGGAGGAGCAGCAGAGGCTGGGTCAGATGATGAGACTTCTTTTTACACATTTTGAGATAGAGATTCCTGAGTGGTTTAGAGCTCCGGATCAGCCTCAGCAGCCAGGAGGAGATGCTGATGAGCCTCATGATTAGATTTCAGTATCTTGGCAGTAGTAGTTGTATCTTTTGTATTTTTCTTTATTTTTGTTTTTATCATCATGGTCTGTATATATTTGGATTATATTTTGTTGAAATCAGATGTATTTAGACTACTGATTGTATATATTTTATGGTTGTTTTGGTTGATTATTGTTTGTACAGTTTTTCTTTCATTATTATCCATGTATATGTTGATGGTTTGTTGTGAGTGTTAGTGGATTGCCAATTTCATCGTGAATGTTCAGAATGCAAAGTTGGAACTTAATTGTTATTGCGATTGGATTTGATGGCGGTTGATAATACTTATGAGAATTGTCACATATCAGGGAAGTTGTAATTATTGTAAATTGTATATTTTGTTGAATTATTGATTATTTCATATTCCACATTGAGGACAATGTTTGATTTTAAGTGTGGGTATGAGATTTGTGAAAAATTGTAAAATTTTTGAAAATTTTAGTAAATAAATTGTAAATTTTTAGTTAAATTTTGAAAAATCATTAGTAAAAAAAAAATAATAATAAAAAAAATAATATTTTTCAAAAAGATTTTTATTTTTAAAATTTGAGTCATTTGTAATAATCAAGTCAGTTTTAGTTAGGTTTGAGTCTTGTATTTTTAATTTTTCTTTTATAGTTAATCTTTGTTGGATTGTTTAGAGCTTTATTGCAGTTTGGTTTGAATTACCCTTATCGGTTGGGTAGTGATAACTTATATATTGTAGTAGAAAGGCAATCAACATGATTACAATAACTCGATCGCGAATGGAATGCTATACGATTGTGTTATTCTGGATACGACATGCACGGCTGTTACATGAAACCAGCTAAGTCTTTTCCGAATTTTTAATTTCTTTACTTTATTTTTGTTTTTTTTAATTTGTATTTAAGTTTTTAGTGTTTAATTGTAAATTGAGTTTGATTTTAATTTTCTAGGTTAGATTGTAAATATTGTAAATAATTTTGTAAAAAGTCTTTGAATTGTGTTTTGCATTTAAATGGAAAATGATAGTATAATCAAAATTTTATGTTTTCTTAAAAGTTTAAACGTACGCATCTAATTTGGGATATGTGAGTAGGCCTAATTGATAGAAAGGTTCTCTAGTATTGATATAATTTACTTAATTTTCATGATGCTAATAGGTTTTTGCCTTGGGAAATATGGGGATTCTGAAACTGTTTAATTGTGATTATAGGAACTTTTGCAAACAAATGACTTAATGTTTTTAAAATTAAACCTGGCACATATTTTCTCTTTTTATGAAAATAAATTCGAGACTTATGGCGCCTGATTAAAAGAAACATCATCCATCAATCCACTAAATGGGCTGAGCTTGCAGAAAAAAAAAATATATATAAAACAAAATAAAATAAGAGCTGCAGCTTATGTGTCATACCCCGGATGGCAACCGAGTGAAACACCACTAAGTTAGGCTCATTAATTTAGAAGCAAAATGCCCATACCTTCATCCATTCCATCTAAGGTTTGATTTTTGAATTCATTTGGGTTGTTCGAATGTAATGGTAACTTGAAAGCTTTTATCAGGATTAAGTTGATATATATGACTTGAGTGTAATACCTATAGTTGATTGAACCATTTGAACATAATGAATCAAGATTAGGGAACCTATATATCAGTTGTTGGTTTAAATGGATACAAATACTGACAATCGTGGTTAATGCGTATGTGTTTAAAATTTTGAGTTTAAACTAAATTGCTGATTGTGATTCCATTGAAAATCTTTTTCGAGGACGAAAAATGTTCAAGTGTGGGTATTTTTGATGGGTTGTAAAACACATCTGGTTTTTAAATAGTTTTTAGTTGATTTTAAGTTGTAAATATGTTGTTTTTGTTTATTTTTAGATTCTTTTTACATGTTTATTGTTTTTACAGGCTTGTCGAATGAAATGAGCGGAAATCGAGTTCGAAACCCAAAGGAATCGAGCCCCGGTTGAAATCAAGAGAAAAAGACAAGTTTTCATAATTATGACGTCATCGCGGTACGCGATGAGGAATAAATTCACCTTCGCGATACGCGAAGGATTTCGGGGGTTCCCCGCTTGTTTTGTCCATCGCGGTACGCGGTGTTATTTTGAATTAGTCTCCGCGGTACGCGACAGGTTTGAAATTTGAAAAAAGTCAAGATTCAAGCGAGATTAAATAGGAGACGCTCCCCAGCCGTTTCAATTATCATTCTCGACCATTTTTGAAGCAGGAGAGCTATCCAGGAGCTTGAGGAGGCATTTGGGAAGCATTGGAGGGCTAGAAGACCTTGTTTACATGTGATATCATCTTGGTCAATCTTTGTTCTCAATTGTTCTTAATTTTCAGTATTATATTTCATCTTGTTATGATAATTCTGAGATTTCTTGACTGATGATGATGTTAGTAGGCTAATTGTTTGATTCTACTTAGGTTAGAATGATTGTTTGAATGATTAATGATGACTATTGACTATTGTTTTGATATATGATGGAAAACACTTTTGTAACAGATCTTATTGTGTCATTTTGATGAGTTTTGCATATCTAATCTTGATTATATCAGTTTATATCATGTTCCATACGTGTTTATTGAATGTCTTTCGGTGTTAGACACGTATTAGGTCATCGACTTGGTGTTATGACTAGTATGTGGCTTGTTTGATATCACTAGCCATAGGAAAAGATATAATTGATGTTTTTAGGGTTCTTTGTGTATCTAAGTTTAGAAATCCGGAAGGTGATAGACTTGCCGGGTGATCTTTAACATTAGGGTTTTCATGATAATTACCCGGAATGGTTGATTAATTGAAAGACTTAGTGTTATTGTCATTTCGTGTCAAATTAGACATTTTAAGATTACTTCTTGCATCTTTGGTGTATTGGAATAAGAAAATCAGGAATGTGACTTGTTCATTTGAGTACATAAGTGTTATTGGAAAAATCCGGGAGGTGATTCAATTAACTAGTGTATTTATTGCAATATTAGGTTTTCTTAGTTGGTTTTATCTGGTAATTGATCCAGAATCCATTAGATTACTTATATATTGCTGCTTAAGATCCTAGTTCCATCATATCAAACAAAGTCAATAGTGTCAATAATCACAAACAGGAATTCTACCTAAGTAGAGTTTTCTCATTTGTTTAAGTTTTTCTAAAATTATAAACCATATCTTTTAATTAAATTCGTTAATCTGTTTTAGGGTTTAAATATTAGTTAAATTGCTTTTATAATTTAATTAGGGTAATTAGTTTAATTGAATTATCATTTTTATTCAAAACCCCCCCTTTATTTGTTTTAATCATTTTCTACTCTTGTTTCGTTGAGTCAGTGTCTCGTGGGTTCGATATCCGGACTTTCGTTAGCTATTCTACAATTGATAGGTACACTTGCCTGTCGTAGTGGTTTAGTTTAGGATTTTCGGTTTTAACTCGTTGTAATTAAGTTGAGTCTAGGTTAGTTTTTATAGTTATTTTCTTAGACCACTTTCGAGGACATCACTAACCTCATCTTCATTTTCAAGTTTCAATGTGCTCATCATGAAATTATTGATATCGTTGCTGAAATAATGGATGATTTAAAACACCCAACGATTTCCATCATAGAAACATGTATTGTTCTTCATTCGATCGTAACATAAGTAGGCCTGGTGATCTCTTCGTGTTTGAAATCTTTGTGGGTTTGCATTAGATTCTTATTAGGTTTTTGGTTTTCTTCTTGATTAGGTTGTGTGGTGAAGCTTCGTAGAAATTTGAAGGCTTGATAAAGATTTGGGGTTAAAAATAAATGGTGAAATTAGGGCTAAAAATGGTGTTGTTGTTTAATGTTGATGAATTCAAAGAGATTTGAGGAGAAATAAAATAATTTCTATAATTAAAAGAAACGTTCATTTACTAAAATGCTCTTTTGATTAAAACTAAATAAATATAAAAGAAATTATTTGATTGGCTAAAAAAGGTTTTCTAAGTTTTCTCTAAAATTAGAGGTTTTCTTATGAACCTTCATCTCTCTCTCTCTCTATATATATATATATATATAAATGGAGCTGAGCCAACCCTGACCAAGGCTCGACTCGTCTTAAATGAGTTTTTTTTACGATCCGAGCTCTTTTTGAGCTGATTTTTTTTAAGTTTTCTTCAGGCATACTTTATCTCGAGCTTTTTTAATAGCACTAGTTCGAGTCTTAATTTCGGTTTATGGTTTCATCGGTTTGTATTAGTTAAGCAAAGGGGCATTTACTTTTTTAATAGCACTAGTTCGAGTCTTGATTCCGGACCTTCCGGTTTATGGTTTCATCGGTTATAGTTAAACCCAAAGGGACAGAGATGCCCAATGAGGCAATGACACCTCTTGAATCACTCGCGTGAGGCTTTATTGGGTAGCGGGGTCAAAACATAAATTCACGTCCCCCATTTAATTCTTAATTCTAAGTCAACTAAGGAAACATTCACCAATATAATGAGTACAAATATAATAATGCACGTTAAATGCAAAGTGTTTTGCCGTTAAAAAAAAATGCAAAGTGTTTTAAATAAACTAAGTCTAGCTTGATAAAATAAGAAAAAAATAGCATAACAACAAAGTAAATCTTTCATGAGAATTTAAATGCTTGGAATGAGAAGGAAAAAACTTGCTTCTATCCTCAAACGAATTATCAATTATATAATTTTTTTAAAACGATGATTAACATTATAACAATGAATATAGAAAAATCATAGTATTAAAATGATATATTGGAATAGCTAACACATGATTCGTGAAGCTCGGCTAACGTTAATGGTATCAATTTTTTTGGATCACATGTTCGTAGTTATAATCTTTTAAGATTTTGTTCTCAAGATATATTATCATCAATCCGTTAAGTCTTTCTTGAGATATTGAGTCATACGCTAAAGGCATTACTCAGGTAAATGGATCTGCGTTTGATTTCGGAAATATTAGGACTCAACTGACAGACTCAATTTTTTTTAGTTTAAATATTAGACTTATTTAAGCATAATGAATATACTTTTCTTATGTAAAATATAAAAAACAAATTAAAATTTTTGCGCCTCTAAAAAAACTAGGCCTGAGGAGATGGCTCAGTTTGCCCTTACTTGGGGTCGGCACTGCAAACCGATTATAAATTTCGAATTTTCAATAAACATAGTTAAGTTATGAAGATGCTTAATTTAATCGTAGTCGTTGATTAATGATCTTTTTTTGAACCACCATACTATCATACTTCTAAACTACACATAATATTTCTCTTTTGCTTGAATTTGAACCCAAGACCTCCTTTCTAAGAGGCAATGCTTCTACCAAGTGGACTAGTCCTAAATTGGTCATTAATTAATGATCTAATGACTTATGATCATTCTTAGTCTTTTTAGGATAAAGTGATTATCTAGTTTAACATAACCTTAGTTATATATGAAGATACTTCATTTAAATCCATCTTACTTCTCTAATAAATCAAGGTTTTTCTAGGGACACATGGCGTATCCCTAGAGCACCTTGCACTTCTTTTCCCGCCTAAAACATCTTATCTTACTTCTTTTTTAACTGACAAATAAATGTTTCTAAGAACACTTGACACATTCCTGTAGCACCTTGATTTTTTTTCGTCTCCCTCTCCTATAAATATATTATATATTATTCTATATATTAAATGAGGTGGGGGAATAGTAATGTGGGCCCCACCTTTTTTTTCTCTCTTACACACACTCCCACATATTATATATACACCCCACTCCCACATATTATATTATATATACTGGTATATTATTAAAAGAGATAAGGGGAATAGTAAAATGGGTCATCTAGACTTTTCTGTACCATTGATTTGGAATTTTGAAAATAAAAATGTGGTGCGCATTGAATATGAATAAAAAATTGGTTTTGAATAAACAAATCAGTTTTAATGTGGGTTAATGTGAACCACGTATTTATTTTCAAGATTCGAAATCGACGACCCAAATAGGGTTTAGGGGTTTTCTCTCTATGATTAGTGAGAAAATGTGGTCATTTCTACGGTTTTGGTGGTGTTCGAAAAAAGTAGTTGTTATTTGTTTGTTTTCATAGAACATCGATGTGTGCTTAGGGATTTGGGGTTTTTTAATTCAACCAATTGGTTGCAGATGAGAAGGATATTGCCAGTTTTTTTTTAATTATTTTCGTAACATATTTGTATGGATTTTGTATGATTTTATGTTTTTATAAGAAATTTGTATAGAGTTCGTGATAATAGATTTGATTTTGCTATGTAACTTATGTTTCTGCAAATGACATATAATACCCGTTGTCAGGAGTGTACTATGATGACCCGCCGCAACGCGCGGCGGGTATAAACCTAGTTAAATACTACATATACTTTGAACATATTTTAAAATTAAAAATAAGACCTTTTCAAAATAATAAAAATATTTTAATATTAAAAACACACATTTTTAATAAAAAAATTATTATGAAATATATAATTTTTAAAATTAGTTTTGCAAAATTAAATATTTAAAAAACAAACTTTGAAAAAATTAATGTTTAAAAAATAATATAATTATTTTATTTTCTAATCTATGAAATTATATTGAATCATATTTTATATGAAAAAATCTTCTTATATAATTTAAATTTTTATTAGTAACTATTAGTTAATAATATTTTTTTAATCATCTCGTGTAATACACGGGATGCTAACCTATTATGTAATAAAAGAAGAATTAAATGGGACACATGGTACTTTCTCATGAACTCTAAAATAATTTTCTTCTTATCTCTCATATTAAATATTAATTGTCTATTATATTAAATTAAATATTAATAATTTTAAATAATTAAATCATGCAATTAAATATCAAATATATAGATCTTCTTATTATAAACATGATTAAAACTTAATAAATTATAAGAAAATTTCAATTATATAAAATCTTATAATATAACTTTATAATTCTTAAAATATTTATTATTTGTAAATTCAATATTTATTATTTTATCTAACACCTAATCTTATCACACATACAAATCTTTATAAAAAAAAATATAGTTTGTAACATATTAGATTTATTCAATCCACACTATACATGAGTTTCTAATCAAGCAAATAATAAATGATATCAGAACTCCTAATTTTGCTTAAAGGCAAAATATTTAAACATTCTTAGTTTTCCCAAGTAACATGAAATTCTAGTGGGTTTGAATTCAAATAGCAATTTTATTAGAATTAACTTGTTGCTTCTTTTAAGATTAGGGTTCTTGAAGGCAGAATTGTGTAAAAAAAGGTAACACCAAATCCAACAATATCCAACAAGAGACTAGGATTCTAAATGAGAATGTGCAAAGTCCCGTTACATTATGTGTAATATTGATTAACTGGTATCTAGTGATAGATCTTTTAAAAGCTCTTGAATTATCAGGAAAATATTATTGTGGTTTTAACAACTTATCAAAGTAGATAAATGATCATTAACTAGCTAGTACTTACGTATTTGTCTAATTATAAGTTTTGCACAATAATTTGCATGAATTATTTTTGTCTAATTATAAGTTTTGCACAATAATTTGCATGAATTATTCTTATTTCCTCAATAAACTTCATTCCACTAACTAGTAAAGTTTATAAATTTACATAAATACATTATTTATATAGTAATTTAAAAGTTGCAAATATCAATTACAAGTCCTATTGAAAAGAAGTTTCGCGACTTTTTATCTTTTTAGAAGTGTAATTTATTTTAGGCAAATTGGATTTAAATAATTCAAACTTTGATAAATTGGACGCTGCCGGTCCCAACTATTAAAATCTCCAATAACAGTCCCAACTTTTGACATATTTTCCCGTGGCGGACCGCCGTCAAAAAAACCCTAACGGCATTAACTTTTTTTTGAGTTTCGAACGGATTTTTGAGGGCTTTTGTTCAGATGGAGAATACGAGTCGAATGACATATAACTTAACTCGAAACGTTGTTTCAAATTTCTCAATTTTGGTGTTTAAACTTTCAATTCGTTAGTTTGGAGAAACCACAAGATTATTCCAGTAATTAACTCCATTTTAATTACCAGAAAAAATGGGGTGAGCCACCACATCATTATCCTTTTCCACGTCATTGTGTATCAATTCCACGATGTTGACTTCCACGTGTACCTTAGCAGTTGCCAACTACATGACAAAATACGGCGACCACGTCGGCTGTGTACAGAAGTGCGTCGCCGTCGTAATAAATCGGGTTGTTCATTGACACGTGGGAACGGTCCCATCCGTATTTCTTGTCTCTGAATGCGTTTCTTTGTGTTAATTTTCTCGTTTTTAGTACTTTTACAATTATCTCCCCGTAGTTAACAATATTTACGCTTGGGCTCTCAATATTTAATTTTTGTTCTATTTATTTGGCCAACATATTTATGAATATTCTTAATTGTAGACATTTTCGATTGTCAACTTCATGATTGTCGTTAGTTTCACCAAGACAACCTGAGAAAACAATTCATGTTTATACGTGTGTATTTAATATTTTAATATTAATTTAATATTTCTAAAGTTAATCAATCACAATACATTTATACAGGTAAGAAGAACTTACTTCAAAGAGATGATTCAACCTTGTTTGAAAAGATAAAACCATGATATATGGTTAAGACTAGGGGGAGGATTGAACAGGAATTTTTTTACATAAAAACAATCATAAAAGTAACATTTTGATAACTTTAACGAATTTCGATTGAACTAATCTCGGATTTAGACGATTCTTTGAGTGAACTTCTTTCATGTTATTCTTAGACAATGATATACACAGATAAGTTTATTGGTTCTTTTCTTAGGAGAAGAGAGGAAATAATATGATGACTAAAACTTACTTAACAAACTTTTGATCGACCATCAATATTTATATATTAGTTTTTTGAAATATTTACTTTTATCAGATTAAATTCCTTATTATTTAGCAACATATATATATATATATATATATATATATATTATCCGTAAATGTCAAATGATCATTAGACCATAAGAATATTTCCATCATACCATAAATATCGTCATGCAGTAGGATAATAAGTGACTTCTAGTTTTGTTCGCGCTATCATAACGATCATAAGATAAAATTTATGAGTATTGTTAATATAGTTATCTATTAACATATATAATATATTAAAAAATTCGTGTATTATACAAGTAGAATAAAGAAAATATTAGGTAATATTATGTAACCATTAGGTTAGTGACATGATTATCTATAACTAAATTTATATTGAATATCTTAAAATATATATTTTAATATTATTATTATATAAAATAAGAGGAAAAAAAAAGAAAATATGAGACATTGAAAAGTGACATAACTCATCTCATTTATTGTGATAGAGAAAATAAAAAATAAATAAAGTTTGATTCGTACATCTCACAAAATGACATATATCTCCTCGATCATTTTCTTATTTATTGGTATAAGTATATAGACAAGTCAACGGTTAGTAGAATAGTAAGCTAGCCCGTTCTACAATGCAAGTATTTTTTTTTTTTAACGGCCAACTAATCAACTGTCGGATACTTCGTACGCGGCCTTTAATGGCTAAATTAAGGATGCCTAAGCTGGCCACTAGTCCAGACGGACGGAGCTCCTAGCCCACCAGCCACCAATTCCCGAGGAAAACCCGACCCAAGCACCCGCCTGAAGGCACAACGATGAAAGGCCGGTAAAACCGGGTATAAATAATATATCACGAAAGACACAAATGTCAACGTATAAAGACGCGTTGCTCATAAAATTCACATCTGAGCATGTGTTGATTGTACGTTACCTATATTTATGCTAATTAATCACGCTGAAAATGTGCTGGTTAGTGCCTTATCACCATTTTTTTAACGACGATGTTCTTACATATTATATATATTGTCTTAACCGAGCCCATCAGATAAATGTAAGATACACGTCTCTCAGATGGTCTCCTTAAAATTGAATTTTATCAAAAAAAAAAAAAAATCATTTATGCATAATAGAATAGTTATAGGTGATGTACCTTTGATTTGTTAAAAAACCTTATATCATAAAAAAATTGTGTTAATGGGGATCTCTCATTTTTAATTATCACTAAAGGATTTCTTGTGGGTAGAAACATGCATACTTAAATCATTAAAAATTTGTGTTAATGGTTCAGTAATAGTTATATATGTATAATTTACCAAATTAACTAAATTGAACTATTCTTAAAACAACATAATTTTATAAGACATATTTTTCATGTAACTAGAATATTATATATCTTGTTAGTTTGTTGCCATTAGAACATACTGCGTATTCACCGTTCTTCTTTATAAATTATCATGTTTATTTATTTGACCTCAGTATAGTGGGATTTACTAGCTGTCATCACTTTACACCTCAACTCTACCCTTGTCTAAATTTCATAGTCAACAGAACTAAACCAACATAAACCAATTAAAACCAAAAATTGAGTTTGTAATTTGATAAGGTTAGAAACAGAACCAAAAATCAATTTCAAAATTCAATTCAGTTTCTTTGCTTAAGAATATGGTTCGTTTTTTGGTTCTAAACAGTTTTTGATTTATTTTAGATACCCCTAGGTATAGGGTTGATTTTGATCTATAACCAAACTAAAGCAAACCATGAGGCTACACCTAATTAACAAAGGGAAAATTACCAATTTGATCAATGTTGACCAAAAAATTACCAAAATGATCATACAGATTCCGGCGTCTTAGACTCCCATTTAGACGCCCCTTTAGACGCCCATTTTGTGTACTTTTTTACAACATACGGGCCCACATGTCGGCGGCTTTGTCGGGGTGTCTAAGACTACTTTTATACGGCGTCTAAGACGCCCATTTAGACGCCGACTTAGACGCCCATTTTGTGTACTTTTTTGAACATACGGGCCCACATGTCGGCGGCTTTGTCGGGGTGTCTAAGACTCCTTTTCAACCGGCGTCTTAGACGCCGACTTAGACGCCTTTAGACGCCGGTAGAAAAGGAGTCTTAAACAGAAAAAGGGCGTCTAAGTCGGCGTCTAAGACGCCGGTAGAAAATGAGTCTTAGACACCCCGACAAAGCCGCCGACATGTGGGCCCGTATGTCGTAAACTAGTACACAAAATGGGCGTCTAAAGGAACGTCTAAATGGACGTCTTAGACGCCGGAATCTGTGTGATTATTTTGGTAAACATGTGGTCAACAATAATTATTTTGACAATTTTCCCATTAACAAAGGACATTATACGTGTTCAGATACTAAGGGGATATTCTGTCCAATTTAATATTTATATGGTTGATGGGAGTATGCAAGTGAAGTTAAACAAGAGTAAAATAATAAAAGTGATTTTAGTATTTTAAGAGAATTGTCACATCTAGTCCTTGAGCTAGTTTTCTGTGAAGGGGTCATGAAAAGACAGGATGGATGAAAGAATGGTGCTACTCAGTTTATATCTCCAACCGCTCCAACTACCATTTTTGCTAATTAATAAATGCATGTAATTATATATGCAACCTCATAAACCAACATGGGACGGATCATATGTATCTCGAACCACATTGTTCAGGGACCATTTTGAATACTTATAACCAAGTATATAAATCCGACTTTTTTATTCATATAAAAAAGATAAAGTTTACACTTTTAAGTTCTATTCAACGTGAAAATTAGTACAAAGAAACTTTTATAATACTTAATTGAAACAATTCAAACTAGTTTTTTTTAAGATAGATTAATCAAGAGTAAGAAAACAAGAAAGAAAAACTTTTTAAGATCGATACTAAACAAAAAACAAAAAATAAATATACTTAAAAAAATATATGAAGAAAATAAAATGTGTGAGAAGAATAAAAAAACATGGAAAAACGCAAAATGCAAAATTTTGGAAGAGTGTATAATGTGTGTATGTATATCAGTCATATAAAGACGTTAATATATAGATAAATAAGAATGTAATTAATGGTTGCATGTGTATTATGCAAAATAAGATGATTTAAAAATTATAGCTTTTAACTTTGATGTGTAGGGTTTAAGTCGCGAAGCAGACACTTGCACAAATATGTAAAATCAAGTTACACACATCATATCACGACCCCTCAGTGCAAAACGAGAGTTAAGTCAAGCATTGGGTACATCCTTTAGCTTGGATGCAGTTAATCATGGAACAACTGGCTGAAACCGAAGCTTAGTGAGAAGAAGAAAGGAGGAAGGGTATAACATCAGATGTTGGAAGAATGAAAGATTTGCATTATAAGCACCACTTAACTCTATGTGGTAATGCATGTATACAATGTTTGACGAGAGAACAAGTTCAACCCCTAGATATGACGAGTTAGTTACGTATAATACGATAATTTAGATTAATTAACAAATTCATCCTCTTGTAGTTCCCAAAGCTAATAAACCAGCATTGCTTCATCTTTTTTATTGATTTATTGAATTGGTTGTTGTCATATATTTTTATAAAAAAATATTCATTCTAATATTATTATATATATAAATTTTAATAAAGCTTATTATTTTTAACAAACTACTGCTTTTATTAATTAGAAATGCCTTTTTAATTTAATCAAATTTGCAAAATTTATTAAAATTGTTAAAATAATTAAAAGCTATATTTTATAAAGTGTTTATCATTTTTTATTAGAAAACATAGAAAAATCTACGCGTGAGCATTCAAAATCTGTGCAAAAAAAAACAAATGTAGCGTATAATTGTCCTATGTATCTTATATATGTTAGCTGTTGGATAAAACTGACACATGGTGTCAGTTGAATTTAAACTCGTCATGAGACAAATATATATGTAACAATTTTAAATCAGTCATCATGTTGCCTATCTATATTATATTCATCAACAAGTGTAGCTACGTGTTAGATTTAAAATTGTGAGGGCCTTCTCAAAACAGATTTCCAGGGAAAAGATTTGGAGCAATAATTGTACTGCTAGCTATATATGAACTTAATAGTGACAAATAACATCAAAGTTTTTTTGTTTTTCAAGTTCTTTGCATAAAAGAAGGCCGATCGATAGAGGGTACGTGTTTGCAAATTATGAAGAAAGAGAGTTTGGTCTCTTCTTTTGTAAAATGGAACCAAGTGAAGAAATTTATAATTTTATATATGATCGAACTATTTTTTTTTTTTTTTTTTGTGTTTCTCGTGAGACTAAAAATAAGTCAACGTGTTCAATTTTATAGCTAAACAAATAATTGCTATACGAGTTTAATAACAGTTAAAAAAAATATTTTAATCACAGTTAAACTATTTATTATTAGTCAATAAAGCCGATATATATTTAATTGCAACACTTATACTAGCATAGAGGTCATTAGTGCAAAATACAATGGTTAACGTAAAATTGTAAAAAAGGAATGACTTTCGGATTTTCATGTTAATCAAATCAAATTTTGCACCCCTTAATGTTGTGAATGCGTAGGAATGAGGCTAAAATCCAACGCAAGGGTGGCTTTTTGTTTAAAAAAATTAGAAAGGGCCCTAACTTGTAAAAACACACAATAATATTATTTGTATATTTGATTTGTAATTTATTTAGAATGATACGACATATCAATTGGTGTAAACAAATTTCTATTATTAATCGGTTTGGTTAACAAATAGATTTAAAATTATTTACAACCGAACAGACTGAAACCAAACCATTCAACACCTTTAATTGGTGGTTAATCTCAAGTTTGAAAATAAACCTTGAATTTCATATTTGCCTTGATCCCTTAAATTATAATAGTTGAGTTAGCCGTTTTCTAACGAAAGGAGTTGGGCCAGCTAGCCCTGTTCTAACGAAAGGAGTTTACCAATCATCTTGACCTATTATAAACTTAATGGTACTACTTGTAACATACTTTTTTTATTGTGTTATATATTTATAGATTCATATCGATTTTTGTCGCCATTAAAAGTCACTTTTCCTGTAGTGCATACTATGTCCTGTAAATAAACTCATTTCAGACGCATTAAATTGATCATAAATATATCTAATTCATTTTCTCCACGTTTTATAAACATACTAACTCGTTACAAAACTCTCATAGTGTAAAATACAAACCATATATAATTTATTGATTACATATCTGAAATACAATATAATTATTAAAAGTACATAATTTATAAAAAAACTCGAATTTCCAATTAATTTTCTAATATAAAGTCCAACATTGCATGCCATTTAAACAAACAAAAAATCATAAAATTCGAAATACTTGAATATCCTTGAAGACTTGAATCAGTTGAACGACAAGACCATATATAATTCGTTCGTGTGTTTGGTTTGTCGAGAGTGTTTCTTGTGTCGATCATTCGATCTTTGGCTACATAAATCTGGCTCATTTGAAGCTCACTCCAACACTTTAATGGAGTTTACCGAGCCGTTAGACGTAGTTGACCAAAACCCTAAATACAGGGAACCAGGCCCCTACCCATATTATGAAATGTGCTTGTCAGCTGTGGGGATTGGAGAGAGGAAGAGACGTTGTTTGTGAAATGTAATAAATACACAATGTGGCCCCTAGACATGCATCAGATACTCATACACATGACCATGTCATCTGCAATCACTCGATTGATCGGAGGACCACAAAATTCAAATTGAGATTTGTCACATGAATCTGATTATATATTCATATAGTAATGTTAAATCTAGCTAGCTAGCTAGGTTGTAGATGACTTTTAAGGAAACAATGGTGGCAATCTATGCTTATATATATAGACAATCAAAGGGGCTCATCATATATATTATTGATTAATTTGCATATGTATATAAGAATGTATAATATTAATTGATATGATTGAAGATGGAAAAAACCAGTAGGAGACAAATGAGCTCTATTATATCTTTTGTAGCAGGAGACAGTGAAAATGATCAATGCGCTAGCATTCAATTCGCAGCAATGTTTGGTGGATGATGAGGTTTTAGCTAGTTTTGAATTAAATTTAACCTTAAAATTTAAAGTATAGTAAAATATGTACTAACATAAGAGTAAAAACTTTTTAAACAGTAAAATAAGAATTTTCGCCCAATGTGTAATAGTTATACCTTCTTTAGATGTTATAGATTCAAAGTCATATAGTTGACTAGTTGGTTAAAATTAGAAGTAGATCAGCTACCAATAAAAAAATTAATGATGTTACTCCGATCACACTTTATTTGCTCTTTTTAGCGTTAAGATAGCGTTACATTATACTTGACTAGGTTATTACCCCGTGTGTAACACGGATTACATATACAATATTAAATAGTTACTAATAAAATTTAAAATTCTAAAACAATATTTTGATATAAAATAATTAAATCGCATATTAATAATTACCTTAAGTAATAAATAATAATTAAAAATTTTAATAGCAATAGGAATATCATTTAATCTTCTTAATTTGTAATATTTTAGATCTTTGAACTAATGAATTTTAAAAACTTATGTTCATTTTCAGGCAAAAGCTAATTATTTCAAATTAGTAAGATAAGCTAATATTTTTGTAGGGAAGGGATCATATAATAACCCTTTCTAATTGAGAAAACTCAATAACTCAAATCCAATTGTTCAAATTTCCAAGATTAAATCTAATGGTGACATGTGTCACTAATTAATTTTTAATACAAAAGGGCATTATGGTCATTTGTCTTAATTACAAAAATCAGATTTAATATAAGAGTGACAAGTGCACACTCTTAATAAACCATCTATTTTTCTATTTTTAAATTAAAGTTCCTCCCTTGATTTTTATACACTTATAACTTTTTTATACTATGTTATTTTTTTATAAAAATTACACTATTAAACTCGTCATATTTTTCTCGTTAATTTCATTATAGTCTTGCCAAATTTTTTTCAGAAAGTTAGATAATTGTAACGTAAAATAAATAATAAGTTACAGCTCGTTACATCAATGTAACGACTCGTTACATCAGTGTAATTATGAACACTTTGAAAAAATTCAGCTTGTTACATCAGTGTAGTTATGAACACTTTGAAAAAAATTCAGCTCGTTACATCAGTGTAATTACGAACACTTTGAAAAATTCAGCTCGTTACATCAGTGTAATTTCGAAAACTTTAAAATTTTTTGACAAAACTATACTTGAATTAAAGATAAAAATGTGACAAATTTAATGGTGTAATTTTTTTAAAAAATAATAATGTGTATAAAAGTTATGAAGGTTTAAAAAAATGGGGGGTAAACTTTTATTTTAAAAATCAAATCAAGTACACCTCACAAATCTCCAAAATACCCTTCAAGAAATCTCAACCACTCATTTTTCCCAGATTTAATATGGACCACACATTTCAAATTTATTAAATTAGACAACCAATCAAATTGGGTTTATAAGTTACCTCAATTACCATGGGTTAACATTCACTCCTTTCCCTATTTTTGTAATTATTAAAATTAAACAACCTAATTTGCAATTATATTTAAACATACAAGACAAAAAAAAATGTAACTTGCATTATCATTTTTATTACTTTCGGTTTATTATCATTTTTTTGAAAAAAATTGTTTTTTATGAAAAAAAAATTTTGTAAAACTTTTATTTTTTAAAATTGAAGATTTGAATATATTTTTTTAAAATTTGATTTAAAAATTATAATATATAAACTTTTTTAATGTATGTTTTTTTAAATAAAATGATTTGATTTTCAATTTATTACAAACTATTTTTAATTTGTAAAAGATATATATAATCATTAGTTGTTGTTGTTGTTATTATTATTATTATTATTTAATAAGAGAGATAATATATTTATTTTTTAAGAAAGAGAATTAAGTGAGTGCATAAAAATTTGACAAGTGTCAAAATGGGCTTAAAATGTGACAAGTGACAAATGTAAATTTTTGTTTATTATAATAGTAAGATTTCTTTTTCTCTACACTACTCAACGAAATAAATACCTACCTTCTATGTTTTCTGTCAATTTAAACAAGAATATTTTTAATTTCTTTTTTAATTACTACATTATATATAAAAACTATGAATAAATTTATGATTAGTATTATGTTATAAATAAACCATGACTAAAGTTTAGAATAACACTAATAAAGAAAATTCCAACAAATAATCTATCGATTATAATAAACCAAGGTTTCTTTGGACATATAGCGCATTCTTAGAGTATCTCAACTTTGATTTCCCGCATCTCTTTCTTATTAAATACACCTAATATTAAATAATAATATTAAATATTAAATATGATTTTTATACATTTTTTAAAATTAAGAGAAATATTTTTAATACACTAAAAATATATTAATATTAGAAAAACACATTTTAAAAAAAGCAATTTATTATAAAATATACAATTTATAAAAACAATATTTTAAAACAAAATGTTTAAGGAAACATATATTGAAAAAAATAGTATTTAAAAATAGTATAATTCTTTTTATTGATGATCAACCCGTGTAATGCACGGGGTAATACCCTAGTCACATATATAACAAAAGATTAGATACTAAAAATAACAAGCTATGTACTCTTCATCAAACGTAATTAGACTAGGATGAAAACCTTTGAAAATGTATCTTTTTTTTCATGTGAATTGTAATTTTTTAAGTGAAAATAAAAAGTTACACGTTAATTTATGTATAGAGAGTTGATTTATTATTGATTTTTTTTTTCATGTTAAATGGTCACAATGACCCTTATAGGAGGCAAGTGTAAGCTGTGGTTCAACAAATTGGACAGGAAAAAAAAAAAAAGATTTTCAAGAAGGATGAGTTCCCTGCCCTTGCGCACAGCCATGAAAATGATACACAAAAAAAAAAAAAAAAAAAAAAAAAAAAAAAAAAAAAAAAAAAAAAAAAAAAAACCTATAAACTAACCTGAAGTTAGGAGTTACCACTAAGGCACTAATGCTTAGTCACTAATGAGTAGAAAAACACCCCTAAAGAATTTCTCCTAACTAGTATGGAACCAATGCATGCCGTTGCTAAATGGCATGTGTTGTTAAAGGTGTCGCCTCTATTGATGAGATTTCTTGTAGTGTTAACTTAGAAAAACACGTTAAATTTCATTTTGATAACAAATATACAAAATGAATCAAAAAAACTTGACATAATACATGTTAACAAAATACTCTATATGTTTACATTTTTACATACAAATTAGTCAACTTATAACAAAAATATTTATTTATTATATACCCATGTAAATATACGGTGTGTAGTTGAAGGATAGAACAAGGTTAAATAAATTGCCACCAAAGGAAAACCTTGATGATGACCCACCCCGGCCCTGACATTGTGTACATATAAACATGGATTGTATCCCTTTTTTTAACATTTGCAACTGCTCTCTTCCATTGAGAGAAGAAGATAAAGCATAATTCTACGATAAAAATCTTAATTAATATATAAAATTCAATGAAGCTGTCTCACGTGTTCGCTTTTTTAATTCTCTTCACTCTCCTTTATGAAGCTCAAGGTACGTATCGACATAGATACACATGCACTCTATTTTAATTTATACTCGCATTTAAAGATACTTTAATGTTTAATTGATGTTTTTTCCGTATCAAAGTGTCATGTTGTTAAAGAAATTACAGCTTAACAATATTTTGATAGAGGGATAAGACTCAAGAATCATAATGTCTTGAGTTTGAATCCCACTAGAAGGTTTTTCTCAAAATATTGGGTTTTTTCTTAAACTAATTTGGTGATATTACGATACTTTAGTGATTTAAATTAGTTGTTCATGAAAAATCAAAGTGTCATGTTTTTGAATTACAAAATAAACACTTGGCATTATTTTTTTTTTACATAAATTGTGGTATTCTGTGTTGATTCCCTTGTCTGTTTATTTGCAGGAATAAATAGAAAACTTATGACAAAAGGCAGCTCTTCGGCCAACACTAAGGTTAGTTATTTCCATGAATTCTGTCAAATTTTGGGGAATTTCGTTGATATAACATTACAACAAATAATTAGCTCATAGTTTGTTAAAATAAAATATCAATCTATGCATCTTGAAAACAAAAATTACATTTCTTTACATTTAACCATCATCCTTTTTTTATACTTCTTTGTGTTAGCATTTACACTACTATTTTCAACCTAAAATCAAGTAGATTGCTATACGGAAAATAAATATAAAATAAAATAAAATAAAATAAAATAAAATAATGGTTTTTAACAACTTTATTCACAACCTGGTTAACCATGCAACCATGTTGCAAGTTAAATTTAAACTCAAAGTTATATATTTTTTTTATAAATTTTAAATTTTAAATTTTAACTTTTAAAAAAAATTAAACACACACACTTGTTTAGTTTTTTTTAACATTCAGGCATATTTTTTTTAAAAACCAAGTAATTTTAAAAAAGAAGTATTGTGGATTTAACTAATTTTACTTTATTAGTTTTATATTTAAGATAAATAACTATTTTTTTTTCAAAATAAAATAAATATTAAATATTATAAAAACACTATAAATCATATATATGTAATAAAAACTGGGTTAGATTGAGCTGCCGATAAATATGAAAATTTAGATTAGCTTGGGTTGTACATATAAATACAAGAGAAAAATTAATTTTTTTATTAAAAGTTGGGTTGCATTATAAATGAAGATAATCTTACAATTTTACAGGAACTTTATAAGTATATTTAAAGAATAATAGGTTAAAACCCATGTATCACAAAAAAAATAAATAATAGTTAATTAAAAAAAGTATTAAATATTACATTGAGAATAAATTTAATATACGAAAGAGAGATCGTATACTTATTTATTAACTAATTAATATGTAGCACTAAATACTTTTTTTTTGCTGGTCAGAAGTAAGTTATATATTATGGTGTAAACTCTTTACTATAGGGAAATAAATAAATGTACATGCTTTGCAGAATTACAAGAATTATGTAATTAAAGACAACCCTCAAGCAGAAATGAAGTCTACTCGAGAAAATTATAACGTTAGTTCATGGTTGGAAAATTCAAACGAAGTCTTAACACACCATCAAGATGTTATAGACTTAGTTGAGATGGATTATGTTTCACCAAGGAGAAAAACCCCGATACACAACTAATATGGAAAAGAAATTATAAAAAAAAACATATATATTTAATCATTATGTTTCAATGCGTTTTGAAAGAATATGCAAGAATATATGAAGCAAGATCAACGAGGTTTGAAGAATCATTAAGAAAATAAGTCAAGAATTCATATTCCGGTAACTTGTTTACAAGTGAATAATTCCTTTTTTACAACAAATTTCTTATTGGGACTATCGATCATACGTACAATGTATATATATATCTTTGTCTTCAGAGTGAATAGTATTAACTAATATTAGATTTATGATTATTTAACGGTTTAATTGTAATGTTTAGATCGAACCCATTGGCCATTGGTGCGGTTTGTAAGGTTTTGATGTGTTACTAAATTAATGTGTGATAATATCGTATGATGATATGAAGTAAAAACATGGTTGTCCTATGAACCTTTTTATACGACGGAGTATCTTTTACTTATTTCTTTGTATTACACACTCAAACGGAATAGATGATTTAAAAATCTTTCTTTAGTGTGAAAACTATGTAAAAATCATGTAAAAAAACGTATTTTTTTTTGAAATTTTTTCACAGGTTTATAACAATAATATTGTGCACATTTTTATAAAAAAAATCAGAAAAGCGCTGACCAGATATTTTTTTTAAAAAAATATTTTATAAAACTATGTAAAACATACGTAACAAAACGTAATAAAATCTTCAGATCTGACGCAACGTTACGCACGTTTTACATGTGTTTATAAAATATATTTTTTAAAAATATTTGGTCGGCACTTTTTTGATTTTTTTTATAAAAATGTGCCCAATAATGTAAACCTGTAAAAAAATTTTTAAAAAATACGTTTTTACATGATTTTTGCCTAGTTTTCACGATTTTCACACTAAAATGAGGTTTTTATTTTATTAATTCCCTACCCACATACACAAGGCCACTAGCGGGTACAAGAATATAAATATAAAAACGGTGTGGTAGCCAAAACTAGCCATTATCCGGTAACCAATGCTGATATGAAATAATAGGAGACTTTTGGGTTGATGTGAAAATTTAACGAGGTGCGTTTCTAAATTCTAATTAATCCTTATCAATAGTTTATCGTACCGAGAGACATATCTTATTTTTCTTTTCCAATCCTGAGTTACGGTTACGAACATTGTCAGGTCTTACCAGATTATGACTATTCAATTTAAAAAAAAAAAAAAATTCCTAACGAACTAATACAAAAATTGTTAAACACTACTAGACTAGTGGAATGTAAAATAATGAGTAGTCAACTTAATCGGCTAGTACACAGAATTACTCAGCGAGTACTCTTCCCGAATCCTTGAGGAGATTTACAATAATACTTAAAGTTAGAAAAAAATAGTTAAATGGAAACACAAATAATTTTTCCCTGAATATTATATAAAAGAAATAGTCTTAAAATGAGTATTTTACTGAGAGAAAGAAGTTGTCCCTTGAACCATTTTTTACCTTTGATTTTTTATATGTGTACATTGTCGGTGTTTGAGAGTATACTCACGTCCAACTACACTTCTAAACAATCAGGAAATATCATGTGACTTATTAAGGAATCGACGTTTTAAGTTTCTACAAGACACTTATACTTTATTTCTTATTTCTCTACACAAAAAAAGTTTTAGAAGAAAAGGAGTTTAATAGTATTATGTGGAAATTAGAAAGATACGAACGGTACCTCTTGGTACGTTTCTTTTGATTGTAATTGACGTGCAATTAATATGGCTCCATTCAAAAATCAATTTAAGTGAACTCATTGGTTTAATCTTATATTGTTTAAGTATTCAAAACATTTCACTGACTTTCTTATAATTTGTTCACGTACATATATCTTGTTGATATATATAATGACAATGATATTTTTATACTTTTATTGCTAGTTGGGAAAAAAAAAGATATTATTTTATTCGGATGCCATTGAAGGTATTAGAGCATGTTTACATAGTCAAACACTTGATTCTTCACATGAATCTAATTGACAAAAAAACGTTGTTCCTGACTTTAATTTTCATGTTAATGCATCTTATGATTTTAGTTTCAAAAACAATGTTGATTGTGATTTAAATAACTAAATTTTCGGTGACCATGAACCGGTTTTTGATCGTGTTACTACATATCAAACTTTTTAAACCATCTTTATCTACACATCCTATTGTAAACAAAGTTTTTAAAGAGAAGAAATAACTAAAATTGAAACTTTCGTAGATGGTTGTGATTTGTGAATGATTGTTTTGAATTCAGAGGTTCAAAACTCTTCAAAAAAGATTTGTTCTAAGTTACTTACTTTAATAATTATCAAAAATGAAATTTTCACAAGTTTAACACAAGAATAACTTGTTTAAATTAACTCACTAACCATGACAAAGCTCATTAGTGTAAGAAAAATCAAACACACTTTTTTAAAACCGAAATAACTTGCTATTACCTAATATACTTTCATATAGCCTAAGTGTCTAACAACTCCCTAACCTAGGCCCATTAAGATTGATTAGTATATTATCGTTACAGGGATGGCGCAATTTATGATCTAGTGTGATTGTATGCAAATGTTTTTCAGAACCAGACTAGATGTCTTATTAGTTTTTTTTTTGAACGGTGAAGGTCTCATTCGTGTGAACCCACTGTTTCCAGGTCATGTCACAAAGGTCTAGTTACCTGGACCTACCATGAGCCACCACAACCACCCCAGGAGGAAACCCACTGGGATAACCCCCTGACCCCCCTCATACCTCTTTTTCACAGGGGGAAGGATTTGAACCCAAGACCTCCCATTTGGAAAAATCTTGGGGTACCATTGAGGCAATTATTTGTCGAACCGGTTAGACCGGATTTAAGAACCGGATAAAATAATAAATATATAAAATATTCCGAAAAATTATAGAATTATAAACACATTTAAAAGAACATAATTAATGTTTAAACAAGCATAATCATGTTAAAAAAATATAGGATTTGGTTTTAATGTTTCATTTTTTGAATTTTAGTTAAAAAAAACAAAAAAAAAAACTAAACTAAACTCGGGTTCGCTACCAGGGACCAGTTCCCGATCCAACCAGTGATCGGCTCAACCAGCTAGTTTGTTTGAAGCCGTTTATCATGCTTATTTTAGGCCGGCCGACCCTCCGGTTCCCGTCCATCCGGTCCGGTTCTGAAAACCATGATTGTATGTAACCTAAATGACACAATAACTAAGAAATTAGTGCTATTGTGCACCACTATCATTTCTAACTGAGGTTGTAAACGAACTGAACGGATACGAAAGAGCCATTGCTCGTTCAGCTTGTTCACGAATGGTTCACGAACACTAACCGGATAAAAATTCTTGTTCGTATTCATTTGTTAAGGAATTGAATTTGTTCTACAACACAAACAAACATATATCATTTAAAATAACAAAAAAAATAACATTCTTAATCTCAAGCATTAGAGATAATCATTTACATAAATATAAAGTTAAATGCTTGATACAAAAAACAAAAAATAATCATAATAAAACAAAGAAAAAGTTAAAAGTAATATGTATCTATTTCTTGATTCGAATGGGGCTAGATCACCATCCTCGGCCTCATATATCCATATAAAGGACACATGGGTAGGCGGATTGGTTCGAGTGAAAAGCTGAAGGAAGGAGACAAAAAATTG
Organism: Mikania micrantha; assembly: GCA_009363875.1. NCBI lineage: Eukaryota > Viridiplantae > Streptophyta > Magnoliopsida > Asterales > Asteraceae > Mikania > Mikania micrantha. Next base: position 67,034,079 of record CM018696.1, on the reverse strand, counting down.
AGGCAAATCTAGCACTCCAATGTCGTAATTATAATTACGCTAAACTAATGTTTCAAAAAATCTTAGTTTCAAATTACTGCGTTTTTAGCAAGATACAAATTACATGTGTAAATTTCTAGTTTAAATGCTATTTTATGTTATTAAAAATAAAAAATTAAGAATAAAAAGCGTGTTTAATGAACAAAATATAAGAAATGAACATAAACGAACATATTATCACACACATGCTGGCTGAGCCAACGCGTGCAGTTACGCGCTTATGGTCATTTAATACCAATTCACATTAGAGACTAAACAAATTTAATAAACTTAAATAGAAACAGAAACAAAAGGTTTTGGATGAAGAAATTAAAATAGAAAACAGAGAAAAAACTAAACAAAAGCAAAACTAATGAAGGGTATATGTTGCAGTCACTTTAACATAAATTTGTTGGAGAAGGCTATAAAAATAATCCCATTAATTTATACAAATATATCAATCAGCTATCTTTCTTTTAAACCTTATAAATTTCATATTTCATCAAATCATAATATTTATTACATATTATCCTTTCATTATTGAAAAATACTGTAAATTTACCTATTTTTATTACTTAACTATATTACCTTTATTTACTCGACCAAAAATTAAAGTTACAAATATCCTCTTGAATGAGTTTTATATATAAAAAACGATCTATTTTTTGGTTAATAGAGTTTTTAATTTGAAAGGGCAATTTTGTTAATATGTAAATTTTTTTAAAATGTAATTTAAGAGGATTAAAGTTACAAATATCCACTCGAATGAGTTTTATATAAAAAATCGATCTATTTATTGGTTAATAGGGTTTTTAATTTAAAAGGACATTTTTCTTAATATGTAAAAATTTGATAAGGAAGTGGAAATATGTAAATTTTTTAATACTTAATTTCAGAGGAATCTAAGAGTATATATGTAATTATTCCTATTTTAAAATTAATAACATTGAGTTGAATTAATTCATATAAGAGGATCAGACAGAAAACTTACGTTTAATTACCAAGCATATTTACTTATAAAGACAATGTCCCTTTCATAAAATCAATAACATGGAGTTGGGTTAATTCAAAGAGCTAAAGTAATGTGATTATCAGGTGGATAAATTTAATTATCTTTAAGAAAAACACAACCAAATTATATGAAATAGTTGACGGGATTTCAATCAAAGGACTCTTTATCTAGTGATTATCCTTTGATTTTTATGTAGGAAGGCTTGGGTTTCAATAAAGCTGACAAAACAGGTACCTGATAAAATGTAATTAGAACGGCTTGTTAAGCAAAAAGTACACTTTTTAATGTCATATATATATTTTTTAAAATAATAAAAATCAGAAGGTTAGGCTCAATCATTTCTCCTTTGTTGGTTAAAACAAATAACTGTCATATTTAAATAACCAAGCCAAGTGCTAAACAAGTTGTTTTGATATTTTATATTTGAATTAATCGTGTCGTTTTTAACCTGTTAAACACGTTAAGACATATTTTGCCAGCCCTAGGTTTGAATATAGGCCAAGACATATTTGTTGAGTTAATGTTAGGTAGTTTACCTAGTTATAAGGTTCATGCTGGGTTGAACGAGACGTGTGCCCTAGATCGACAAATCCAAGAAGACAATTGAAACCTCGTCTTAAATATATGCGTTTCAAAACCGTTCAAAAAAAGTTGTTGGTGCATTTACTACGCATCCTCTGTGTGCCCATTAAATAGAATGTATATTGTTATGAGTTATGACCCACTTAATTTATTTCGCAGACAAGGTGTTCCAACCTTGAGTCAATCATGGTTAATCAAACGATAATGACCCAGACATGTGGGCTCATCGCCTCATAGTCTTTTCCTCAAATAAAATAATTTTTCTAACCAAATTGTTTCTTTTGTTAAATTATCTCATCACAACTAAAAAAAATATCATAAATAAAATCTAAATTTAACCAACATAAACAAGTTTAAAACAAAGTGAAAAAAACCGTTGTTGAGTAAAATACACTAAAAAATGTGGTTACATGTAATCTTGATTATATCTCCAAGAACTCAGCTGATACTAATTTATTATACGAGTTAAATAAAAACTTATAAAAAAATAGTAATAAATATTTAGAATTTATAAAATATTTTATTGCGTAAAATATGACTAAAAAACAAATGTCATTTTTTAACATTTTGTTTTAAAAAACCTATTCTTGGAAAACAAATGTCATTTTCTATACAAATGTATGTTAATATCCGTGCATTACATGAGTTCAAAAAATATATTAAATAGTTAATAATAAAAATTACAAATTATAAATGATATTTTGAAATTAAATATAATTAAAAATATGTATAAATAAATAAATAAATAAATTATGTAATAAAAAAATAATATCGTTTTTTGTAAACAGTGTGTTTCTTTAGCATTTAGTTAAAACTTAAAAGATAGTTTAAAAAATCATTTTTATACAAAAATCTTAAATATTACCCTATATATATTATATGAGGTGAATAAAAAATATTAAAACTATTAAAAAGTATAAAACATAAAAAGATATTTGACATTTAATATTATTTAAATTACATACAATAAATTATTTAAATAATAAAAAAAATAAAACATTTTTTTAACTTTTCTATTTTAAAATGTTTGCTTTTTAAACATTTTGTTAGGAAAATGGTTTACGAAAATATCATTTTTTTAAAAAAAATCTCTGGTTCTTCAAAAATTTCAATTGCAAATATTTTTGTTTTTTTTTCTAATTTTTGTTTATTTATAACATTTTATAAAACTTTTATTTCTTAAAAAGACTTGTATTAAAAAAATTCATATATATAGTAAAGTTCTTTATTTTAAAATATTTGTATTTTATAATATTTTGAGTATTAAAATGTGTGTTTTTAATTATTAAGATCATTTAATCTATTAAGAAATTATTTTTTTAATGAAAAAGATATCAAATGATATCATTTGATTATAATATTGTTATTTAATATAGATGTTTTTAATAAGAGGAAGAAACAAGAAACTAGTGTGAGAATGTTTTAAAATAATAGCGTATGTTCAATTTTATTTTATTTATTAGTATAATGATTACTATTATTATTTATTACTATCGATGATGATGATGATGATTATTATTATTATTATTATTATTATTATTATTATTATTATATATAAAGGAAACTAAAAGAAACAGTAAAGTTTTATTCTTTTATTTTGTCACAATAATTTTGATTTTTGACACAAAACATTCTTAGAATATTTTTATATATTTTTTTATTTAGGTTAGAATAGGTAGAGTGTTCAATTTTTTTTCTAATTATTTCAATATTTAGTTTTTCATTTATCAACGTTAAATTCATTGATGTGTTTGCCTTGTATTTGGACTTTTTGACACTCAGTTTTACAACGGCAAACAAGGATTTATAGTAGAGAAATGTCAATTTTACGACTGAGCACAACTTTACGTGGTCTACACCTTTAGGTATTTTGATAGAGTTAAAATGCTTGCTTTGAAGACAAAGTGAACCTTAGCGTTTTGCATCGACATGAAAGTTGTTACACCTTGCTTTTTATTTGTGTTTTTTTTTTTATTCAAGATGGTGTTGACATCAATGGCCTGAGCCCCATGCTGCACATAACCATGATTTTTGTTTTTATTTCTCATTTTTAACTTTTTTGGAATATAAGACCTTAGGTGTTAATGTGACCTAGTTTGAGATTAGGTTTTTTTTTTATTTCTTAAGATTTTACATAAGAATAACAACTATTGTGATATGTTTAGATGTTCGTGTTAGTAAATTTAAGATCTTGTCAAGATTCCCGTTACAACATGCGGATTAAAAATTTAGTTTAAATTAAAAGTTATATATATCATTTATTTTCATAAACTAAACAAATAACTTAATGCATTTCTTGTGGTCGTGACTACTCATGGTTAATGGTTTATAGACACGGTCACAACTCACACGGATAGTGTAATAACTCATAATTGTTTAAGGCCCAACCACAAATCCACAATTGTTTTTGAATTTTGATATGCATCCTTGACACACCAAGATCAAGGCCCATATACGCTATGCTTGAGACTTGAGAGTCGAGAAGACTCCGGTTTGTCAACCGGAACCGGTGTCTGATTCAAACTAGAACCATTTTAAAACTCGAATTAGAACCAAACCGAACCAAAGATTTGAAATCAATCTAGGATAAATCATTTCTAACAATTATTGTCTCAAACGAAATCAATTTGAACATGAATTCTTTAATAGAAAAAACCAAAAGGCACCTCTACATCAAAGTGCATCCAAGTTAGGGAGTCAAGAAAGAAACTGAAGGGAAGGACACTAGTCCAAGTATATAAACCACAGAAAGAGAGAGAGAGGGAAGTGTAAAATACGAAATGCACCTTTACTTCATCTATGCATATGTTTTTGTTTATGTGAGGATGATTGGATATCACTAAAATAGGGAATAAATGATAGTAATTTTAGTACTATCAATGATTTTAAGATATTAGATTAACATATCGATCAAAATAATAATTTTAGTTTATAATTAGATGAGTTACGTGGCATGGAAGTCATGTGGTCTCATGCAAATTTGTTTGGAGTTGGGCCTCATTTAACACTAATTTAGACAAGTTAAAGTTAAGCATCAAATTAGTTGGGCCTATAGTTGCTGCATAACTTCAAAATATAAGTTGGATTTTAGCAACTTGAATATAGAAGTTATCAATGAACTCTTGTTCGAATAAAAGAAGAAGCTTACAGTTACAAGAATATATAGAAGAACATTCATTGAAGAATCATCAAATCTAATTCATCAAGCACTCTCTATCTAATTCGATAAAGCATTGTGTAACTCACAAATAAGTTTATTTGATAGTGATACACGATACAAAGATTGACCCGGGAAATTATTTGAGAAGATTTTATTCAAGTTTTCATCATTTCATGTTTGTAATCTTTTGTTCAAATAAACGTTCTAGTATGGACTTGCACCATTGTGTAGTTGTACTTAATTGTATGCATGTGACTATCATAAAACACGATGATGATTGGACTCAAGATAATATAAGTTAAATCATATTCTATGAAACTTAATTGTTATCGTTTGTACTTTATTTCGTTTGCTATGTCACCAATATATTATATTGTTTTTGTAACTTTACTCTCATTTCACTATACACCATGCATATTGTGAACCCTTTTTTAATTGTAAAAGTTCAACCATCCTACATTTTTATTCAAATCTTGATATTCTCTCTCTATTATTTAGTGATCTCGACGCATTGTTTGACTTATAATCATCAAAATGAAAGAAGCAATAGATCTTTAAAATAATATCGATAACATGATCAGTGAAAATTTAATTATTTGTTACATCACGTACTTTAGGCATAAAATTAAAGGAGAATGTACATATGAATAAGTTGTGAAATTGAATAAATACATGACCTATTAGTTTTCGCAGATGTGAAAAGGGTCACAATTTCAAGCGCTCACAACATTTGTAATTAATCAACTGCAAACTCACACTTAACACACTTAATTAAATATCATTTTGTATCCTTATGACAAATATTACTCTTGATCGATCCCTTGAGCAAATGAGAGACGATGTGAGTGATCATGAATATTCTTTTTGAATGCTTCCAGACTTCACATTTATATATTCATAAATGCTTCTATGATAATTATCATAGGTCTTTTTTTCAGACCTAAATATTAAAGGAGCACAGGCAGAATGCACCGACTGAGAACACTCATTGCAATGATAGAAACAAAAATGAGGATTCATTTTTTCTTCGCAAACTTCACAAAAGTATTCATTCTTGTGGTTTTCAATTGGTTGGTAACTTAAATGCATGGGATGTTTGTCATAAATGATATTAATTGTCTCGGGTAATAACAAAGCACACTCCGAATGTATATATACATCACAAATGGAGCAATCGTAAACCAACTGTTCTCCATGAAAATAACGTTCCAGACCAGAAGTGGAGTGACACATAAGACACTCACGTGATGTGGAAATATACTTAACTCTTAGAAGGTGATTTGGGTGAGATTTATGTGTGATATTTTTAGGCATTAACCCACATGTAATATCAACGTAGAATTTACATGTAACGCAACCATAAGCGTATCCGTTGCAAAGTAAGGAGCAAACATGACATGTAAATTTGTTAAGAAACTTATGTGGAACATCTGACATAAGAAAAAGGGTATGTTTTGGGTGACCTGGGTGGTTTTCTACTTGTGTTGGTAGCCGAGTACACCACTCATGAAGAGTAAAGTTACAACCCTCATCTTCATATGCCATACACTTGTAAAATGGCATCTCCATAATTGGTCTCAAACATACATTGCATAAAAGCTCCACCTTTTTCATTGGGTCATGAAGCTTGATAAAGGAATTGTCGATTTTTGAGGAGGTTGGTCCAAATATATCGATGCATTCAGTATCAACCAAAACTAGCTCATGTTGATGGTTGATTTGATATAGGCTAATCTTATCATTTGTGTAAGTTGTTGGCCCATTTGCTTTAGAAATCAAGTGTTGTTTGGGTACGCTATAATTTATATCAGGAAATGGTAGATGGAGAAGATCAGGATAATCAACATCTTTAAAATTTTTGATGGTTTGACCTTTGCCTGAAACATTTAAAATAGAACAACATGACTATGTTATGTATAGATATATATAATCACCACATGAATATTAATTAATAACTAAATAGAAGGCTAGAAATCATATATAAAAAGATTTATGTATGTACTAACCAGTACTAGATATCATTGACATAAACGGCTCTCCTCTTGATGTAGCACAATCCAGATGTGCATAATAAATACATTTCTCACACTTGTAAATCCAAAGACGTTTAAACTCAAAATAACCATCACACACTCTGCACCTAGGGTAATATTTTTCTTCTAGCTCCTGTTCTGAGATGGAATAAGAAAGCACGAGTGGATGGGCATGATGGAAAGTGTTATTTGTAGTGTGTTGAATTAACAAACTTTTTGGTAGGGAAGCACAATCATTGTGTATAGCAAAGTTGGAACATGTTGTACATTGCAAGAAGGTCCCTTTATGTTCCTTCCCACAAGCGCTGCACTTGCATAAGATGGGTTCGGAGACGAGAGACACGAGTGGATGAGGATGGCTAGGATGTTGGATCTTCTTTTTCTCCACTTCCACAGCACAGTTTACATCAATGTAGAAATCAGATAAATGAATATGATATGGAGTATAATAGATTACTCTACCTGGCATATGTCTTCTTCGACAAACACTACATGTCCAGTACCAATTTTTTTCATGAAAGATTTCAAGGGGAAATGGGTGTAGTGCGTGTTCAATTGTTGTAGGGAGCTCTGCACAAAATTTATGAAGAGAATAGTCACAAGAATCATTTGTACATTTATAGTAGTACCTATAGTACACGTTTATTTCTTGGTCGCACCGGTTACATGAACATACAAACACATCATCAGGTACAATAATCTCCTCTTCATCGTTGGATTCTTCTTCTGAATCTTCTTCCTTTGGGTCTTTCATCACCTGCAAATCAACAAGCTTCAATGGGTGTTCGTGTTCGATTACGTTCATCATTAACTATTTTATTAATGTTATTTATGTTAATTTCTCCGTCTCTTTTAATTAAGATATATATAATGCACTTAATTTCGACTCGTTATGGATCAACCTGATTTTTTATACATTAATAAATGTTAATTTCAAAGTATCTCCCTTCCTTAAGTCATGCTTTTCTCAAGTTGGGTTTTGGAATAATGGTAGAAGCATAATTAAAGCTACCATTGAATTTTTTATATACAAGTTAAGAATAAACTCTTTAAAAAATCACAATGTATTTTTGAATGAGAATCCCTTATAAAAATATTTCCATATAGGTTTTAAAGCATAAAGTAAAGCTGTTTAACGAAAAATTAAAGCATGCACCTATTATAGGATAAATTGATTTTATTAATCTAGAATAAAGTTTATTTTGAATTAAACAAAAAAATTAAAGCATGCATAAATATAGGACAAATACTTAAGGAACAAAAGCCGCAAAGATAGTTAAATCAAACAATGTATTTACTTGTTTTAATTTAATTTCTGACAAAAAGAAAACGGATGTATATACGGAACTTGTTAATGACATGAAAAAAAAAAAAAAAAAAAAAAAAAAAAAAAAAAAAAAACTTATACTACTTTAAGGGTTCACGGGCTTGTTAGTCGAGAACGTTCAAATGAATCTTGTTAGATATTTTTTAATCTTTATCATGTTTTTAAAGAGGTGTAATCCTTCCAAATATTGCCTAATCCGCTCTTTATGTAAAAGTTTGGGCTTGCCACTACCGATCTTTATCTTCATAGTGAGAATTTCTCTCATTCTAACTAGAGCCCTCAATCACTTGTCTTCTTTTCACATATTCAATTCATATCAATATGCATTTTCTAACCTTATCAGTTATGTTTTCCACTTCTAGCACATTTCAAAAAAACTTATTTTTCATAATGTCTAGCCTTGTGTGCTTATCCATCCATTTTAGCGTCCTTATCTCTACTACATCCATCCTATGTGTTTGTCTTCTTGATGGTCTAACAGTGTATTGATCAGTATAACATAGTTGGTCGAACTACAAGTTTATAAAATTTCTCTTTATAAACTAGTTGTAAAGTTCTTATCACATAGTACTTTTAAAGCTGCCCTCCAGAACTTGCATCAGTCTCTTTGTACTTGGTATGTGATGTCACTAGTATGTCCCTATCACTATGTTTAATTGATCATAAATACTTAAACTTAGTTGAATGTGAGATGACGACAGTTAATGATGATACAAGTGTTATCATTATCTCCTTTACTACTCAAGTCACAATAAAAATAACTAGAACGACTTAACTTAAAACATTTGCTTTCCAGTTTGCTCGTCACTCGTCTAAGCATGTGTTAAGGATCTACTTACTCTTTGTAGTTAATACAATGCATCCAATATATATATATATATATACCCAGGGGCGTACCTAGTAACTTTGTATGGGGGTCGGCCGACCCCCATGAACTTTTGATTATTAATGTTGTATATAAGATCTGATCTCGGCCGACCCCCAAGAATTTTTGTCCCCAACCCCCATGAAAATTTGACAAACTAGATGAAACCTAATTTCAAATTTCAGCTAAAAATAATAAAATAACACTCAAATAAAACAAAGTAATAATACCCAATTTGTATATTGAGTGATTGAATTTGATGTTCAGAAACTACGTTTAGATCCCTCCTAAAAATAGACTAAAACAATAACTTACTAATATACACTGTTGTCCTTCACATCAGAACAACCGTAATTTATAAAATGTGTGATTATTATATAATCTTAAAAGTTGAAACTTATTATCATGATGAAAATTTTAGTTGATTTGTGATTTAAATAGTATTCTTTTGAATCATGTCAAAAGAAAATCAATTTTATCTTATCATCCCAATCAATGAGATGATTATTTGACGTGGTTTTATTATGTACTTGTAACCTAATTTAGGTTTATCACTTTTTGGATGACCCGACCCGACCCTATTCGAATTTGTAAAAAAACGACAAATAATTATGCAAAAAAAAATTCCGAACCCCATAAAAAAGATTTCTAGGTCCGCCACTGTATATACCATGCATAGAATTGCCCCATATGTGGTTAGATTTGTTTTCAATTCTTTTACTTCCGTGTGTTATTTTATTCGTTTTTCTTAGGCGTTAGAAAGTATTGGCTATAGAAGAATTCTAAATCGAACAAAATTGATTTCAACTTGAAAAAATTGATTTTTTTTAAAAATAAATCATTTAGACCCAAATTAATTTTGGTTAAAACATATCTTGACTTACATCCATCCCGACTCAAAACTGTTTTGAGTTGTTACTTGACCTGACCCAACATGCCCATTTAGTCACTCTTAGTATTTTGGCTAATTGATTTACTGAATTTGTTGTTATTGAATTATGAGTTTATTAGATCTCATTAATTTCGTAAATATTTCATAAATGTTATTTAGTGTTGTTGGAATTTACATTTGGTTCGTGCATGGATTAATTCTTTTACGAAATAGAACTTGATGATCGTTATGATTACGCACGTAAGAGTTGTGTTATAAGCTATATAAATTCTAAAATGATCGACTCACGATATATATATATATAGGGTAAGGATCAAATAAAAAGTCTTTTTTGCCTAAGAAGGCTAAGAAGGATTTTTAAAAACTTTAAAACCGACCCAAACGAACTCCGATTGAACTCATTTCGATGGCATTGGAACCGTTTCATCGAACTCTACAATATTAGATTTTAAGTTTTCGTTTTAACATCTAGATTTAGATTTTAGGTTTTAGGGCTTGGTTTTTAGCTTTTAAGTTGTATCTTTATGTTAAAGATTTGTTTTTAAAGTTTTGGTTTTAGTATTAGGGTTTATTGTTTATGATTTAGGGTTTGGGTTTTAAGGTTCGACAAGCCGGTTCCAATGACGCAAAAATGAGTTCAATCGGGGTTTCTTGGAGTCGGTTTTCGCGTTTTTAAAGTCCTTCTTAGCCTTCTTAGGCAAAATAGACTTTTTAGGGGAACCTTCCCCTATATATATATATATATATATATATATATATAGGGAGGTTCACATACAAATAGCAAATTTTGTAAAAATGGTAGGAACCATTGATGTGTTGACATGTGGCATTATTAGTATTTAATAGAAAAGGGTAATATAGGTTTTTTGCATTTTAATTAATTTTCAAATCTTGCAATAAAATAGGAAACTTGTTAATCAGTATTCTCTTTGAAAAAATTCCATAATTAAATTAGATAACGCATAATATCAAAATCAATTTCGTAATATGTAAAAATACCGAAAAAATAAAAAATTTGCAGGTCTTTGAGTTTACGGTTGTGTTTTTCAAAATTAGATGGATGATTACGTACAAATGGATGAACCGATTGAAGATACTCAGCATACTGGTAGTGTTCGTGATTTTTTTTGTATGCAATAGTTTTTTAATTTTGATTAATGTAACAAACATTGGATTTTTGATCGATTTTTTGGATTGAATTGCGATCAGAATTGATGATGGATCTGACAAACTATAACATTTTGTGGATGTTAGTATTTGTGGTGCTAAGATGTGTTGTTATTAAAAAATGTTTAAGAATTAATTATTTTAATTGTGCTAAGATGTGCTGGTATTTTGAACAAGCTTAAGAATTGATATTTTATTATGTGTTATTATATGCTGTTAAATAGGTGATGCTATGAATTGATAAATGTATTGTGCGATGTTGTGTTGTTATCAAACAATTGTTATTTTTTTAGGAATTGTTTTGTTGCATATTTGCACAAAAAAGAAAATTAATTAATTTAGTGTGCTAGGATGTGTTGTTATTTGAGCCATAGTTTTTGGTCGTCGATCACCTTGAAAAACAAAGAAGTTGGTTTGAATCTTCAAATTTAGAAACTAAATCCCAATATTCTCGGGTAACCGTGATATTAGCAACATTGATTTTCCTAATTGCCCTTTTCATCATTTAATTTAAAGATTTAATCACTTTTTAATCTCAACCATTGATATTAGCACATTGATGGCCAAGATTGTTTCTCACACTTTTTACAAAAATAAGGTTTTGTACAATAACCCCACCCTATATATATATATATATATATATATACACACCTAATTTATTGAATTTTTAAAAATTATGTACAACCCAACTATCGATCAGGTATTGATTTTTATCTTATACCCCATCCTTTAAAACTTGTTATCTCCACATATGAATTGAAGCACGGGATTCATTTTCTCTTTGTAGTGAGCCAATAAGCTCAATGTGTTATGTTCGTTTTTAAGGGGAATTGAAGAAATTTATTTTACAACCATGTGCATGCCTAAATTAAATGGTTTCTTAATTTATCCCAACAATATATGTGTGTGATCGATCATTTAATGCAGCAATTTCATAACATGCCAGGTTGTAATCGGCAGAAAACAACACAGAATTCTCTAGGGTACGTAATCATATGAGTAGCTTTGATATAGGTCAAAACGGGTCGGTTTGACCCAACCTGAAAGGCTGAAATTTGAAGTTCATTATTTTTTTTTTTATTTGCAGTAGCAGCTTACTTTGCTTCATACATGTTAATATTTTTGTTATCAAAATGTGAGATGTGGGCAATTATTGATGTTATTTTTTTGTTGTACACCAGTGTTAGTTTCTAGTGTTGATTACTAATTCTTCATATCACTTTGCATATTTTCGGATACCTACCTTTAGAAACGGTTTTTAGATAGGCTTCATGACACTTTATATATCGGTTTGAACAGGGGCGGTTTGGAGGGAGTGCAAACCCCCCTCCCGCACAGGGCCCATCGTTTTTAGGGGCACAATTTTATAAAAAAAATTTTATATATACTATATATTTTTTATAAAAATTCAATTGTCCCATTACTAAATACTATATATTTAGTAATCTGATTCTTGATCCTTGATTTTTTTTTCAAAGTTCAAACCATTGATTAAAATCAAATATGACTTTTAACTTGCTATTTACTTATTTTTGTAACTTGTTCGAGTCATTATTAGGAAATATGCCTCCTAAACAACTATCCGGGTACCAAAAACGCAAAAGGCAAAAAAAAGATGAAGAGATGAGAAAGTCACAAGAACGACTTAGTGGATTGACAATGATAGCTATTGAGAGCGAAATCCCAGACAATATAAATTGTGAAGAGCTAATCAACCAATTTGCTATGAAGAATGCTAGGAGAGCTGCGCGAATTATCGGTTAGTTATTTTGGTATATTGGTACATTAAGTTTTAAAACTATGATTTTGTTATGCTTACGTTAATTGTCACAACATTAGTCATTATATATAAAAAAAATTATCCAAGGGGCCTTTTTTTCGCTTTTCGCACGGGGCACTCGAATTTTCGGAAACGTCCCTGGGTTTGAATGTTAGTGTATGCACGTTAAATGTTTGTGCATGTATTGCATATGGTGTTGGTCACAATAGTATTAGTATTGTCAGTCGTGTAATATATAACACATTCAGTACAAGTATATATACAGATTTACGAATTATAGTGTTTTTATTAATTTGCCAAATTAATACACGGGTTTCTCTTAACTAGTTAATTAATTTTCTATAAACTGAGAACGTCAATAAAGGGTGGTTAATTTGCTGAAATATTAAAGGTATATTAAATAACTAAAACGCAAAAGTCCTTTCAATTAGCTGGAATAGCTCAGTTGGTTAGAGCGTGTGGCTGTTAACCACAAGGTCGGAGGTTCAAGCCCTCCTTCTAGCGAAGAATTTTTTAAACCAAATATCAAAGTATCCCTGATTATACAAACACACCCATACATTTAAAAACGGCCTGGACTCAATACGCCCATTGGACCTGCTTAAAAGAGAAATTATACTCGTTTTTTTTTAAACGACAGTTAAACTATTTCGTCGTGCTACCTTCAGTTATATCAAAGTATCCCTGATTTTACAAACACAGCAAACCCATACGTTTAAAAACGGCCTGGACTCAATACGCCCATTGGACCCACTTAAAAGAGATTAAAATCGTTTTTTTAAACGATAGTTAAACTGCTTCGTCGTGCTACCTTCAGTTATATCAAAGTATCCCTGATTATACAAACACAACAAACCCATACGTTTAAAAACGGCCTGGACTCAATACACCCATTGGACCTACTTAAAAGAGAAATTAAACTCGTTTTTTTTTAACGACAGTTAAACTGTTTTGTCGTGCTACCTTTACTTATCCTACCGATTGATAGCTAAGATCAATTCCTCGATCTCCGACCTTGAGACACGTGTGCCCCCAGATGCGCGGGAACCAGATTGAATCCGTAAACCCTCGCCTCCCATTAGGTTAAAACTCGAGATTAAAGCCCTAATTTGTTTCCTCAACTAAATATCCATTGAATAACCACAATAAGGTTCGAACCCAAGACCTCTACTTTGGAAGGATGAGCCTTGCTAGTGGAGTCAATTTTCTTGATGAAATTAAACACGTTAACTAAAGGGAATCGAGTATTAAAGTCATTAAAAAAAATATTTTTCTGTAATAGTTTTGTTTGACTTTTATATATACACATGCTAGGCTATGAATTAAAATATTCAATATTTAGTAATAAAAATTTAAAAATTATAAAATGTTATTTTAAGATAAAATGATTAATTTACGTATTAATGAATATTAAGAGTAATAAAACAACAATTAAAATAATTTAATAACTATATAAATGATATATGATATTTTTAATTTGTAACAATTATTATCTTTAAACTAACTTTTATAAATCAAGTAGGTAAAAAATATAATTTATGTAATTATTAAATATAAACGACTCAATTTAAATAGAACGTTAAACATAAAGACCAAAAGTGCAACTTTCTCTATTATTTTTTTACTTTGGTTTTTGAATAAATTAAAAACACCATTGGTTTATAAAAATCTTATGGTTTAAAACTCTGGTTTATAGTTTATTTTATTTTTTTTATAAAAAACTCATTTTTAAAGAAAACTTTTTATATAACTTTGATTTTCTGAAAATAATATATTTCTTATTTTAAAAAAATTATATTAACAAATTTTAAATTTTTTAAACTTTTTGAATGTTTTTTCTTATTAAAGATAAATAATATTATTAGTTATTAGTATTATAGATATTTAATAAGAAAGAGAATATATATAATTATTTTTTTAAACAGCAAACGTCCGGTTATCCGGGATCACCCTGGCAAATAGATCATCATTCCGCCCGAATAACAGAAAGTAGTGACCTGACCCACTTGTTCAAGAGGAAACCTACAACTACGGAAACCCCCTGGCTCAACCCAGAGCAATATTTGGTATATGTGAGACTCCAACTCAAGACCTCTCATAAGAAAAGTCAAGGGGCTACCACTAAGCTAGAAGCTCTTTTGTATAAATATAATTATCTAATAGGATAAAAAATTTACATGTGGCAATAGTGGTGTAAAAATATCAAAGTGGTAAAATATTTGTTGTTTATAAGAATTGAATGGTTTTCTCTTTAAGATCGGATTTTCACAAGATACAATCCTTATATGTATGTATATGTGTGTGTATGTATGGGCCACTTTTACTATTCGCACAGGGCACCCGAAACCTCAGGGACGATGTTCATAAAATTCACGCATGCGTTAATTGTTGTTACGTAAATGTGAACCAAAAACCAGCCGAGAATTGCCCTACAAAATAGCAAGATAACCCATGATTCAACCTTTGTATGATTCAACCCACTACTTTGACTTGAATATACACAACATAAACAACGGAAAATAACCAAAATGGCCATTTTGACCAAAAGCTTAAACAATCTGACCATTTGACTTTTTTCTTCCCGAAATGACCATAGCTTTATGGGCGCCGACGCCCTTTAATTAGCGGGCGGCCGCCCGTTTGAGCACCAATAACATTTCGCCACGTGGCTTCAGCGGGTGCCCACACCCGTTAACTCTGATGAACGCCCGTCATTCAAATAAGTTGTCACGGGCGTCATTCAAAAAAATATTTGAATGACGGGCGTTCGTCATAGTTAACAGGCGTGGGCGCCCGCTGAAGCCACGTGGCGAAATGTTATTGGTGCTCAAACGGGCGGCGGCCCGCTAATTAATGGGCGCCGGCGCCCATGCCCATAAAGCTATGGCATTTCGGGAAGAAAAAAGTCAAATGGTCAGATTGTTTAAGATTTTGGTCAAAATGGCCATTTTGGTTATTTTCCCCGTAAACAATGATAAAGTCAATATGCAACCTAATTCACCCATTTATCCGAATATGATATTCCAAGCTTGTGACCTGTGAAGATTACCCTACACACCATGGCGATCTTCACACATTCTGACCAAAGAAACACATCCTGACGACATGCAGCGATCACCATCACCGAGTTTAAATTCGTTCATCCAACAGACTAACATAACAAGGTACCGTTCAGATATTTTATAAAACAGGTTGCCTACATTCCAACAACGTTGATTTTTAAGCACAGGTCTAGTTAATTTGTTATCTTTATAGATGTAAATGATTTGATTTTATATGTAGTGATTCAATTTGCTAAAGCATGGTCATGGCGATTGGTACATTGGAGGAGCAGGTAGTCATTTGTCTTCTTTTCTCAGGCATTTTCACCGAAACTCCGAAAGCCTCGTGGGTCGATGACTGGAGTTTGGGTTGGTAAGTTGCATGCCCAGATACCATATACACACGTACATAGCAGCTTGTTGATGTTGTTGGATTACTCTTGACCGGTCAAGTTGGGTCATGAATCGGGAGCCAAGCTTATTAATTTAGTCATGTGTTTATTATGTTTAACTAGTTTCAAGAGAGTGTGTGTAAGTCATGGATGATAGTGGCATATTTTAAGGGTAAGTTTACGGGGGAATGATGTATGGTGGTGTAGGTGGTATTTATAATTCTGCATTTTAATTAAGCAAAGTTTCTTTTGAGTAGTAAACATTCAGTACACGAACAAGTTTGTGTGTGTATTTGAGGCTTGATCCATCATATGTTTACTTATTTATTTTGATTTTCAAAGAAGACGTGCAATAAACTAGCAGCAATTGGAATACCAGTTTTAAAATGGCTAACATATATATCATGGATTACATTAGCTGTGGCAATGACGATTCTAGATATGAATCACTATACATCAAAAGAGATTAAATCAATATGTAAAATTAGATTGAAAAATGTCAAAATTTGGTATATAACAACTTACAGATTCTATTTGAACCTGTGATTCATAAACTCAAAAAATACGATACAAAGACTCAACAATAACATACTTACAACTCAATCTAAATACAATGACTCAAACCCTAACTTCACGATATCTGAATAACCTCAAGAATACTATACAACATCAGGGTACAACTAACCTCAAATACAGATCTGATTTACAAGAATATAAACGCACATATTCACCAAGATGACGTAATCTGAACAAACCCTAAGACTGATGCAGATATTCGTGAAGAGCAGATGAAACAAAGTAATAAAAAAAAACATAAAACTATCTAAGACTAATGGAGACTAACGATAGAAATAAAGGACACCCATGGCTTTATCTCATCTGACTCCTCATCTTTCAGATTGTAAACTAATCCACTTTAATACTTTTTCCTTCTATTTAGTCCTTCCCCTTATAACACTTATCAACTGTTACCCTGTATAAAAACACTTATACAAAATAACAAGTTAACATATTCAAACTAATAATCAACACTAATTAAATTACTAACTGAACTATCAATATATTTTAACAAAAAATATGAGCAAAATTGAAAAGATGAAACACGAAATACACGGCAAGCATGGAGCAAAATTGAAAAATTTCAAATAAACTAATTGTTAAGTATATCTAGAGAAAAACGTTAAATACAGCTACACAAAACTTCAATTAAAATAACACAATTTTTGTAGGATGGTGCTAAATATACCCCCTTTTGCTTTTTATTTTACTTGCCGTACCCCTCTCCTTAAACTTTTTAAATATATACGAGTAAGCCTTATACTTTTAATTGTTAACTAAAAAAATCCAACTTTTAAACAAAACATAAAGGTGTTTCTGACATTATCACAAACATTAATTCATCTTCCCCACAAGTTTGCAGCCATGATCCAAACTCACGTCATTCTCCAAACCCAATCTAGTTATCAACCATTCCAATAAAATTAATAGATAAACATGACCAATTACAAGTCTGGGCTACTTTCCATCTTCTTATTGAAGGTTCCCTTCAAGGGAATGAGAGAATAAACAACCAAACAACTTTACCCAGTATATTCTCACTTTTCAGTAGGGTCTGGGGGGAAATGATAGATACAAACCTTACCCCTATCCCAATCGGGATAGAGAGGCTGCTCCGAAAGAGTCCCTGGCTCAAAGTTATCGTTTGAAGTTGGTCATCCCAATGATTTTAACGTTATTTTCACAAAATAATTGAAATAAAGTTAAAATTAGTGCACTTTTACTTTTGCCCCTTAAGGGCCCACACATATATATTATATGCGCGCACCACAAATGGGGCGTAAGGGATTGAGAGAATCTTTAACCCAATTAACGGTTGAATGTAGCTGCACGCACATGTTAAAAATAAACGTCTTCAACAAGCAAAACATGAAACATTACAAATAAACAAAATACAAAGCATTCATGTTGGTTCAAATTTGGATACAAAACATGTTGAGCTTGTTAACCCAAATCAGGATTGGAATAGTTTCAAACTCTGTTTCATCTATGATTTGAAGATTAAAGCATTCCGATGATTATTTAAACACATACATCGATCATGCAATTGTTAATAATACCGCTCCCCGTTTGAAAGCTGAATGCATTGGGGTTTTAAAATATGTACCATCGGCATCACGAGGAGGTCCAGAACCGCCGGCAATCTTCCCTTGTGATGCAGAACGCGGAAATGTTTGGGGAGCTGAATCTGTAATAAAAACTTACTGATTTAATACGAAATGATAAGCTAGCGAACAAAATTACATTTATGATTGTACGCAACCGCAGCAATGTTACCGGTGAATTTGACAGAGGTTTGTCCGGGAGGTTCAGGTACAGGCTGATACATCAATCAAAATTAAGGTCCGATGAAATGCAATAGGAGAAGATGAAGAGACTTACCGGAACAGATCCAGAGGCATTCCGGTTATTAATGCTTGGGTAATTCTCTGTCATCATTGTTCGTTTTTACGAGCGAAAACAGTTGCAAATTGAAGATATGAATTATTGTTTCTCTGAAATTGATAGTGTGATCCGATGACGATGACGGTGAATCCACCGTACAGGGATCTCTTCACAAACGCCGATTGATGGAAATGCGTTCTGTGTTTCTTGGATTTTGAAGGAGCAGGTTTTGACAAGTAACAATGGGGTAATGGGGTAAGTTTAGTTAGAATTTAAGTTGAGAATAACGTTTTGTTGCATTTTGTTTGTTTTATAAAGTTAAAAAAGCTGATTTTGACAAATTTATATTTTATATTTTGAAGGGGGTGTATGATAAGTAATAATGCGCGAATTTAAGGTGGAAATAACATTTTGCCGCATTTTGGTTGTGTTATAAAGTTGAAGGGTTGATTTTGAGAAATTTATAATTAAAATTTTGAGGGGGGAGGGTATTACAAGTTTAAAAGGGGTACATTTAGCCTGACCTTTTTTGTACCTTTATAACTTTCCAAACAGGGCCGATTTTAACACATTTAGAAAGCTCTTAGGCCCACAAGGTCATGGGCCTGTTAAAAATTTGTCACTATACGTATAATCTATAATTCTATATTAGCATGCCCACACGTAGAGGTGGCCAATAGACCCGGAATCGACTACCAGAACCGGTCGTACCCGAACCGGTTGTTACACCCCCAAATTCCCACTCGTGGTGTCAGTCCACGTGGGTGTGACGTGGCCAGGATCACATCTTATTGTCATATAGAACGACTATATATGAGTTATACAATCACGCAGATTTATAAAACAAACAAGTTTTCAAATAAAGCAGCGGAACGTTTATAACAAAAGCAACGGAAATGTAAATTGTTACACAGCGGAAAGTAAATAGTTTTAAACACTACATAGTTTGATTGTTTCAAATAAAATCAATGCACACAAAGCCTAGGACATGAGTCTATATGCCAATCAGACTCCTTAGTACTTCCTTGTGCGCATCCTAGCGTGTGCTCCATTTAGTTACCTGAGAATACATGCGAAAAGTGTCAACTAAAAAGTTGGTGAGTTCACATGTTTAGACAGACTGAAAAGTAAACAGATATATACTGGGCATGTTAAGTTTAGTTGTGGATCTACGATCCGTGGAGTGTGTCTATTCATCTTACCGAAACTCGACTGTTCTCGTTTGCCTCCGCGGGTCATCGCTGAACTCGACATCAACATCGAAATTACACTCGTTATGACCTCGAGTCAACATTGGTGCCGAGTGGGGCTAGTCAAACCCAGTAGTACTACGTAATTACAACTCGTTTGTGTTACAACTAACGGTAAGGATAAGTGAGGACTTTAAGCGATAGTAGTTACACTCGAAAATGGTTTTCACAACATACCAGACATATATCTAAAACAGTTGCATAGTATTCTCACCCCAAAGTTAAGTAAAAACAGTTAAAAGTAAAAGTGGGGTTGTAAACTCACCTGAGTTTGAATAGAGTGCGATTCTTACAGAATGCGTGTAGCTCGCCGGCTAGTAGTTACCTATATCATATAGGTGTTGTAAGTTCGTGTTACATATGTGGGTCTCACAGGACCGTGTTGGTGTCTAACAACTCCAAGCTATTATGTGGGTCGAGTTGACCGTGTTGTTCGTGTTGACCTAACGACCCGTTGGTGACGGTTTTTAGATCAAGTGCTCGTGTAACGTGCGGTTTAGTGTCGTGTGATGTGTACGGATACCAAAGTTACTTTCGTGAGGAAACTTACTATTTATAGTAAGTTTCTATTTCAGGAAAGTTTCCAAATTTGGCAAGTCAAGTAATAAATCAAAATTCGATTATTCTAATATGTTTATTTATCCTAAATGAGCATGTTATCACATAACACATAGTTACACATAACCGGTTTAGCATGTTTCGCGCGTAAAAGTTACTATTTTTAGAAAGTTGCACAAATAAGCATATGTTACAAAGTCTAGGTACCAATCTCATCATAATCTCATCATTTAAGTCTTAGATAGCCATTAAATCATATTCGTTACCACTAACATGTTATCATCCATAGACTTTGCAAAATAAAGTTACTATTTATAGTAACTTTCGACAAATGCACATATTTCATTCGTTTAAGTCCTAAAATCACCTATTATCATGATAATCAACCCAACTAAGCATGTCAAACATACATCATTTAACAAATTCATCATCTCTAGCAATTTCATATCAAAAAGTTACTATTTATAGTAATATTCATAAAAATCATACATTTGATGCTTCTAACCATGCTAATACATCAATAACCATCATCTTAGTTTATAATCATCATTTTAAGCATACAACATTGATCTATTTACATGCAAGTGACTATTTCATCAAAAATCACCATTAAAGTTTATAAAATTAGCAACAAGCCCTAAATCAACAATTATGACCACAAATATCATCATAGATCATCCATATGCCTCCCCATATCACCAAGATTTACATATTCACACTCAAAATCATTTGAATCCAAGTAGATCATGCATGCATGTCTTTAGAAATACCCATTTCTTAACAAAATCATCAAATAACCATAAAAGCAAGTAAATGTCCCCATAGATCATTGTTAAATCATCAAATCAGTAACAATAAAATCAAAAATCAGATTCATAAGATCAAAAATTCGTGATTAAGGTGGTGATAGTGATGCATGTAGCCAAGATGGCTTGCATGTGTGTAGAGACGATTTTAAGCTAGATTAGGCATGAAAACTACCTCACAAAGGTTTAGATTGACGAAATGGGGCTTGAGCAGGTCTGAGATAGTTCCAGGAGAGGCTGGAGTCGAGTTTATAGCTACTGAATCGAGGGCCTTAGTTGATTTCTTCGATTGCCTCTTCAAGACTCGATCTTCGATTGTCAATGGGGCTCCAAATGTGGTTCTTGTTGGTTCCCTCTGATGAGGAAGGTGGTAACAGGTGAATTTTGGTCGAGATGGTGTGTTTCAGTCGAGAGAAAACGAGTAGAGGGGTAGCAAAATGATTAATCTTGGGTTTATAAAGATTATTTGCGTGTAGGGTTCGTCGCGTACCGCGACACCTGACAAAAAGTAGTTCCGCGATGCGCGATGATTAAAATAATCATCTAGTTCCCGAAACACGTCGCATACCGCGATGGTGGAAGATGATCGGTCGTCGCGTACCGCGACTCTTTTCGGTGAAATTCAAATTCTCCCGCCTAAGCTTCGCGTACCGCGAAGGCCCAATTGGTTGCCCATCGCGTACCGCGATGGGTCTCGACTGAGCCCAATAAGTCCAATTTCATAGTTTGAACCGATTTTCGCGAATTTGTCGATTGCGATAATCGTTTCTCGACATTTAGGCATTCTTACAACTAACCTAGGTTCTCCGGAACCTATTGTGTAGTGATAGTGTACTGTGTTTTGATCCGATCACCAACGTTCGTTATTCAAGACACGTGCGAGTGTTGTGCGATAATTCCTCGAATCATCAGTGTGGTTAGGCTATCGTGCCACGTGTTACACTAAATACAATTATTTTAGTGCCACGTATGAAATAATAATACACATTATTATTAAAATAATATAAATGCTCACCTGGAAATTGCGAGGTGTCACACCGGTGGGTACGGGCGGTTCCGGGTTTTCAAAGAAATTGGAAACGGAAAATCCGGAACCGGCCTAAACCAGAACTGGTCAAAAAACGGAACCGCTTCTTGACAGAACTGGTTTCGGTTCCAAAAAACCCAGTTTGGCCACCTCTACCCACAGGTAGAGGTGGGCAAAAAACCGAGAAATGCAACCAGCCCTACCTGAGCCGACGGGTATAGGTGGTTATAGTTTCTCAGAAAAATCATAATCGGAATTACCATAACTGGTTTCACCTTTATCCGGTCAATAACCCGAATCTAACCAGAATCGGTTCTTTACTTTGTGACCAAAATCGGAACCGGTTTTTTAAAAAAACATGATTTGTGCACCTCTACCCACAAGTAGGCCAGGGTGGAAAACAAACAGTTCTAGAACCGAATCTCACTACTCTGCCATGAACTAGAGCCATACCTACATGAACCAGAACCAATCCTACCTGTTGCTCCGAATCTCACTACCCTGCCATGAACCAGAACCATACCTACCTGAACCAGAACCAATCCTAACTGAACCAGAACCAATCCTATCTGAAGCGACAGGTACGTGTGGTTTTAGTTTCTTAGAGAAATTATAACCGAAATCAAAACATACAAAACCAGAATTGCCGAAACCAAACTGACCAAACCCTTTCGAAAATTACTGGTTCAATTAATACTTAGTTCCTGACTTTGTTAACTAAAACCGGATTCAGTTCTTAAAAAAACTTACTTTACCTAGGGTGTTCAAAAAATCCGAAATCCGAATCGTATCCTAAACCCGAAAAACTAACCCGAATTAAAGATTCGGATAGATTCGGATCGGATCGGATATCGGATATACAAAATCTTATTTATTCTGGTTATTCAGGATGTTCTAATTTATTCGGATGAAAAAATAAGTTTATTCAGGTTTTTCCAATAGATTCGGATCGGATAGAAAAATTTTGAATTCGTTTCAGATCAGGTTTCGGATAAAGATCTTAAAATTTTCAAATCCGAACAACCCAATCCGAATAAACCGTTATCCGATTCGATAAACACCCCTAAGTTTACCCACATATGCCCACAAGAACTAGGGTTTTAATCACATTTTACTTATGATCAAAGGAATACAGCCCATAAACTAATACATAAACCAATTAAATTGAGAAAATTAATACTTAAATATAAAGACATTAAATGAAAAACGAAATAAAATCACTGTTGTAAAAATTAGTCTAGGCGGGCGCCTAGGCGCTAGGCGTCCATCCACTGTGTTGATTTTGGCTTAGGCGGTGCCTAAGCGCGGCCTCGGCGGGTCTTAGTCGGCCTAGACGGCCTAATCGAATTTTTTATTTTTTTGGAACTTTTTTTTTGACTTTTTTCTAGTAAAAAGTGACCAACTTCATGATTATTTAGACATTTCTCAACTTAAAATCGTTAATATGTCTCTGAAACATCGAATACAACCACCTAACATCGAAATTCATCTCTGAATTTTGAACTCGGTGTTTAAGTTTGAACTTTGAAGTACTTGACTTAGTATGTTTAATTTTATTTTTTAAATTATTTGAAGTAATATATTAAATTATTGATATTGATGTGTGTGTATAATATATATTTGTAAAATTACATATAAAATTTTCAATCCACCTGACGCCGATTAATCCCGAATAATCCCTAGCTAGGCGGTACTTCGCCATCTGACTAGCGCTTAGCGAATTTTACAATCATAAATAAAATCAGATATATTAAATAAAATATTTTTGGATTTTCTTAAGAATGAAAAGTTGTGGAAACTAGAAAGTTAATCAAATGAAATATATAGACAATAGTCACCAAGAAATCATGTGTTGAATTTTGATCATTGGGAACAAAAAATAAACATATGACTTGGACAAATCAATATGGGGTAAGGAACACGTAGCATTCAACTATTAAAAATAATTACGTTAGATTTACCCTAATAAATATACCATAACTAAGAAATTCATATAAAAACTAATTTACTTCTGCAAGGAGAACTCTTAAAACATGCAAACAATGAAATAACATAACTTATTTTAAGTAGAGGAAACAAATGGAACTAGTGTTAGCGACTTAAATAAAAAAATAAAATAATAATAATAATAATAATAATAATAATAATAATAATAATAAAATATTATATACTAATAAGTAATAACAACACCACCACTAATAATAATATCCATTGTTTTAAAAACCGGTATTTTAGGTGTACCGGATTTTGTTAAAAAATGGTTCAACCGGTTGAACCGGGTTGTACCGGATGGATCAACCGGACACACTAATTAACCATAAAATTCCATAGAAATACAACTTATACTCAAATAAGTTTCCAAAAAATATACAAATTCATCTAAAAACAATTCAAAAGGTACACAAATTCATCCAAAACAACCTAAAAGTACTCAAATTCTAATAATTTTTTTTAAATGAAAGTGCATAATAGGATTATGACATTGGCGTGTTAAACGCATCAAGTTCACGATCGCTTAAAAGCCAAAAATCGCTTAAAAGCCGAAATTTTTTTTTTACAAACCGGAAATACTGGTTTTACCGGTAAAACCGGATTAAACCGGCGGCACAATCAATCGAAGGAACCTGCATAATACCGGAGTGTTTCGTACCGGTTTAGTAACCGGCAACCGGTTGAACCGGTTAAACCGGCCGGCTCGAACCGGTTTTTAAAACATTGATAATATCTTACAATAACAAAACAACAACAATAAAAAAAAGCGTATGGACAAAAACTATGACTGAATAATATAAACTAAAACAGTATAACAAACTTAAAGGATATTTTATATCTCATTTTTTAATATAAATATAGTCTACAAAAAATAAATAGAGTTGAAAGTAATATCTTTGATATTATATAGATATTAATTTAGAGGACGGTTATAATACAAAGGATTTTAATGTGAGAAGCGTAAGAAGGCACAAGCTTTTGACATGTGTCATCAGGGTAAAGGGCAATATTGTCCATATATAATTACAGACCGTGACTTAACAAATTACAGACCGTAATTTAACACATGTAATTAATGACCAACTGCATAATCACGTACCACTAAATCACGTACCACGTTATATGAAAATCACAGACCGTCATTTAACATGCATAATCAAAGGAGCAACTGCATAATTACGTACCAATAATCACGTACCAAACACTAAAATCACGTACCACGTAAAAAAAATCGAAAAAAACTACAACAATACTATACTCAAATTAAAGATAATAAAATTCTCTATTTTATGGTGTAATTTTTTTAAAAAACGATTAATCGTTTAAAAGTTATTCGATTTTTAAAAAAATGGTGGAACTTGATTTAACCATAAAAAAGTCAACAAATGTAGGTTATTCCTTTTTTGTCCTTTCATCTTTAAAATCACGGAAGTTTTAATGAAAAGTGGGGACCACTAGATTCTAGTCATTGATTAATTTGATCAAGGGACATAAATCATTCATATCCTTCTCACGCTAAGAACCCTTTATACCCGATCTGTCACCTATTAATTTAATCCATATAAAGTATATCTACTTTAGTGCATAAGCAATTAATACATAATTTAACATATGAACGTAATCTTTTTTTACCAGCTAAGACTAAGCAGGGGCGTACCCAATACATGGGTATGGGGTTCGATTGACCCCCATGAATTTTTGGTTTTTATTGTTGTATATATGATCCAATCTCGACCGACCTTCAAGAAATTTTGTTCCCAACCCCCATGAAAATTTGATGAATTAGATAAAGCTCAATTTAAAATCATTTTGAAGTCAAAAATAATAAAATAATATTCAAATAGCTCAATATGCATTACATATGATGAAACACAATTGGTAATTAATAATTTAACTAAATACGTAATCAGTTATAGCCCACTTAAAAAAAGTAATAAGACGTAATTTATATATTAAGTGATTGAATTTGAAGTTCAGAATTCATGTTCAGATCTCTCCTAAAAAATAGAGCAATAACTTACTAATATACATCGTTGCTCTCCATATTACAACCGTAATTTATAGATTGGATGATTATTGTAAAATTTAAAAAGTATAAGCATATCGAGAAACTTAGTTGATTTGTATATAATTAGTATATTTAGGTTATATAAAACAATTTTTCAAAAAAAAATTTACATCTTCACCTTCTTTTAATCTTGAATTTACTAATTAAAATAATATTCTTTTAAATCATGTCGAAAGAAAACCAATCTATTATATTAACCTAATCAATAAGATGATAATTTGGTGTGGCTTATTATGTATATGTGCTTTAATTTAGTTTAATCATTTTTTTCCATTCGAATCGGTCAAGAAAATAAAATACTTAACGACAAATAATTATTCAAAAAAAAATTCCCGACCCCAATAAAAACAATTTCTAGGTCCGCCACTAAGACTAAGTTATACTGTTTACACATGTTAACAAGTTGGTGTAAGTGTGTAACCGAGCCCTCTGTAGCTTAATCTTGAACATTCTTGTTCTAAACAAGACTTGTAACTTAAAATCAAACATTAAAAAAAGTCAAGGACCTTTGGATGTACGAACATTCACTAAACTTAGTGGTTGATGGAAGCTCCTACTTTTTTTTGAACAGCTGATGGAAGCTCCTACTATACACCCCCAATATGGTTAGTTTTGAACCTAAATTTTTATTAATTTAAATTCATTATTCTGCATTTTGGAAAAAAATAAAAATAAAAAAAAAAAAACAGCATAAAGAAAGTAATGAAATTAAATTGGAGTTTATATAATATAAATTGCACGAGCAACTGATGAACAACATCGCAAAAGCCACACTTGAAACCCTAACAATTAATTTCATTCACACCGTCCGATCACTGATACACACATGACGGTGCTGCAGCCTGCATATATCTCCATTCTACCGAATCAAAACAGCCATATAATCACTATACGCCGGTTATCGAAACCAAACTCTGATGATCCGCCGGAGCGACGGATGACGGCGGCGGAGACGGCGGTAACCTCGATACAAAACTCTTAACCGCATCGTCATCATCTTCAAGGCTCCCACACGCATCCTCCTCGAAATTGAGCGCGTAACTGAGAGGATCGTAACTGAAATCAGCAGAGGATCGACGGCGCCGGTGATATTGATTGCCGCCGATTCGGCTGATCAGGTTACAACACTTGTGCTTGATCTCCGGAAGGTCGACAGAAGCTCGTGATTTGATCCATTTCGACGATGCGCCAACGAAGAAGAGCGGACGCTTGGTGGCGTCGCCGGCGGAGGATGATGAATCGGAGCGAAGGGTTTCACGGCGATTGGCGGTGAAACAGCATGCTAAACAGAAGAATTGCTTGATCTTATCTTTCAGCGAGAATTTGCGGGCGTCGTCGTCCATTTGTTTGCGGTGGAGGTCGAATGGACGAAATCAGTAGTTAAACGAAAGATTAAGGTGGCGACAAGGAAGAGTACGAGTATGGTCCTTTGTCGTATAAAACTTTACAGATTTAGTCCCTGTCAGTTTTTTGTTGGCCAAAATTACATATTTTATTTTGACGTTTTAGATAGATGTCACTCATGTTTCTGGTCCTGAGAATTTAGGTGTTCAGAAAGAAATAAAATGTTCTTAGGCTCAAAATTTTTTGCTCAACTGATGGACTCGATTTTTTTTAGTTTGATTATTATACATATTTAATCTTATTAGTTATAATTTTTTAATAAAATATTTAAAAAATTACAAAATTTTGGACCCCATGTAGTTATTTCATACCAAGTTTAGATCACAAATTTAGACAGGTGTTACCAATTGTCCCAAGGACACGTCACATGGCTTTCCATTTCTAGTGGTAAGAATTGCGTGAAGTCATGAGTCCCAAGTAATTTATTATTATTGGTTTTCTATTTCTATGATATTTTAAAATCTAAACGCCTAGTTCTTTTTCTTTTCAATGCGGGTTCTATTTTTGCGATTTTGATTAATGAGTTATTTTTTTATTTATTATGCTAGATTAGAAACTCAAATCTAACATGTTATAAGCAATAATTTTTTTATAAAAATTTGTATGTTTGATATTATTAATTGTTGATAAAAATACTAACTAATGAGTGTTTAAAAATAAATATTACGAATAAAGAAATTTAAGAATTATAAAATTATATTTTAAAATATTATATAATTAAAATTTTCTTATGATTTATTAAGTTTTAATTTAATTTATATTTAATTGTATACTTACTTAGAAGAGAGAGATTGAGAAAAAAATGTTAGAATTTATGAAAATATAACATGTGTCAAGTTAGATATTATTTTATTACAATACGGATTTGAAAATAGATCAATTCAACGTTACTTTTCATGAATCGAACCGGGCAAATATTCACCAAGCAAGGCCCATTTTTTAAACAAAAATAAACAAAATGTAGCCCAAACTAACCAAGACAATTCAACATTTCAACTTGGCAAATATTGCGATTTGGACGAAATTTAAATACAAACTGCAGGGATTATATTGCTTTGCTTTAAATTATTTAACTCTTTAATCTCTATATATATATATATATATCTATATCAATATCTATATCTATATCTATACTATTATATAATGCATATTAGAAGGACAAATAGTAATTTGATTAAATCTCTTAAAATTAAAGTTTCACAACTATTATAGCATATGATACAACTTTTTAAATTTAATCTAAATGAATTTTTCTCTTTTCATTTTGTCTCACGTTAGTAGTCATTAACAATTGAATTAAGATAGAGTAATTATAAAAGAAAATATATCAAAACAAATTATTTACTTGACATTTTTGGTATATTTTGCTTTTTTTTTTTTTTTGTTAAGAGTTAAGTCATTTTTAAGTTTTAATTAACTACTAAATTAAAAAAAATTGTTTTTTTACGTTTATGACTCAAAACCTGATTATGCAAATCTTTAAAATCACCCAACTTAAGTGTTGTGTTTCCTGCTCACTTTGTGACATATTTGTGTTTTTGTATTCAATATCATGCCGACGAAGATGGTGGGGATTGAAGGTGCGCTTGCTCACTTTGTGTGTTTGTGTGTGTGTTGTTTACTTTTGTTTTTGGTATCTGCAAAGCGCTTCAAGCATTGTTGTAACCTAGCTTTTGCAATCGTGTTTCATGATATCTTAAGATTTTACATCAGAATGACAGCCGTCATTTTGTGGTATTAATGACAACGTTTTGATATTTGGGATTGTGACATAATTCACGACGCAACATGCGTAAAATAAGTTATAAATAATTAGTGTCGTTGCACAAATAGGAGCCTTGAACGTAAGAGACGACAAGCCAAGCTTGTGCCGTTTATCTCAAATTTAAATTTGGGTAAGCAAATACGTACAAAGTACAATGATTATATATTTCATGGTTTGTGTGGCATACATTCGTATATTTGCATACTATGCTATAAATAAATAATAAATTAAAATATGTTTGCAATGATTTATCACTCTTAACACTTCTTATATTTTCTAACATGAAGGCATTGTAGGTCTTGAAGTCTTGAACAAACTAAACAAATGACCTGCACAAACATTCAAAACTTAAAACTCAAAATAATATAGCTTGATATTGTAAATATTAGATATGTTATTCGATTTTAACATAAGATCTCGATGCTAATTTTAGAAGAACAACACCTCTATGTTAATGTTAAAAGATACTAATTTTTATTGTTTCCTAGCTTCTAAAAAGCCAAATCGATGTTAATTTTAGAAGAACAACACCTCTAGCATTCAAATCAACCATATCATACTAACTACTATTCATCCTGATGATTCTTTATAATCCGAATAAATATATAAATAATCTCAATCATAATTCAAGGATTATATCACTAGATGTAGATGTTTCAAAGTCATAACACTCGTCTCAATTCCAATCCTAGTCATAAATGAGCTAATCATGCCTACAAGATACTCTTGGCTAACAAACCCATGGACACAATTTGAAACAATCTCAAAATCATTTTTTCATGTTAAAAAGTGCATATCGTAGGTTAGCCGTCATAAGTCATAACCTCATAAAAAAGATGAAATGTGAATAAAATGAACCCAAACTAAGATCCACCCAATTAATGTGTTGTAGAGTATATGTCATGAGGGTGTGATGTTAAAAATATAAAGGTTATGGTTTATATTTTTATATTTTTTTTCTTATACAATTTTGTAATTGTGATTTGTTTATATATTGCATGGGTTATTTGTTGAGTTGCTGGGCTGATAGTTACTGTTGATGGGCTGATAGTTGCTGAATTGGGCTTGTAGCTGGGCTAAGGATTAGAGAAGGGCTTATCTACAAGATACTGAAGATTTGTTAATAAAGAGAGAGAGGAACTCATTTTTAATCATTCTTCTCGAGTGTTCTGTGATATTCCAGAGAGAGAGAAAGTGATCAAATATCTAGGTTTAGATGGTTCTAGTTTGTAACTAGTTTTGTTTGTATTTCATGTGTATGATCTGCTTCATTTCTTGTGGTGTTTATATGAAGCAGATCTAGTTAGTAGATCGTGAACTTCTTGTTGAAGTTGTAAACGTTCGATCTTGTTCTTTTTTGGTAAATCACAGATTCATAAGGAATCTATAAGTTGTTAGATCGTGTGTTCTTGACATGGTATCAGAGCCATAGTGCTCTGACCGTAGTTCTTGGTGATTCTGGTATCGCTCCGCTGATAGTCCGTGAAGATCCTCTCTAGGGTTTTTCAGATCTGAAGACCTCGGCAACAGATCAACGATATACAACACTCCGGCGATCGTCTGGAGGCATAGATCTAAGCGATTGTTTCCTAGAGATTTACGATCGTAAATTCTAGACTGCATGTGAAGCATCGGCTGTAGATCGAAAGGTTTTTTTTCTGTTCTGATTTTGTGACCCTAAGTGAAGGTTACAGATCAGAACCTGCTTAAGGAATACCCATATTTGGGCGCTTTCCACTGTGAGACCTTTCTAAACTTTGTTATTGTTTGGTAGATCTGTGAAGTCTTTTTTCTTCACAGGTAGTCATAAATAAACGATTTAATCTCGCAATAGGCTCCCTGGTTAAGACTTGTCCGAACGCCCTATGAGCGTGACGAATCTGGATCACTGACCAGGCCTCGCCATTGACTAGAAATTAAATCGTTCGATGTTATATACCGAATAAGGGTATATAAGAACTGATTAGTTGTCCTTCTTGCTGTTTAATTCTGCAATTAAACAAGTACACGATAAATCTTGATTGTCTATAATATTAGCCACTTGGTATTAAAGTTGCTAGTTGTCATTATTTGTATAGCTGTGATTTAAAAATATCACAGCTTATTCTTGTAGCCTACAACTCCTTGCTACTATCTGTGTAAAACAAAAATGGCAGAATCTGGACCTATTGTCACCACTGAAACCTTAATAAGTAAGTTGGATTTAAGTGACCCCTTATATCTACATCCAAGTGAGTCAAGTTCCCTTACCATTGTGAACTTTAAACTGAAAGGTTCTGATAACTACACCGTTTGGTCAAATGCAATGAAACTGGCTTTACAAGCAAAAAATAAACTTGGATTTGTAAATGGAAAATGCATAAAACCAACTGACAACGAAATTCTAACTTCACAATGGGAAAGATGTAACTCTATTGTGTTAACATGGATACTTAATTCCATCTCTGAGGAATTATATGTGGGTCAAGTATATTCTCAACTTGCCTCTGAAGTCTGGGAAGACTTAAAGGAGACCTATGACAAAATCGAAGGGTCGGTGGTGTTTAATCTGTATCAAAAAATTAATAATGTAACACAAAATGGATCCACTGTGTCTGATTACTATAATAAACTAACTGCTATGTGGAAACAATTTGATGCAACTGTACAACTGCCCTCATGTACATGTAAGGCAGCAAAAGAATTTAATGACTTCAGTCATTTAATAAAATTAACGCAATTTTTAATGGGACTGGATGACATATATCAACCAGTCATAACAAATTTGCTAACAAGAGACCCCCTTTCCACTATTAAAGTGGCATTCTCTATAATATCTAGAGAAGAATCTCATTGGGGAACAAACAATACTCAAAAAAACCAAAATGTGGGATTTACATCAAAAGGAAACTTTAACTTTGAGAATAAGAAAAAACTTAACAGAGGACCCAATTCTAGTGTGAAATGTACAAATTGCAACAAAATTGGACATCCCATAGAAAAATGCTTTGAAATTGTAGGATACCCACAAGGGTTTAGACCAAGAAATCAAAGGCCTAATAATAACCAAGGTAATAAACCAGCTCTGTCACACAATAGCAAAGGAAGCAAAAGTGAGAGTGTGACCCCACCCACTCTCACCACTGAACAAATTAACAGACTCTTGGGGCTACTAAATGACAAACCAGCTGAGGAAGAAAAGATTACCTCAGACTTTGGAGGTAATTCATACAATCTATTCTCAGCTACCATTAACAGTAATTCACTTTTTTCTTTTAAAAACTTTGCATCATCAGTATCAACCAGTTGGATCATCGACTCTGGTGCGAATCAGCACATGGTTATGACTGATAAAGATGTTTTTAACCAAATCGACATGTCTAGCCTTAATATTACAGTCAAACACCCAAATGGAACAAATACACTAGTTACAAAAGTAGGAAACATAAAACTTACAAATGATGTAATTTTAATAGATGTATTTGTAGTCACTGGCTACTATGTCAATCTGATGTCTGTGTATAAACTAGCTAAGGACAACAATTTGTGTGTTTTATTTGACAAAGATAAATGTTATCTTCAGGATTCGCACACAAAGAAAACCCTGGTTGCTGGTAACCAAATCGATGGTTTATACGTGTATGGGAATGAATCTGAACATAGTAAGGTTTGTTTTAATAGTGCGATTAGTAGAAACTTATGGCACTCTAGGTTAGGTCACCCATCTGATAATGTTTAAAAAATTCTGCATAAGGATCTACACAACATGAATGAGCAAATGCCGTGTGAAATATGCTTTAAAGCTAAGCAACATAGAGACCCATTTCCTTTAAGTGATCACAAATCCACATTTATAGGACAATTAATTCACTTATATGTATGGGGTCCATATAAAATTGCTAGTTATGAAGGTTACAAATATTTTCTCACAATAGTAGATGACTTATCTAGAGCAGTTTGGGTTTATCTTTTGAAAAATAAAACTGAAGTATTTGAAAATATTACCAATTTTGCATCACTAATCAAAAATCAATTTAATAAGAATATTAAAATATTCAGGAGTGATAATGGCACAGAATTTATAAACAGTAACATGAGAAATTTCTGTGACTCACATGGTATTATTCATCAAACAACTTGTGCCTACACTCCCCAACAAAATGGATTTGTAGAAAGAAAACACCAACATTTGCTCAACACTGCTAGGGCCCTAATGTTTCAAAGTGCTTTATGTCACACCCCAACCGACGGCGGAATAACGTCGGGGCGCGACGGCGACTGTTCAAAAGCTCATGATCAACTATTAAAGTTATAAAATTTATTACATTCCAAATTAAGTGTCATACAAGTAGTTCAAATACATAACATAACTAAACAAGTTCATAGTTCAAAGTTTATTCTAAGCCCAAGAGTCCTACATGATCCTCATAGCTTCACTAGTTTGTACCTGAAACATGTTTAGATTCAAAGGTCAACTATAAATAGTTGGTGAGAACATAGGTTTTGACACCAAAAGTTAACAGTTCAAAAATATAAGATTTGCAATTCATATGTAACATAGTGATATAAGGCAATATGTGGAAACATACACATGTAACTATTGCAGATCAAACCTTAGTTAACCTAGTTAGGCATAGTACTCCATACTACCCTCAAAATAGTTAAGTACCGTGTGATCACCGGCTGTGTGGAGTGGTCAGTTCAATAGATCTATCATCACAACAGTTTGGCTTTCACAAGTTAATGATCAATGCACAATTTAAGTATAGTTAAGATGGTAGTTTGGGACATATAGCTCAAATCCACATAGATACAAGTTTGAATTGCTAGAAAATAGTTCAAAGTTAAACATGTTCCGGCCCCGATGATTTTATAAGCAAAAACAAAAGAAAAGGGGGCTATGTAACTCACATTGTATGATTGGTGATTGACTTCTTGATTGTCGTTTATATGGAGACTTATAACTTGGTTCCTATAACATAATGAGTTTCCATTGAGTTTGTGGACCTACTATAGTTTATATGATGGTGCTTGTATTCTATTTGTCGAGATTTTATTAAAACAATAATGTCCTAACTTATAATTGAAATATTAATTTATAATGCCTTGAAATTACTAAGTGTTGGATTTTATAAAAATTTCGTCATTATAACGACGTATTTTGGAAAACTACCATTTTGCTTAACAACTTCAAAACCCATAAATTAAATCAACTTATATAAATATATACAAGTATATATATATTATATCACATCATTAAAGTGTGTATATAAAATATATATACATTTATGTATGTGAAAATGATTAATATTTATGTAAAAATATCTAAGTTTAAAAAAACTGCTTTTGGACAGATTCTGTCCGTCTTGTTCGGATAGACTTTAAAAATAGAAGTCGTTTGAATAAAATTATGAAACTTCACAGTATACTATTTTAAGGTGTTTTGAACAACTTTCATTTAGAAAATGTTTCGTGATTTTGCTTGTAAATGGGTCAAAACAGTCAAACAAGTGTAAGTCCTTGAAGTTTCTGTTTTGACAGATTTAGTCCAGAGAGTTCGGGTTCATTTTTGACATAGTAAACCTTTGATTTAGATTATGAAACTCTCCAGTCTACCATTTCAACATATTATGAACAACTTTATTTTAGGAAAGTTTTTATGATTCGGACCTTAAGTAGGTCAAAACAGCTGCACAAGTTAGGGGGTACAAATCCGTGCACTAATCTTGTGAAGGTTGTTTGGGGTATCATTTGGTCGAGTTAGAGGCTGAATAAATAGTGCATGGAAAGCTAACTCAATGAACTTAGTCATGAAATCTGAGTTTGCTCCATTTGGAGTTTTTATGACCATTTTATGACTCTTTGAAGTCGGGACAACAATCTGCCAGAATCTTCATGAATGCATGTTTGTGTGTATAGTTATGAACGATCTTTTAAAACGAGTTTTTGAGGCTTTACACCATTAATAGAGCTGAGAATGATGAAGAATAATAATATTCATCAATGATTATTATTTTGCTCATACAAATACATGCATGCATGAATCAAGTCACCAAAACAAGTTTTTGGACTTGAAAAACTCATTTCTAGTACATGCAACTTTGTTGCATGTAGAGTTTTAGGTCATGGCTTCAATACCCACGATTTTAGAGTGTTAAATGGTGAATATTGCATGTTCAAAACCAGGTATTGGCCATGGTTTAGAAAGTGTATGTGTTAGAGTGCAAAAATGTGAAGAAAAGTGAGTTTTGGAAGTAAACCGTTCGTGTAGGCACCTTGAGCTTGTGTTGCTTGATCCTAGCTTTGCTCCTTGGCTTCTTGGATGCTTGAAATGACCAGGAATTAAAGGATTAGGGGCTGAAGTTTGCTGGAACAAGTGAGATAATAGAGAGGAAACTTGGAAAAACTAGAAATCTTGAATGTGTGTGTGATTGTGTAAGGAAGATGGGGTTTTAAGGAGAGAGGAGGAGGGGGGACGGCCACAAGAGAGAAAAGAGAAGGGAGAGAGTGTGTTGGGTAGTGGGAGTGTAAGGATTGGATGTGAGGTTGAGTGTGTAAGAGAGATTTGTTGACTTGGTGAGAATATTTTTGTTTTCTAGTATTTGGAGTGAATATTGTATGTATGTATGTATAAGATTGTGAATGTAGTCATGATCTTATACATTATACATAAGTGTAGGTGGAAGATATATAAATATTGAGTATTATGGTGGTTAAATCTTGTATCGGGTATAAATTTTGATATTATTTATACGCGATTATTTTACGATAATTAGTAAAATAATAAAACTTACTAAAATAATTAAATTTTAGTAACTAATAAGATTATTAAATAATATGACACGTATTGTGTCTGCCTTATCCGGCTAAACACAAATATCTTTTGTTGTCATGAATTTTAACGCGTCAAATTGCGAGAATTACTAATTGCAAGACTATACACTTAAATGTTGCTAAACTTTAAACGAGAATAAACATTTAATTATTACATCATAGTCAACGTTAAAAACATTAACGATGTTAATAAGTCAAATTTGAAAATTGACGGATGTCACACTTTACCTGTTAAGTTTTGGTCAGAGTGTGTGCTAACAGCTGCTTATTTGATTAACAGGATTCCATCTTCAGTTCTAAATGGTAAATCCCCTTAAGAGATCATGTTTGGCTTTTCCCCCTTCCCTTAATCATCTTAGGGTATTTGGGTGTTTATGTTTTTGCAATATCTTAAACAATAATGATAAATTTGGAAACAAGGCTGAAAAATGTGTTTTTTTTGGCTATTCTATGTTTAAAAAAGGTTATAAAGTATGGAGTCTTGACTCTAAAATATGGTATTTCTCTAGAGATATCAAGTTTTTTGAAGATGTTTTTCCATTTCAAAACAAAACTTTTCTCACATCAGTAGATAATCCTACTGATACAATTAACGGCCTTAATTTCTTTGATTTTTTTGAAACTATTGATTTTCCAAACCCTAGAGGTGAAGTTCCCAGTGATGAGCGGGGGATTTTAAAGGATTTACAATCTACATCTGAGTCTTTGATAGCTCCTAGATCTCATATTTTAGATGTCTGTGACGTTCTTGAGAGGCCAATGCAACATTTGAATCAATTTGGTTCAAGTGAAGGCAGTAGTACTTCTCAACAGTGTCCAGACTCTAGTCATGTGTCTAGTGAGGAAGGAGACTCTAGCAACAATATGATTGACACACACCAATGTGAGGGAACTAATGATCATGATCACTTTAGACGATCATCTAGGGTTTCTTCTTTACCTAGACACTTTAATGATTTTATTGTTGAGGGTAAAGTTAAATATGGCATTGAAAAAGTGGTTAATTATTCAAAGTTGTCACCTGAAAATAAAGTTTTTTTAACTGAATTAACCAAGTCTAGTGAACCAAAAACATACAATCAAGCCAAAAATGATCCCAATTGGGTGAGTGCTATGAACGAAGAAATGGCAGCCTTAAACATAAATAATACATGGACTTTAGTTGATTTACCTAGCAATAGGAAGGCCATTGGGTGTAAGTGGGTATATAAAATCAAGTATAGGTCTACGGGT
The DNA here is from genome assembly GCA_009363875.1 of Mikania micrantha. Lineage (NCBI taxonomy): Eukaryota > Viridiplantae > Streptophyta > Magnoliopsida > Asterales > Asteraceae > Mikania > Mikania micrantha. Next base: position 66,996,452 of record CM018696.1, on the reverse strand, counting down.
GAAATAGAAAGGTATAAGGCACGATTAGTTGCCAAAGGTTTTAACCAAAGGGAGGGAATAGATTTTGATGAGACATTCTCACCTGTGGTTAAAATGGAAACTGTAAGATGCGTTATTAGCTTAGCTGTTAGTTATAACTGGAATTTATATCAGCTTGATATTAATAATGCATTTTTGTATGGAAGTCTAAATGAGACAGTGTATATGATTCCTCCTGAAGGTTATTTTAGTAAAACTGAAAATAAGGTATGTAAACTAAATAAGGCTTTGTATGGGTTAAGACAAGCTCCACGAATGTGGAATGAAAAACTAGTTGGAGTTTTGGTAGAACTTGGTTTTTTACAAAGTAAATGCGACTATTCTTTGTTTATAAAAAACAAAGGGTCGATTTTTTTAGTATTACTCGTATATGTTGATGATATTGTTGTAACAGGAAATAGTATGGATGAGATTGAATATGTTAAACAGTTCTTAAAAACTAAATTTTTGATAAAAGACTTAGGAATATTAAAATATTTTCTTGGAATTGAGGTTATTAAAACAAATGATGGTATTTGCTTATCTCAACGGAAGTATTGTTTAGAATTATTAGTTGAATTTGGGTTGAGTGGATGTAAACCACTTAATACTCCCATTGAACCTCATTATAGTTTAGTTAAAATGTGTAACCAAGATGATACAAAGTTAGACAACATTACTGGGTTTCAAAAATTGGTTAGTAAGTTGATTTATTTGTCTCATACTCGTCCAGATATTTCTTATTCAGTACAATATCTCAGTCAATTTATGCATAGCCCTATTAGGTCACATCTTAAAATAACTATGAGGTTATTAAGATATTTAAAGAGTGCACCTGGTAGGGGTGTTTTGATGAGTAAAAGTAATAATTTTGATGTTTGTGCATATGTTGATTCTGATTGGGGAAAGTGTTTAAGCACTACGAAGTCTGTTGTAACATCAGTGTCGGACGCGTGCCGGAACAGTGATCGCAACAGTAAATCGTACAGTAACTCAGGTACACATTACATGAAACTATGTTTATACTATTGATACATTATACTTGATGCGAAACTATTATGCGATTGTCTGAAATCTGACTAAAACCTTAGGGTTTAACAGTCAGAAACATATCAGACAACACAATGTTGAAACACGTATACTTGATTTGATGCTATTGTGTATAAACGTATGCGAGGTTAAACAAAACAAAACCATAACGGTTATTGTTACGGAATGCTAAACCGACGAATTATTCGTATAGGTGACGATCTGTACGAATGATTCTGAGAGTTTAACGTTCTGAAATAGTAACTGAAAAGTAGAAAACAAAAGTTGGAAAGCCAAACCATCGTCGTGTTCATTCGAATGACGATTCGAATGAATACGCGCGATGGCGACGCGTTCTGACGAAACGAAAACGAACACGAAAATCGATACGAACGATCATAAACTTAAGGAAATAAAATATTTCCTATTATACAATTTTGAAACTCATTATAAATAAATTTAAACGAAACTATTTTATTAATTCGCGAACAAATTTACGAAACGCTTAAAAATGATATAATTCGACAAATAATTTAATACAACGATATTTAAAATGATTTCTAGTAATAATCGTATTTTAAAACATCCTAAAATAAACCTTTTTATTTTAAATTTACGAGAAACGCGCGTAAAGTGCCGGAAACGCGACGAAAATACGATCCGAGCAACCGAAACGAACCCGGATACCCTCAGGGTATTTAAACACCAAATGCTAGCATTTATTTCATTTTCACACAAACTCTCTCTCTCTAGCTTCAAACCCGTCACCTCCTTCTCTCTAGAAATCTTCATCTTCAAAACCCCATAACTAGCTCAAATCTTGGCCAAATCGTGCAATTTTGGTGTCCACGCGTAGCTAACAACGAGATCTACACAAAAGTACTACAGATCCGGAGGTTCATCCAGCCGAACTTGAGGTATGAACGAAAGAACACACAAGAAACTAGGGTTTTCGTCACTTGTAACCAACCACAATTCCAACCGGTTCTACAGCATGGACCGATCGACCTAGGGCTTCTTTCGAACACCATGATGATTAGATCTAACCTGCAGGAGGGTGGGAACGACCTGATGTTGCAAAGTTGGTGAGAATGGTGGTCACGAACCAGGGTTCGTGAAACAGCCGCCATAGCCGAACCCTTTTTGCAGCTTGCCGAACCCTTTTTGCAGCTTGCCGAACCCTAGCATGGCTGCGAACCTTGTTCTCAACAACCGCAACCGAACCCTGCTGTTCGTCATGCGGCAGCCAAACCCTCGACTTCACGAACCACACATGAACCAATCGGACATGGCGAACCTGCATGAGTTGGGCTACGAACCTGCATGGGTATTCACGAACCCTATGGCCGAACCTCTACCCTGTGAACCCTTCAGTAACAGCCGACTCCCCGGGCGAGGCAATGACAGCCGAACCTATGGCTCTCAAACCTTTCCAGCCGAATCATGTACATAGCAGGCGAACCCCATACACCTAGGGTTGCTCACGAACCTGCCATTATCATCAAACCTCCTCTGCCGAACCATGAAGCTGGTGCTATGGCCGAACCTTGATAAGCATTGGCGGACCTATTGGATGCATCATGGAGCCGAACCCTTGTGACAGGTTCGCTGGTCTGAAAAACTCAGCAGCAACCGTAGACCATTTCGGTGAAGGCCAACACCATTCTTCGGCCTATATTGGTTTTGCCTTGGCCCAACGATACCCACCTAATCATTCTCGGCCCAATTAACTTGACAATGCGATTTCCCATTCGGTCCAAGAGATGGGACAATTCAATGCTTCGGCTCACATTTGTAATACTCGGCCCAACCTATCATTTACAAGCCCAACACTTAGATTAATTCATGAATGGCCCAATAGTTGGCCCATGGCCACTATTCAGCCCACAATGATCTTAACGGCCCAACAGCCTCTTTGAATCGGCCCATGAGATTTCTTTCGGCCCAATGCACACAGCCGGCCCACACACATAATTTTAAGCCCAATTTCACAATAAATGGCCCACAAGATTATCCGGCCCAAGGGATTTTAAGTAATGGATAATCGTATGAATGAACGTTGGAAACGATAAAAACAAATAACAAACATATTTATGAAATAATCATTTTGTTTGTTATAAAGTGATAACAAGTTTTAAACAAATTACATAAAGATTTAAAAGCCTTATATACAAATGATGACTTGTAATTAATGAGCAAGTATGAAGTCTTGAACAAGGAAGAATTGGGGCCGGACAACGAACAAGACTCGCAAGTGTTAGTCAACTTTAGGACTAACACTTACACGCACAAAAATCCCATACAAACTTATACTTATAAACTACAATACTGTAAAATCAATGCAGGAGCGTGAACATCAAAACAAGTGCAACCAAAGAGCGCGTGCATTCTTATTCTACTTAGTCAATCACTACAGATACAAGGTGAGTTCATTGTCCCTTTTCAAACTTATTTGTTTTACTTCGGGACTGAGAAGCATGTTAAACATTTTAATAAACTATTGAAATGTTATTTAATGCCTTTAAACTTAAACATGATGCTTATATTGATGCTTATGCTTTGAACCTAGTATACTTTGAGAAACTATAAATTTGATACTTATACTACAAACTAGAAGATTGAAACTATATGTTGGATGCTTATGCGGGAAACTATATGCTTAAACTTGAGACTTGATGCTTATACTCGTTTAAACTTGAGACTTGATGCTTATGCTTGAAACGAGATACTTAAACTTGAGACTTGATGCTTATGCTTGAAATGAGGTGCTTAAACTTGAGACTTGATGATTATGCTATGGAATTCATGATGAAACTATAAGTGAATGCTTGATTTTATGTGCTTGAAACTATGATTGCGTGCGAAATACTATGCATGTATCTAATCATAGGCTACGTAATTGCTAAACTTCTGCTAGAGCAGAGCTTGTACCTATGTATTGAGATACATGAAGACTAAACCATGACGAGGCTAAGCTATTATCTATATAAGAGACATGTAATTGCTAAACTTCTGCTAGAGCAGAGCTTTTGTCTGCTTATATGAGATATGTAATTGCTGGATTGTTTGTGTATGCATGGCTTGTGTCTATGTATGAGATACGTAATTGCTAAACTTCTGCTAGAGCAGAGCTTGTATCTTGTATAGGAGACACGTAATTGCTAGACTAAGCTTAACTAATTCATGAGATATGTAATGGCTAAACTTCTGCTAGAGCAGAGCTTGTATCTAGCCGTGAGCTACGTAATTGCTAAACTTCTGCTATAACAGAGCTTGTACTCACGCATGAGATTAGGGAAAGCTAAACTTTGTGCGTGTGAAACTATGATGCTTGTTAAACTTACTTTAAAACTAATACTTACGAATGCTATAGACTTGTAAACTTTGGAAACAAAAAACTAAAGCTATGATGAGGAATGGGTTGAATGGTAGGTAAAATGCTTAATTATTATTAACAACAGTGTCATATACGGATTAGTATGTGGTGGGACGGTGTCTGGACGGTTGTAGGCTCGACTCAGGGGTATGCCCTATATATATAAGCATACCGATTTGGATATCACATGTGGAGTTAATAAGATTAAGGTTTTACCGAAAGAGGTTTGTTAAAGCTATTCTAAACTTATAAACTTTATGAACTCACCAACCATTGTGTTGACTTTGTTTTATTTACATGCTTTCTCAGGTGAAGAACAGGTTTAAGCTAAGGCTTTTGGATTACATGCTAGGCGGCCTAGATAGAGGACCTAGTTGATTTTGAAAGCACATATTTTGTTATTCATACGAATCACTTTTGGATATCTTGTACAGTTACAAGATAGAAAACATTTGATTCTTTTGTTAGGTTTACTTAGTTAAATTGCAGAACATTGATATTGTAATTTAACTTTGTAATCCTAGTTTAATGTTTCATTGTGCTTTAGTTATTCTTAAACATTGATGCAATGTAAACAATCTGATCATTTGATTATCACTCACGATATCACGCCCCGAGAACCTTCCGCCCGACGGGGACTTCGATCCAACCCCGTCGGCTCGGGGTGTGACATCTGTAACAGGTTATTGTGTATTTTTTGGTGGAAATTTGATATCTTGGAAGAGTAAAAAACAAAACACTGTTTCAAGGTCATCAGCTGAGGCTGAATTTAGATCTATGTGTTCTGCTTCATGTGAAGTATTATGGATTAAGAATATCTTAGCTAAATTACAGATTCAGGTACGTTTGCCTATTTCTTTATTTTGTGATAGTACTGCTGCAGTTGCCATTGCAGCTAATCCGGTGTTTCACTTAAGAACAAAACACTTTGAGATTGATTTGTTTTTCTTGAGAGAAAAGATTTCAGCAGGTATTTTTGTTACTGTTTTAACCAGATCAGAAAATCAATTAGCTGATGTGTTAACAAAAGGATTGTCTGTTCAGCAACATAATTTGTTAATTGGCAGGTTAAAAATGTTTGATGCATTTCAATTATAAAATTGTGGGAGGGTGTTAAAAATATAAAGGTTATGGTTTATATTTTTATATTTTTTTCTTATACAATTTTGTAATACAATTTTGTAATTGTGATTTGTTTATATATTGCATGGGTTATTTGTTGAGTTGCTGGGCTGATAGTTACTGTTGATGGGCTGATAGTTGCTGAATTGGGCTTGTAGCTGGGCTAAGGATTAGAGACGGGCTTATCTACAAGATATTGAAGATCTGTTAATAAAAAGAGAGAGGAACTCATTTTTGATCATTCTTCTCGAGTGTTCTGTGATATTCCAGAGAGAGAGAGAGTGATCAAATATCTAGGTTTAGATGGTTCTAGTTTGTAACTAGTTTTGTTTGTATTTCATGAGTGTGATCTGCTTCATTTCTTGTGGTGTTTATATGAAGCAGATCTAGTTAGTAGATCGTGAACTTCTTGTTGAAGTTGTAAACGTTCGATCTTGTTCTTTTTTGGTAAATCACAGATTCATAAGGAATCTGTAAGTTGTTAGATCGTGTGTTCTTGACATGTGAGGATGATATGATTACCATATATCAATAGAATATCATGCTATTTGTGCAATAATACCTAAATATGTCACAATATATATGAATGATTATCCCAAAGGAGGCATCTAGTGTTAAGGTATGTTCACTGAACAAGTGGTTGGAGGTTTAATTTCCGCAAATAAAGTAGAGCATGTAGAAATCGCACTGACGTCCAATTTTGAATAAAGATACCTCTCCCACCTCACGTTGCTATCAACCATATCACTCTAATCACTATTCACCAAATCATTCTCTATGGTCTGAAATAGCCATGTTGATTATAATCCAAGGGTTACACCCTTCGATATAGATCTTGCCAAAATCATAGTACACATGTCATATCTCAACAATTAAGCATAAACCAACCTACAAGATACTAATGGCTATAATAGATCGAGGGAACAATCTCAAAAACATGTTTTTTGTTGTTAAATATAGAGCCCATCCTTAATGAAGGTTGTCAAGGCCTTGTAAAATTAATGAACAAGACCTCAACACAAATAGTTAACCCAAAACCAAAAGGCCAAGTGATGTGTTATAGAGTGTATGCCATAATGTTGATAATAATATCTTTAACATAAAGCAAGAGCCGTGACACATTATTTGTGCAAAATTAGTAAATACAAGTGACTAAGACTGTGATGGTAAGATAATTATATGTTATGAACATGTCAAGATTCTCATATGAAGTGTCAATAGGTTGCTCCAGACCACAAAAAGATTATCTCTATAAACAATAGTCATAAGAATCAAATCTACTAATCATGCACTTGCATGTTCACCAATAAAGTCTCATACACAAAGACATTTTTAATTTTCATTTCATGCATCCATAGCATTACAGATTAATGTTAAGAAACAAGCCCATCGGAGAAAGCCTCATCATAAAACATCAATTGAGACACTACGATGAAAATACCAGCCAACAAATAGAGAAACAAAATAAAATACGAGTCTTTGCCTCATAAGTAAAACAACGTTTAGGTTAATAACAACTTGTATCAAATACAAAAAAATACTCGTATCATGCACAATTCACTTGTGCGATACCTAGACCTAGTTTAAAAAAGCTATTCATAGTTTCTTTTTGTTAGATAGAGTAACAGAAAACAATCTTTTCAAAATAGAAAATATTGCATGGGTATTCATATTGTTTTCTTTCCATCAACATGAACCAAGAGATAAACCATAAAATATGATGATTGAATTTGGTAGTTGAAGTCCCCACCACCGGTACTTTAGTTAATTACTCACGTAGCTCACATCATTCTTGATTGGCCCATCTACTCATCACCCATCATGAAGCTTCGTACCTCTTTCCTCCTTTTGACTGTTCAGTCACGAAACTTCCCCAAATAAACCAAACATCCTCCAAACCAATTTCATCATATTCAACCCACTATAATTATAAACACCACCCTCTTTCCTTGAAGTTTCTCTTCAATCTTCGCTTTAGTATTCTTGATCTGTTATGTCAGTTCTCAAATTACAATATCAGATCACGATTCCCTGAAATCGAACGCCCTCTTTTTTTGAGGCATTTCATCGAATGGCTGGCATGCTACCTGGAGTCGAAAGTGCTAGGCGTAGGAGATTACGTGGTAGTAGTGGGTGGTGCGATCCGTCGTCTGTTATCAGTTCTGGGTTTGGATCTGCCAGGATTAGGCTTTCTCACGACACCCATCTCGCACCCATTTCGTTTATGGTAAGAATTATAAGCTATGTCAATTTGGGGGTTAAATTGATGTCGATATGTGATCAATTGTTAATTTTTTTTTTTTCCTCAGCAAAATAGCATGGCGAATCAATCAGATGAAGATAAGAAGTTAGGAGGGGCAGCTAGAGAGGCGAAAGAAAGATTAGATGGGCGGTTGAGAGGCCATTTGAAGCAAGAAATTAGAAGGTATAGATCCCCAAATCAATTGATTTCTCTTTATATCTTTTAGATTTAAACCGGATTCAAGAATGAAAATGAACCCCAGAAAGTTACGAATTTTGATTTGGGTCTTCATTTCTGTGAGTGAATTGTGCAGGCAGAATAGTCAAGAAACGTTAACTAGTGTTGGAAGAAGATCAAGAACGGCTCCAATGGATATTTTCCGGTCGAAAAAGAACGGGTTAAAGAAGCTTAATTGGGGGAAAAAGTGGTTAAAATGGAAGTCATCTGAAGAAGATGAGTGTGCAATTTGTCTGGATGAATTCAAGGAAAGCGAGAAGATCGCACACTTGCCCTGCGCCCATCGGTTCCATTGTGATTGTTTGTTACCATGGTTGGAGAGTACTGCACAGTGCCCTTGCTGCCGAGCAACTGTTTTTGGTTCCAGATAACCGTTTTGTAAGTAGCTACTGAAATATTAAGCATACCATTTTATGATAGGATAAATTTTGTGTTTGATTGAAACAATTGAATGCAAGTGTGATGTTTTTGATATGGTGGGGTCTCTATGGTTGATGATGGTTTCATAGCTTGAATATATGACTTGTTTCGTCATATATACTTGGTTATGTTTCGAATGAAACTGAAACCTATGACGCTTACGTTGAAATCCATAATCCAGATGCCAATTATTAGCAGAACAACAAAATTAGTTCAAAAAGAGTGATGCTATGTTAGACAAAGTCATGATCTATTACAATTATTTACAATAAACTTCAAAGTCATCTTCTTCTATTTTGAATGCTTATGGTCTTCATAGTTTTCGAACTCCATTTCACGCTTGTGTTGTCATTCAACGTGATCCGTCCAAAGATTTAAACATACATATACATACATACATACACACACATATATAATTGTGTACATCCACACGGTTGGTGTGGTTTATATGGTTTAGTAAAAATGTGAAGCGTAAACCGCACCGAACAACTCAGTTTTTAGAATACTCAAACCACAAACCGAACAATCAAGTTTTAAAACCAACCAAACCGACCAATTATTTTCGAATTGGTACGGTTTAAATGGTTCGGTCGGTTTATGAACACTAACAACCCGAGAACACCTTTAAGAGGATAACTAAAGAAAAACTTTCTATTGATAGACAAGATTTAAAATCTATCAAATAAAATGCCCAAGCGGTCTAATTGGCTTGTTTTTCCTGGTGAACACGAAAACCGTGGTCTGAACCAGATATAATATTGTTGCAAATCCATATTATTTTAAGTTCAGCTCAATGTAAACATATATTATATGTAAGCAAAAAAATGATGTCGTATTGTCATGTATGTTTTTTAGTGATTAATGAATCATTTTTATTAATTACTTTTTATATATTTAATATAAATTATTTTTAAATATTTATTTATCAAAAGTAAACATAAACATAGATCAGACATTTATTTATTTTTAATAACCTATACGACATCGGACCTTGTTTCATTAATGAGATAGGTCATTAGTTAATTTTAAAGTGATGATTCTAAGTAAAAGAAACGATGAGTTATTTTGGGTACCGTAATAAATTAGATACATATGGTCATGCACAAGTTGAGACACGTAGAGTTGTATACAAGTTGTTCCATGTATTGCGGCATAAATCTAACGCTATTGTTTCGCTTCGAGGCGAACCGAATTCCAAAAACCTTTCCCTTTAGAGATTAAACAAATAAAAAAAACATAAATAAAACCCCCACTTTGTGTTGACGAAGAACCAAATTTTCAAAAACCTTAAATGAATAATTAAATTCGATAAAAAAAAACTTATAACAAGTAAAAAGAAAAAAAAATAGAATAACATATAGCCTATAAAAATAATTATTATTTTCCCAGTAACAAATTATCAATGCATAAATTGTTGTTATTTAACGTTTTTGACGTCTACATGAACTTTTGTTAAACTAAAAAATTGTCATTTCATCCATTCGTATTTGAATTTGATTATATATAATTTTTTTAACTATCAACAAAATATTTTTAAGCACTTTCATCCAAGTTAACCAATTGACAAAAGGACATAAAGATCTCAAAATGCAGGTAACGTTGGTGATCTGGCCTACCTACAATTTCTCATAAAACTTACCGTCTGAAAATTCGCTGTGATAAAACATTTGGCTTAATCGAAATCATCTTGCTACATGAGAGACTTGTTATTTGAAAAGTAAAGTTGGTAACATTAAACAACAATTGTTTTTTATGCTTCTGAATAATAGTTTTGAAAATATAAATATAGTATATGAATAAACATACAAATTTACGGATCATTTTATTTCCTATTAAATTGTTAATTTACAGAAAGCTAGTTCTGGACGGGAATTTACATTTATACCCTTCCTCATAACTTTGCATCTGGATTCCAAATAATTCTAGAAGAGAAAACCTTTCCAATTTGGGACCTTGTTATCTCCATCACAAAAAAATAAATAAATAAAATAAATAAAAATAAAAATTGCAGAAAAATTAAAAAAGGGAAACACAAAAACTCAAGATTTTCTTTGATTATGACGTTTTGATGAGAAAGATAGAAGCTTTGGTTTAGATTTATAGTGGGTCAGTGTGTGTGAGAGAAAGGGGGGACGTTAGAGAAAGATATAGAGAGACCCACATCACTCGCGGGGACGCCTGTCATCTTCTGGTAAATCTTCACCGACCCGCATGCTCCCTCATCCCCCTTTTCATTCCATTCGATTAGGGTTTATGTTACTTCAATTTCTTTAACTTATATGTTCTTGAATTCTACCATCTTTTCCCAATTGCAGTTTCCCATCGACCTTAATTGGAAGAAAACCCTAAATTCATTGTGTTTATACCGATATATAATTAGTCAATTACACACTGTTTGATTAGATCTTCGATGGCGTATGATCAGAATGCGGTACCTAATAATTTACGTCCGATTCATATAGCTAGAACGCTGGCTGATGAAACTCGCATTAGGGCTCCTGTAACCCTACCCAATTCGAACTCCCTCCCACGTGAAGCCGCTACTGGTAGCCCCGGAACCATTCCGGTGTACTACCCGTCAACCGCACCCGCGGTTCCTGATTCAGGGTATGTAGGTTTAAGTTATGGGAATGTGGTTCCAGCAGTGGTTAATTGGTTACCACGTATGCCCCCGCCGGCTACAGGTGTTGGTTTGATGTCTGGTTATGGATATACCAATAGTGCTAGTTTAGCACCGAGCGGTTACAGCCCGAATTTGGCACCGAGTGGTGGTAGTAACGCGTCTGATCGCACTAGTGATGAAAGTGGTGATGATTCGGTTTCAGGGAGGAAGGTTAAGTTTTTGTGTAGTTATGGGGGGAAGATCTTGCCTAGACCTAGTGATGGGGTGCTTCGATACGTTGGTGGGGACACGAGGATCATTAGTGTTAGGAGAGATGTCGGGTTTGATGAGTTGATTCAGAAGATGTTTGATTCACATGGACAGAATCTTGTTATTAAGTATCAGTTACCCGGGGAAGATCTTGACGCGCTTGTAACCGTTTCAAGACCAGATGATTTGGAGAATATGATGGATGAATATGATAAGTTGATTGAGAAATCTTCTGATGGTTCGGCTAAGTTGAGAGTGTTCTTGTTTTCAGACCTTGATTCTTCTAGTGTCATCGGGTTTAAGGATTTGCAAGATAGTGGGCAGAAATATGTAGAGGCGGTGAATGGAATTGGATATAATTTTGGTGCTGGTAACAGTGGTGGTGTTGGCGGTGGCAGCAGTGGTGGTGGTGGTTTAGGCAGGAAGGGGAGCATAGCAAGTGCTTCCTCTACTCAGAATTCAGAAGTGAGCGGGACTGAAGGCGGTGGTGATAGTTTAGGGCATGATCAAGGGGAGGTGGTTGGTCCAGCATCTGGCGGGATGTTTTCTCCTGGCGGCAGCTCTGCCACCGGTGTTCCTGTTATCAAACCCGTTACTGTTCCAGTTTCACCTTCTCAGTCTGATTATGAGTTAGAGTTATCAGAAAGAACGGTCCCAGTTCTTGTACAACAACAGAGGCAATATGGATATGATCTGCAACCAACTGGAGCCACCATTCAACCGCCAGCACCTTATGTCCAAACCTATGTTGATTCCCGCCATGGGACCTTTAGCCGGACAGAGTACATACAGATGCCACCACCACAAATGGGATACCAGTCCCAGATCGTGGGCAGCATTAGCCAGGTCTATGCCCAACCACAAATCCATAATAACGTTATTGGAATTGGAGTCAGCCGACATCAGTTTATAACTCCTTCCTCACATGTCAGTTTCAATCCGAACTCGGTTCCGGTTCCAATTCCAGATCCAGCTACGGCTCCAGGTCCAGTTCCACTTCCTGCTTCAGCTGTGGGTCCAGTTCCATATGTGCAGCAACGAGAGGTTGTTCATGTTCCTTGCGATCCTAGCTACTCTACATATCAACCTCAGACCCAAATATCTCCTCCTGGAATTCATGGAACTTATGGCTGGAATCAGATTCCGGCCCCAGAACAAGTGCCCTTTTCTGAGAGCCGTGTACCTTCTCAACAACTGATATATCCGGAGCCAGTGCCTAGATTTGATGGGTGTATCATGTGTCAAAAAGCATTGCCTCATGCACATTCGGATACCGTGGCACAGGATCGCAAAGAAAGCCCCAAATCAACAGTATCTGATGTGAATCCAGTTTATCAGAGTCTTGACACCAGAAGAATGATGCAACCCAACAGGGTTCCTGCAAATGATCCTGCTATACAGGGGTCCACTCCATATGGTTTGCTGGTCCAACAGTCTGCTGTCCCAGTGCAGTATCAGGAGCCGGTGGTTAATAAACCTGTGAGTGGCGATTCAAACCCAGTTGGAGCAGTTGCTTCACCAACTTCTGACCCTCAGCCTCATGAATCTCCAAGGGAGTATCCTGCTAATTTCCCTTTGATTGTTACTAAAGAGGATAATGTGGAATCTGGTTTTACATATGATAATATGAGACATATTGATGCTAGAATGGAAGATTTACGATTACGTCCTTGCGATGTTCTAGTCAACACTGATCAGAGTAGCTTTCGTGTTAAAAATCCACAGGATGAAGTCTTGGAAAATAGACCCATGAATCTTGAAAAATCCCAAATGGTTGTTGATCCAAGTTACATCGCCTCTGAGGCTTCATGGATGCATGGATTCCAATCAATGGGGTCCAGTGTACCAGGCAATTTGGGTGGTAATGACACAAGCCCTGCATTTCCTGGTGGTGGAGTGGAGAGCGTGTTAATAGATCCCCTTAATTCGTTTAATGGGGTTGCTGAATCTCTAGATGGTGCAAACTCGCTTTTTAGCAACCAAGATCCTTGGATGTTGAGACATGACACACAATTTCCACCACCTCGACCCAACAAACTTATGTTAAAAAAGGACGGTGTTGATTCTAAGGAAGGATCACCTACATCAGATATACTGATTGAAGATGGACCTTATCAAATTACTGCTAATTTGGACTTGAGTCATGGTGTGGAACAAGGTTGGTATTGCATTTTATGGAATTATCTTTCTATCTTTACTCTAGTATGATCGTGATCATTCTACTTGTGTTTGCAGGTTCATCAGAGGAGTTGATAAAACAAGAACTTCAGGCGGTTGCTGAGGGCGTTGCTGCTTCTGTTCTTCGGCCATCAACACCTGCTCATCTTGAATTGAATAAACAAAGCCCAGAAACTAACCAGATTAGTGATGCTCAGAATAGTAATGCAGATGTGCAGCCAGGAGTTGAAGTTGAGGTCCTTTAATTGTATTATGATTAATCTTCTATATCATATAAATAATTTAATTTATAATAAAATGATTGAGGAGGTTTCTTCAATACGTTTCTACATAATTGTGTTTTGTTTATACAGGACCTGAAAACAAAGATTCCAGACAAGACAAATCTTGGGTTTCCTGTTTCAGATGGACTTGGTCCTTTGCAGGTACAGATTCAGTCTTTATCTAATGTTTATCTTAATAACACTTTTCAGCTAATAATTTGTTCACTTTTTTTTTAGATAATCAAGAACAGTGATCTTGAGGAGCTTCGTGAACTGGGTTCGGGTACATTTGGAACTGTATATCATGGCAAGTGGAGAGGATCTGATGTTGCAATTAAACGAATAAATGACAGATGTTTTGCTGGGAAAGCTTCAGAGCAAGAACGCATGGTTTGTATTCATATTTTTTGCATTTTTTTAAATATATATTTTTTTGTTTGCTTATACACATCTGTTGAATACATATATGTTGCTTTGCTAATAGAGGGAGGATTTCTGGAATGAAGCAATAAAGCTTGCTGATCTTCATCATCCAAATGTTGTAGCTTTTTATGGGGTTGTACTTGATGGTCCTGGTGGCTCTGTTGCCACTGTTACAGAGTACATGGTTAATGGCTCGTTGAGAACTGCTTTACAAAAGAATGAAAGGTAACATAACTCGAGCTACATTTTTCTTAAGTTCTGCGGTTAATTCTGAATATTGATATATAGATGATTATAATCAGGAATTTGGATAAGCGCAAACGTCTATTAATTGCCATGGATGTTGCTTTTGGAATGGAATATCTTCATGGGAAAAATATCGTACATTTTGATCTAAAAAGTGACAATTTACTTGTTAATCTGCGTGATCCGCACCGTCCAATATGCAAGGTTTGTTGAACTTCATAGCTTTTTGACTGTATCTTTATATGCATAATCCAGATAAATATGTGTGTTTGCCATAGCTTTGTAATCCGTTTTTGAGCTTTAGGTACATAATTTAGATTTGATTAAACAAAATAGGTATAATATCAGTAAGATGACATAAATAATTATATTTAATAAAATAGGAGTATTTTCTTACAAATCTTGCAATAAATTTGTAAATGAAATCCAAACTGAAGTAGTTTGGTTGTTTGGCCGGGTTTCTCATTTAAAGTGTTTCTCTTCAGTTTTGGGTGGTTTGCTTTTACATGCTTTTGTAATTATGATATCTCTCTTAAATTAAACATAAATTTGTGTTTCAGTATCATCTTCTATAAATCATAATATGTGGATCTTTTTTTACCTTTGTTATCAAGATTCCTACTCAAATTATTTGACCTTTATATGCAATAGGATTTGGACACTGCAATTCATGTAATAATCAGGTTACATTGTTGGCACTCCAGCATAATTGTTTTTATAATTTCTTATAAACAGCATTAGAGATGAGCGTTGTTTGTATTTTCCCCCGGATTTTACATATGAAATTGAACCAAAAATAAACCGGGTTATTGTTTGTCCAAATTTTCTTATTGTTGCAAAAGGTAAAGTTTCTTCTTTTTTTTTCAACTTTGGGACAATGATAGGGTGTTTGAGAGAAAAGACTTTTCTGGCTATTTCTGCTTCTACAATTGAAGTTTTTTCCTCTTCACAACTAAGCATTGAGTAAAGGCTGGCCAATTGACACTTAAATGTGTGTTGTGGTGGTTCTTTTAAAATGTATATAAGCCCGTAATAACTGCAGAACAAATAAATCACTACAAATATAGTAACCGATACGTTTTCGTGTACCTTAGAAGTAACAAACTAATAATAAATTCTTCATCTAAACCGAAAAGATGAATCAAACATATTTTAAGTTGTCTGACAAGGGCAATAGTTATCTGTGATGTGATATCTTTCTTTTCTTTATTGCTTACTCGTAACTCTCAAACTGAAATAACCAAAATGTGAGGGTTGTTCTGGAGGAATATCAAAATGTAAGGGGTCGTCTTTGTTCCAAGTTGGGGGATATGGTGATCATGAAAGTTTCTTTCTGCCGAGTTAAAATCAGCAAGAAAAACTAAAACTTCCAGTAGAAAAACTGAAATTTCCAGTAATCAGTAGATGGCCAAGAAAAACTGAAATTTCCAGTAGAAAATCAGCAAGAAAACTGTCTGATGAAGATTCAAATTGCATGCCATATGATTGTGTTATCAGGTTGGAGATTTGGGATTATCAAAAGTAAAACGTCAAACACTAATCTCGGGTGGTGTGCGTGGAACACTTCCATGGATGGCACCCGAGCTTCTAAATGGCAGCAGCAGCCTCGTTTCGGAGAAGGTTTATTCAAAATCTCTCTCTCATGAATGTTTATTCAGCAGCTTTTTTCTCATGTTTCCAATTTATTTTTCCATTTTAGGTTGATGTATTCTCGTTCGGCATTGTCATGTGGGAACTTCTTACCGGAGATGAACCATATGCAGATTTACATTATGGTGCTATAATTGGTAATGTACACAACCTTTTTTTTTTCGGTAACCATAAGAACCCGTTAATACCCAGCTAACCAGTGACTAGGTAAACCACTGCTTATGCTAGTCAGGTGCCCTTTAAGAAAAAACCAGTACCCATGTATATAACTAACCATAATGTGCATGCGTTGTTATTAAGTCCCATAAAAAAATTTCAGGTGGGATTGTAAGCAACACGCTTAGACCTCCGGTGCCAGAATCTTGTGACCCTGAATGGAGATCTTTAATGGAGAGATGCTGGTCCGCAGAGCCATCCGAGAGACCAAGCTTCACTGAGATAGCCAACCAGTTACGCAGCATAACCTCAAAGGTTCCACCAAAAGTACAAGCATACCAGTAACTTATTATATTATTATAATTTACCAAACGGGTCATAAAACGTAGTTTAGTTTTTTTTTTTCTCCTTTTTTTTTAAAGTTTTCCTCATATAGGGTATCTATATCTCTACCAAGTTGAGACCATAGAATGTGTTCTTGCTAAATTAGAACAAAGATCCTGTTTGGTGCATGCCCAACGATTGCCTCTACTCACACATACTAAATTATTCGTTTATGTTGGCTATGTAATTGAGGGTTTGTATTTTGGGCATTGCCAGCAAATAAGCACTAAATGTTGATATGTTTTCTTTAACATTCTTGTTGTGGGATGTGAATAATATTCTTGTTCTGCTGCTGCTGCTCACAAGTCTAAGTGAAATCAACCCGTCGTGACCGTGACCTTAAGCCGAATCAAAATGACCTGTCTTTAAATTGGCCTGTGCTGACCCAAAATCATGCAGGACCTGCCTTGCATGTTTTGCTAAGTATAAACATAATCATTAATTGGAATAAGAACATAGCTGGCTGATATAAAGAACCAACTTTAGGTTTGACATTAAACAAAATTTTGTGCATCTCATATCTAAATTTACCAATAATCATTAAAATCTCATGGATTTAATAAATGAGAGTGGAGAGATGTGGATCCAAGAAAATGATAAAAAGGAGATAGGGTGGGGTTTTTTTTTTTTTTTTTTTAATTTTATGCGTATGCAGTTTTTTAGTTAAATGCTTATGAATTTTTAATCATTTAATATGAAAAAAAAAATCAACTAGAATTGAAAATAACAAATAAATGGATAGATGAGAGTTTGTTCATAATAAATAAAGAAGGATTCTTTATGCAAAATAGCTTAAAAAGAATAGGAACACCAATATAATTTTCAAATTTAAGGAATCAAATTTACAATTTCTTATTTGGTCACATCATTTGTGTAATTTGCTATGGATCATAAATTCAAAATAGGAATTAATACATTCTTTTAGATGGAGGGCAGGGTTCAATTTAGACAAAAAGTTAAATTAATTTGACAGTGGAATAACTCCATACTTACTTACCCTGACCCCTGGATTGAGTATGGAGTTTATTCTAAAAGAGATTAGTGTTCCCAAAAGGACAAAGTATGAATATTCCGAGTTCTTCCTACAAGAACCATGGTCAAACTACTGCCTAATTTTGTTTTAAAAAAGAGGTCCAATGTTTCTTTAGCCCATACCCAATGCTCCTTTTCTCCTTTTGATTTCACTATAAAAAACGTGTAACTAAATTACTAAGAGTCTGTTATTTTCATCATTCGTTTGTGTCAAGAAACTCATATTTAACCACAACTTACAGATTCATTCAGAATCTCTGATTAATAACCAATAAAACCAAAAAAATCATACACATAGATGACCATAATCTATTACTAACTCGATCTAGTTACAAAGACTCAAACCCTAGAACAAGACTCAACAAAAACAGATTATACAAATAACCATATCCTAAACAATCTGAAGAACAAATAAATACATACAACCACAGATCTATGAAGAAGACTCTGTAAACAAGACTTTCTTCAAGAATACTATCATACTCAAGAGTCAAGATGTAGAAAATCAAAGAATTAACTAGGTTGCTGGTGAACCAAAAAGGGAGAAAAGAGTTTTCATCTAAAAACTGATGGGGTTACTTTTTACATCTACAGAATCCTTCATTTTATATTCCGTATTTACACAATCAGTCCTTCTCATCTTTTAACTTTCTCTTGTGTCCTCCAGATTATATATATATATCTCTCACATACAATCCATCTACTTTCTGAAACATACTTAAACACAACAAATATTTCAAGTTAGATACAACAAGCCTAAAACATGTTTATAACATGTAATTTGACTTTAAACATATTATTTTCAACAGTTTGTTCTATTGTCATCTTCTTACGTTCAAACCAATAAGCTGATTCGGGTCTACAAGATTTGTTTGGAGCAAATCTCGGTTTAAAACGTTTGCAAATTACGGTTTTTTTTTTATCATATCACCTTATAATTTTGGTTCTTCAAAGTTGAAAATACATGCTTCATCTTTATGTTAAAGGTGTGTTATTGTTTCATCCTTTTAAATAGTTGATTTTTTACGTCTATTAATGGCATGCTAGATGACCATATTACCTATTTTTATAATTTTTTATAATATAATTTTTGTTAGATGCAAATATTCACCAATAAGCACGCGCACGCGTGCACACCCATATATATTCGTTTGGTTCATATGGTAAGGTGTTCACAGAGGCACTATTGTAATTTAACTTTTAAATATTTCAAATCCTTTTTATCATTTTTAGGAACCAAACATAACTAAAGGATCCCATCATAGTTTAATTCCAACTCTTAAAAGAAAAAAAAAAAACAGAAAACGAAAACAGTACATGCATCAAACACCTCCATGTTACCTCACAATCACTAAAATGCAATACTATGGTTATTTCTGCTTTATCTTGTTGTGGTGAAACCACAAACATAATGTATTCATTTTGATATTATAAATTACTACTTTTTTCAACATATATCTTGTTCATTGGATAATTCATGTTTCATATGAATGAATTCTGATACGCGTTCTCTTGCATTTGTGAGTACTTCTTTAACTTTCCTTTTATTAGTACCTGTAAAATTTTGATAGTTTATCATGTAATAATACTACCATAATTTATTTAGAATAAACCCTTACATATATTATACGGAAGGTAAACAAGATTACTACATGAAACACAAATTAAACTTCTTATTTGTTGCATTCAAGCTTATTAATTTTCCCATTAGAAAAACGGATCAAACCATGATTATTCTTTAAGCCATAAAAGCCTCCTTCGAAAACGTCTTTGATATTCCAGTAGGTGTTTTCATGGTGATTTTGTCGCTTGTTGGATCTTTAACAAAGATCTCAACGAGTGAGATCCATATTAACATCTCCTTAGTTTTCACTCCTGACAACTTTTTAATCTTACATTTCTCAAAAAAGGAAGTGATCTCGGTCGCATAAGACACTTGACTTCCGACCTTTTCAAACTTGTGTGTGATCTCATTCTTTTGTTTGACCCACAAAAAACCAGTTTCTTTTACGAAACCAAGTTCCTCAACGTCCTGTACAGGCAAGAGTCCGTCAGGAAGACAATATTCTCTTAAAAGAGACTTGGCCTTTTCCTTGCAAACCTCATTTCCTGTAAATATTTCAGCAGTTGCTCTAATCTCTTGGGTGATTGGTGACATTTTTTGTGGCAGGAGGTGATTAAAATTGGTTGGTTATATAGAGTAAGTTGTAGACAGGTGATGACATGCATTGGCCACTTCGTGGCTATTTATAACAAGTCGGATAACTTTGTGACCTTGCTGTTTGTTTTAATTACATGAATACCCGTTTCACAACATCTCGTTTTTCTTATTGAGTTGAATTATTTCACCGGTCTAACTTTTGTCCCTACATAAGCATATATAATTTAGTATCTCATCGCACCTCAAAAAAAAAAAAAAAAAAAAAAAAGAACGTGCTAATATTAACAAATGTTTTAGGAAAATTTTTCATATTACTATCTATACAAGCAATCATTGCCCCAAATACTACGACTATTTTAATAATAATAATAAAAAAAATATTAGTAATTTTTAAATAATTAAAAGTATATAATTTTATATAATGATCACCTTAAGAATACTTGATGTGTAAATCTTGCATTCCCGTTAATCACACAAATCCATGATAATTAAATGATTGTTCTAATTCATATATCATTTTTGTATAACGATGGATTTGGACGTGAATCCATTTTGTGTGTTGTAGGTCTAGTTTTGTTCTTGTACGAAGAAACTAGCTAGAAAGAGTATAGAAAATTAAAAAATTTAACTGAATTAATTAGCCTAGTTTAAAATTTCTTACCATTTTAAGCTCGTATATAGTAGAGTCGTTAAGGACTTATATGATAACAAATTCTTTAAAAACTTGAAACGAGTTCGCATAGGTCAGCTCAAGTTCTAGCATCACAAAAATCTCTTTTATTTAACGATTTGAGCTCAATCTTTAGGAGAGGGTCTCGTCTGAGACACTCCATGTCATATCAGTGTTGTTCTTACAATACTTAGTTTCTTTAAACCAATACCTTCTTCTATTCATATTCATTGTATATTGGATGTCTTGATTGTGTGTCACGTGGTGTCATGTAAGATGTGTGTTGGTTAATGAGTATGATACAAAGTGTTTGGTAAGGATTTTAATATGCTTAATTGGATGTTTTTATGTGGTTCGATATGATTATTTATGTGAAATAGAAGCTACCTTGTGTGTTTGTAGGTTGAAGGAGGCAAGAAAGTGTTTTTAGGTGGAAACCGAGCAACGGGGAGCAAGGACGAGCACATCCGAACATCCGAAGGTGCGAAATAGAAGTCGGGAACTTTGAAGAGGCATATCTTGGGCTAGGAGAGGAGTTACGGGACGTATAATATATGAAAATCGTGTTTTTCAACGAGACGAAGCTAAAGATGATATCAGATCAGGCGTAAGTTACGCCTAAGGGGCCGTAAATTACGCCGGGGTGCTGGTCTGTAACTAGAAATCGTAAGACAGAGCTTTCTGGGCGTAAGATGCAGTTTACGCCTGGGCGTAACTTACGCTGGGGGTCGACGTAAACACCAAACCTCGCGTTTTTTGGGTATTTAAGGCCCAAATCAACCCTAGTCGACTATCACACCTTGGGGGCAAGTTCTTAGGCGATTTTGGAGCATTTTGGAGCGTTCTAAAGTCCCGAAACATCAATCCAAACATCAAGATCAAGATTCCATCATGCAATTTCACATGAAGATTGAAGATTCAATTGTGGAGATGTCCGGCTAAGCTTCTCGTGATCGTCTCCGGGTGAATGGTTAGGTTTAATAACTAGGTTTTATTTTGATTTGTTAAACATTGGTGTTGAATTTGTTTTCATAGATTTACAAGTTCAATAGTGATTGATTGTGAAACGATAAACGATTTCTGGTTTATTTGACAATTTTGAATTCAATCTCATCGCTTGCTTTTATCTATTGTCAAGTTTAATGTTATTGGTTTAATTTTAAAGTATTCTAGAAATCTTACATTTTGTGAAACAAGTAATTATCCGAGTCAACAACATCGGTCTAGCTATCGGTTGTCAATAAAGTCATTGACTTGGTTCCAAATCATAATTGCTTAATAATATAAGCATAAATCATGTCTATGTGATTTCTAATTAACAAATCAAGATATACCTAGTTGTTTTACTAACTTGAAATCCGGAGCGATCACCTTTTCAATTATTGTTTACAAATCTTTTAATTAAGTGTTTTATATTTTATAAGTTTGTTTTGTTTGAAACTCAAAACCCAACAATTCAAAGTTTATTTTTTCATTGCAATTAGTTAAGTGACTTGTGTTGAAAGTGATTTCAATTTGACTTCTCGTGGATCGATACCCGACTTCTCTAGCTAAATTGGGTTGTAGGACTTACGTGTAAACTCGTATTTTTGATTGGTACTTCGACATCGATCTGAGTGTAATTATAAAATATATGTATTGGTAACATATCTCGAGTAAAAAGTTGAAGGATGATGAAAGTGTTTTTTTTATTAGCTTAAACTATAAAATTAAAAAATCTCGTCAAGCCTGCGACCTGTCACAGAATGGTCACGCCAGAGGTGTAGTGAGTGTGAGGCGGTACGAGGGAAATGCTTGGACCGGCTTAAGGAGGGTGATATAAATACTCCTCGAACCGGGAAATGCTTGGACCGGCTTAAGGAGGGTGTTGGGTGTTTCCGAATCTCCCACAGTTAGGGCTGTTTACGAGCCGAACCGAACCGAGCGAGAGTATGCTCGTGCTCGGCTCGTTTTCAAACCGAGCGGCTCGGCTTGGTTCGGATTTGCATAATCGAGCCAAATGTTGTGCTCGTTGCTCGAGTCGTTTTAAAACCGAGCGGCTCGGCTTGGTTCGGTTTTGCTCGGTTTAATAAAATTTAATGCCACGAATAACTATCAACTGGCATCTAGTTGGTTATTGTAGTTACATATCAACACTCACATTAGCAGCTAATAATCCCAAACTACAAACAATCAAATTTAAGATTAAAGGAAGCCATGTTCGGTAGCAATAATCTCAAGCAATGACAGAATTTTTTAAAACATAATCCAAGTAGTCTAAACCTCTAAAAACACATCCAAACATCCATACTAGTCTAAGTAAAAGGATCACGGCTGAGAGTAAACAAACGGCTGATTATTGGGCATTCGGGAATAAAATTTTAACTTGAAAAGTGAAACAAATGGATCTGGAAATTAGATTTAAATTTTTGAGTATTGGATATTTACCTATTTTGATATTGAGTCTTTTGAAAGTAGTTTAAATATAAAAAAAATTATATTAGTTATACATTAATAAAATTATATATATATATAATTCAGTTATACTTTAGCAAACGAGCCAACCGAGCGAGCCAATTGAGCGACTATACGAGCGAGCAACGAGCGAGCTTATCTTGGCTCGTGCTCGGCTCGTTTATAAACCGAACCGAGCGTGCTCGGCTTGTTTAAAACCGAGCGAAATTCGAACGAGCTTTTTTCGAGCGAGCGACGAACGAGCAACGAGCGGCGAGCGATTTGAATAGCCCTACCCACAGTCCCACGAAATGCCTTTGGGCCTATGATTGTATACGCTAAGTCGCTAACCGATGAGGAGATGAGGTACATACATAAGCCCAAAAATACGGCAAGCCTAAAAAGATTCTAGTCCACTGCCCAATTTTGTTTTAGAAAAGTGGCCCAATGTCTTCGGTCCATATCAAATACTTCTTTTATACTCCTAAATTTCATTGTATCACAAAGATAAACCAAGTTACAACTAAATTATTAAAAAGTTTCTATGTGTATAGTGTTATGTTCTTCATTCGTTTGTTCTATTGTCACCCTCTTACGTTCAGACAAATAAGCCGATCCCAGGTCTACAAGATTTGTTTTAAGCAAATCTCGGTTTCAAAACAATAGTAAATTACAGGTTTCATCATATTAACGTGTTTTTTTCGCTCTTAAAAGTTGAAAAAAGAAGCTTCACCTTTTATGTTAAAGGTTAGCCATTGTTTTCGTCCTTTTAAGTTTTAACTAACTAATGTTAAGAAGCTTGTTGATGACATGTTAGGTGACCAGATTACCTAAGTTTTTAATTTTTTTTTCTTATAATGTAATATCTTGGTAGATACTTTGATAGGGATATTCGTAATGCAAGTATGCCCTGATGCACATATATACACATTCGTTTGGTTCCCATAATTCATGCATAATTAGATATATGGTTTAAGGTGTTCATAGGGGTACTATAGTAGTTTAACTTTTTAATATTTAATATACTTTTTATTAAGTTTAGAAACCAAATTACACAACTAATGGATTCCTTGGCATTTTAATTTTAATTCTTACTGAAAGAAAAGCTTGTAAAATTTTTGGTAAGTTAATCATGTAATAAAACTACCATAATTTATTTATATTAAACCCTTAATATGAAAAGTAAACAAGATTATTACATGAAACACAAATTAAACTCCTTATTTGTTGCATACAAGCTTATTAATTTTCTCATTAGCTAGAAAAACGGATCAAACCATAATTATTCTTTAAGCCATAAAAGCCACCTTCGAAAACGTCTTTGATATTCCAGTAGGTGTTTTCATGGTGATTTTGTCGCTTGTTGGATCTTTAACAAAGATCTCAACGAGTGAGATCCATATTAACATCTCCTTAGTTTTCACTCCTGACAACTTTTTAATCTTACATTTCTCAAAGAAGGAAGTGATCTCGGTCGCATACGACACTTGACTTCCGACCTTTTCAAACTTGTGTGTGATCTCATTCTTTTGTTTGACCCACAAAAAACCAGTTTCTTTTACGAAACCAAGTTCCTCAACGTCCTGTACAGGCAACAAGCCATCAGGAAGACAATATTCTCTCAAAAGAGACTTGGCCTTTTCCTTGCAAACCTCATTTCCAGTAAAAATTTCTGCAGTTGCTCTAACCTCTGGGGTGATTGGAGACATTTTTTTTTTTTTTTTTGTGACAGGTGATTGAGTATGTTTGGTTATATAGAGTACGTTGTAGACATGTGATGGCATGCATTGGCCACTTCGTGGCTATTTATAACAAGTCGGATAACTTTGTGACCTTGATGTTTGTTTTAATTACATGAATACCCGTTTCACAACATCTCATATTTCTTGTTGTGTTCAACTAGTGTCTACCCGTGCGTTGCTGCGGGTATTCTGTTACAATTTTAATATCAAAAAGCAGACACGTACCTGTATATCAAAACACAGATTAAATCACATCATAACAGCTGAGTCTTACCGCCATATCGATGCTACTCAATTAAAATTTACAAAAAAAAATGAGTCTTACCGCCATACTAATATGACTACTTCATACAATACACCATTATGCAGTGGCGAAGCTTGACCATAATCCCTGCGGGGGCGAAATAATTTTTTTTTCCAGGGGACCGAAATAAAGGTTTTTAAAAAATTTTACACTACGTATCGAAAAATTTATACTACTGCACGAAAAAACAGGGCCCCCCAGTCTGAAGAAAGCTACGCCCCTGCCATTATGAATATCAAAATACATCCTAAAGCCAAAACTCCATCACATAAAAGCACAATCTTAAAAATCTTTTAACCAAAACAATCAAGAAGGCATGCATTATCGTAAAATTCAGCGTAAAAATATACAAACACAATATAAGTGCTCAAAATAAAAATCATAAAAACCAAAACACTAAAAATGGTAAAAATCATGAACCCTATTGTCGGCATGCAACGTAAGATCATAAAATGAGAATAACAAAAAGAATATAAAAGGAAAAAGAAGCTTAAAAAAATTAATTTAGTTATAACAAACTTATAATGTTGACAAAAAAAATCAAAACTCATGATTTTATTAACCAAAAAAAACAAATGTGATATGTTTTAATTGTTAAGCAACAAATAAAACAATAAAAAAAGTTATTTAATAACAAAAAAGCATTATTTAATCACTTGTGTTATTAAAAGTTGTTATTAGGATTATTTAATTAATATTATTATTTAGTTTTATAACCAAATTTCTTGTTAACTCAAACTTCATTATACATTATTTTAATTCAATTAATGAAAACTTCTTAATAAATTGCAACAGCCGTCGTTCTTGACTCAAAAGTTTATTATATATAAATTTAATATAATAGAAAAATAATCTCCTTGTACAAAATGTGTGTAAGATAGAGCACATGCCAGGGCAACCCGATCACAAACCGGAGCAAATAACGGGTCAAACTATCCAATACTATGATTATTTCAACGGTCTAACTTTTGTCTTTACATAAACTTATATTATTTAGTATCTCATCGCACCTCGAAATAATATAAATAACATGCTGCAAAATACTAACAAATGTTTTAGGAAGGTACTTCATATTACTATTATATCTACCTAAGCTATCATTGCCCTAAAGAGTACAATTATTTAATTAATAATCTATGATAATTAAAACGTGTAATAGACATGTTCATAAAACATTTCAAATTTTATATCTCGTATTTCTCTGATATTAAGTATTTATATAATACTATTTTAAAATTTTAATTTTTCACCTCTTTTTTATTAAATATTAGTGATTTTATTCAATTTAGTAAATAATATTATTATCTTATAAGTCATATTTTTTTATATTTTCATAAACATCTTTATGAAATACTTAATATGTTTTTTTATAGAAAATAAGCAAGAACTATCAATAACTAAAATAAAAGTTTAATTAATTACAAAAATTTTTGCACGTACAATAAAAAGTTAAGAAAGTATAATATAAAGAAATAAAGATGAGTAATTAGAATATAATAAAATAAATATTAGAAGAAAATTAAGATAAAAAGATTAAGGATTAAAAAGGTAGTTAAATTGTTAAAAGAACATAAATATATATAATAGAATAATGTTTTAGGAAGATTTTTCATATATAACTTTAAGCATAAACTACAAAAATATCATATGTATGCATCTAGACATGCTTTAATGATCATCAATTTAAGATTTCTGAGTTACAGACCAAACGGGAATCAAGGGGGTCGTGCGCCCTTGCGGGGTCCAAGGTGGCGGTCCCGTTGGCCATTCAACAGGCATGGGTCAAGGGGCAACATCCCGAAACTTAAACGAAATTTGCTAAGTTTATATGACCAGAATTAACTTGACCCGAGGGTTTAACCACCAATAATTGCTTTTTACTTGCTAAGTTTACATGACCGGAAAGTGATTTTAACACGATAATATAGAAATCAAATCATTGATTATCAAGATTTATCTAACAAAGATTTCAACAAAGATCACTACCTCAATCAAGCTGACAAACTGTTATGAAAATTATATTAAAAATCCACTCTTAAAAGTCTTAATGAGTTCACCTTATGATTCAACTCTAAAATATTAATGGGTTCATTCTATTGTTTAACTTTTTCAAATTGTTTTTCATACTAACAAGTCGGAGCGTGGTGGACTGGTGGGTTCCTGTGAACTCACAACCCACAACCTACATTCGTCTCTGGTAGCTCACCTTCTTCATGGCGCTGACGGTTTGACCCACTATTGTAAACCATGAGTTAGGTTAAACTAAATATACTCTTTTTCTTAAAAGTTGTAAAAAGAATCATGAGTCATCAGATGATTAATCGGCGGCTATGATTAAATTGAGTTGTTGGAGGGTATTTTATTATAACCGCTTTTGTTAACTTTTTATCAAGTATTCTCATCTTCTTTTAACATTCATAACTTTTACATATGACATTATTTTTTGGAAAAAAATATATCATAAAAACAAGTATTTTTTTCATCTTTAAAATTAGTATAGTGTTGCTATAGGAAAAAAATTGTTTTTTCCGTTCATCATCTTTTTTGTACATGTCATTGTATCTTTTGTGTTTTTCTGCTAAATGTTGTGTTTTTGTAACAAATAATGACACAATGATGTTGCAGAATATATAATATCAAGCAAAAATGACACATTAACAAATATGAATGCCACAACGACTTTTGAAAAAACACAATTACCTGTTAATAAAACACAAAAAAATGACTAAACACAAAGATTTAAAAAAGACGCAATGAACTGAAAAAAATAAAGTGTAAAAAAGGTAGGGGGAAGTGGTTATGATTAAGTTATTATCCAATAATTTTTCTTCTAAAATGCAATACTATGGTTATTTCTGCTTTATCTTTTTGTGGTAAAACCACAAACATAATGTATTCATTTTGATATTATAAATTACTACTTTTTTCAACATATATCTTGTTCATTGGATAATTCATGTTTCATATGGATGAGTTCTGATATGCATTCTTTTGCATTTGTGGGTACTTCTTTAACTCTCCTTTTATTATTACTTGTAAAATTTCTGATAGTTTATCATGTAATAATACTACAATAATTTATTTGGATTAAACCCTTACATATATAAAACGGAAAGTAAACAAGATTACTACATGAAACACAAATTAAACTTGTTATTTGTTGCATTCAAGCTTATTAATTTTCCCATTAGAAAACGGATCAAACCATGATTATTCTTCTTTAAGCCATAAAAGCCTCCTTCGGAAAGGTCTTCGATATTCCAGCAGAAGTTTTCATGGTGATTTTGTCGCTTGTTGGATCTTTAACAATGGCCTCAACAAGTGAGATCCATATCAACATCTCTTTAGTCTTCACTCCTGACAACTTTTTAATCTTACATTTCTCAAAGAAGGAAGTGATCTCGGTCGCATACGAAACTATACTTCCGGCCTTTTCAAACTTGTGTTTGATCTCATTCTTTTGTTTGACCCACACAAGTCCTGTTTCTTTCACGTAACCAAGTTCTTCAACGTCTTCCACAGGCAGTAGGCCGTCTGGAAGACAATATTCTCTTAGAAGAGACTTGGCTTTTTCCTTGCATACTTCATTTCCGGTGAAGATTTCTGCACATGCTCTAACTTCGGGGGTGATCGGAGACATTTTTGATTAATTGGAGGGAGTAATTAAAAAAACTGGTCGGGATGTAAAGTTTCGATGGTTTTATGATTTGTATGTATTGTATGGCTTGTGAGGACGGAAGGCTTATGGTACTACTTGTTCTTTTATAGGTCCTTTCAGGAATAAATGACCTTAATATTTGGTTTAAACTACGAAAATGCCACTTGTCCACATATATTGTTTAGTTTTATATTTTTCTAGACTATATCTTTTTTTTTTGAACGGCTTGGTACAACGACACCCAAGACGGGATTTCAACCGTCCCCTCGGATTTGACGCTCTGGGGCGTATGCCCGAGCCCACCCCAGGAGGAACCCCACAACTGGGTAAACCCCCTGACCTTGCTTCAGCAAATTTGCCTCAGCCCGGATTCGAACCCAAGACCTCCCATAGGGAAGTCAAGGGGGTAACCATTAGGCTAGAAGCCCTTGGTTTCTAGACTATATCTATGTTACCTGCTCTACGTTTTCTATATGTGGTGTCATGAACGTGAACTTCAAATAGAATATATTTTTTTTATTCTACCTGTAAATGATTAAACATTTGAATGCGATTGCAAACGTTTTCAACGTTACATATTTTTTTACTGGTCACAATATAAAAAATAATTTATGTCAAATATTATTCATGTAAAACTTATTTTGTTAGTTATTGCATGTATAGCACCCTGATATTGTGAATTACTAAATTAGTTTCACCTTCCTTCTACCAATATATCAAAACTTGAATTTGGAGACATGTATTTGTTTATTTCGCATTAACTACAACTTCAGAGAGCTATGTTCGAAAGTGAAATACTATTGCTATTTAGTTAACTTTGGCCAATGTGGGACTAGCCCACTTGGTAGAGGCTTTGTCTCTTAGAATGGGAGGTCATGGGTTTTAACCCATGCAATGGTGTAATTATTGTGGAGTAGTTTAGGAGGAGATAACATTTGCCGTTCAAAAAAAAAAAAACAAAAAAAAAAAGTTAACTTTGACCTTGACTAATTTTGACTAAACTGAAATTGATTTAAGTTGTGTATAACACACCTTTGAAACATTTAAGAGCTGTTTGGTAATCTTTTAATGATTCATATTCTCTTAATGATTAACATTAATATCATATTTAAGGTTAACTTTTAACCGTTCAGAGGTTATAACCTCATGTATATAAATCTTGTGGTTTGTGTTGCATTTTACTTGGTATCTGATCACACAAATTGTACAAACCGTACAAATTTAAAACGCCATTTTCATTCATAAAAAACTTTAAACATACTTGTTTAGTTGTTCTTTTATATTTTATAGGCTTATAAAGATAAAGATGCTAAGTAACACTACTCACTGTTTAAGGAAAAAAATAAATTACATCCCATGAAAGTGTATGAAAGAAACATATATAGATGATTGGGTACATATCAATTTTAATGCCCTGGAAAATGTCGTTGTCTTGAAGTACGATATGAAAGCACCACGGGAGCTGGGCCAGCATGGGAACGGGTGAAGTGGGCGACAGGCCCTGAGTCCGACCTTTTAAGGGTCTTGAAATTTACAATTTTTTATATATTTTATTATTAATATTTTATATATAAATTACTAATTAGTATTTTTAAAAAGACCTATTTTTTTCTTGCCCCTGTTCCAGGAATCTTTCTTCATTATCGGGGCCAACTTTGCATGAGAGTCACCATTCAAGTCGTGCAATGACATTCAAGGCAGTCTCAACTTTGTGTATGTATCATTCGTTGATATTGGAGGATTGAGTACACTCAACGACTAATGTATTTTTCAGGATATTGTTAGAGCCATAGTTGATGCAAATGGATCAAATGATATCGGCCTATCGGGTTTGGTGGTGACGACTGACGAATATGTTTGATCGTTACTCTCACGTTTTTTTTGATTGTTTCAAACTTTCAATCGAGTTCCAGGATTAACGAGTTTTCTTTGTTGTTCAATGATAACTTAAAACTTTATTTCATAATTTTACAGCACATTTAAAGGAGTTGACAACCATATAAAATGAATTAACTTCTTCAAAACACTAATAGTTTTGAAGGGATTTTAAAATCACTACTATCAAATTATGAGTTACCATTTTGACATACACCATGGTTTGTAAAATAAGTAATTTAGTTTATTTTTATTAAAATTGGTTTAATTCCTCACCATTTTAATAATCCTAATTATAATAAATACATTTACAAGTTGCATGAACAGTTAGTAAATTTTTTTTGGTTTTTTTTTTTGGTTGACGATAAAGTAAAAAAAAGCGGCTTAATTAATAATAATTACTATGTTATAATAATAATAATTAATAATGATTACTATTATTATATGCAACATTGTAATTCTTTTTGTTTTTTTGTTGACGATAAAGTAAAAAAAAAAGGCCTAATTAATAATAATTACTATGTTATAATAATAATAATTAAATAATAATAATAATAATAATAATAATAATAATAATAATAATAATAATAAGAATAATTAATTAACAAACCCTCAAAACTTTTGCAGACGATTTGATTTATTGTTTTAGGATTTATGACGATACAGTGGTATTTTCTTCTTTTTTTGTGATCCTATTTTTTTTTGTAACGATATCCGAACAGTGGTAAATTTTTTTTGTAAGGATCCGACGCTGTTACAGTTGTAATTCTTTTTTTTAATCTGTTTGGAGTCTTGTATTTCTTATCAATTGCCCCGATTAACGCCGCGAAGCGTGGGTATATATATTGTTAATCTGCTTAGAGTCTTGCTTTTATTATCAATTGGCCCGATTAACGCCGCGAAGTGTGGGTATAAATTGTTTTTTTAATCTGGTTCGAGTCTTGCATTTATTATCAATTGGCCCGATTAACGCCGCGAAGCGCGGGTATAATTTTTTTTAAATCCGATTCAAGTCTTGCATTTATTATCAATTGACCCGATTAAGGCACGAAGCGCGGGTATAAATGTTTTTTAAATATCTTCGGACTTTGTTATTTGGTGTTTATAGATTCGTTTTCATGTTTACAATGCTCATTTTTACAACGATAAACATTTATGTCAGAACTTTATTATCAGTTGGCCTGATTACCGCAGTGAAGCGCGGGTATAACCCTAGTTAAGTAACAATATCCAGGTTTTGTTGCAGTGTACAACAACTTAAGTGCACAACATCTCATTAGGCCACACAGAGTGGGCTTCAGGAAGGAGGCGGGGAGCGCTTCGCCGGATCGGGAAGAAGTGGGAACACCGTCTCCCGGTTTTGGGGTGGGGTAAATCGGGGTTCACTCACCGAATCAAGACAAAGGAAAGGAGGGGGAGAAATAGCCGTTGCTATGACCGTTGGAAGCTTAAAAAAATTAAACTCTATAAAATCTCACCATTTTTTACATCACAACTCACACTCTTTATCATTTTCTTCTTTCATTCTACACTCAAAATCTCACCATTTTTTCCTCCATTTGAAAGTAAATCGTCAAATTCTGAAGAAGACGAGATCAATATCAGACAACGAAACTTTCAATTTTTGTCAACCATCGTGGCCACGAGTTTAAACGAGTCTGCATCCACCGCATCCTCTTCGAGAAAGTATACACAATTTTTTTAGTATATTTGTTTTAGTATATTTTTTATTATGTTTTTTACAATATATATGTTACAATATTTTTAAAAGGTATATATGTCAGGACGATAGTGCCGAATCACACAAGAGGCTTGTTGATCATTATTTTAGCACAGAAACCAACCCAACATTCACCAACGAATTATTTGAAAGAAGATTTCGTATGCCTAGAGATTTATTTTCGCGTATCGTTGACGATATTGAAATTAAATTACCAATACTTTCAAACATTTGCAAGAGGTCATCAAAGTTTTGCTGCACTTCAAAAGTGCACGTCTGCATTTATCGAGCATTTGGAGCATTTATCGCAGCAATATCACGCCAATAACCCGAATAACTAGTATTTTAAATGTCGTTAATCGTTGTTGCTTATTTTTATAATCGTTGTGGTTTTTTTTCATTTAATGTAATATCTTTTTAATTTAATGTAATATCTTTTTAAATTTTAATGTAATTTTATATTTTATTTTTAATGAATCTATTTAATTATTATTATTATTTATTGTTAAAATAATTAATTAAAAATAAGATTTGAAAATGGGAGAAAGTGGGAAAAAGTGGGACGACACCGTGCAAAATGGGGAAAAGTGAGGAAAGCTGATGTGACGCTGATTGTGACACCTCGTATTTTCACGTCAGCATTTATTTTATTTTAATAATAATGCGTACTATTATTACATATATGACACTAGAATTAGTGTGACACGTGACACCACAGTCTAAACACACACAACCAAACCGATAATTCGAGAAATTATCGTACAACGCACGCACGTGTCTTGAATAACGAACGTTGGTGAGTTATTCAAACCACAGTACACTTTCACTGCACATAGGTTCTAGGGAACCTAAAATAGCGGAACGGTGTTTATATGTCAAGAAACGATGATCGTAATCGAGAAATATGCAAAAATCGGTTCGAAACGGCAAAACTGGGCCTAATGGGCTTCTCAGATACCCATCGCGGTACGCTAAGCACTTCTGAATGGAGCTTAGCGGTACGCGAAGGATAGTCGGGGGATTTGAATCCCGAAAACCGTCGCGGTACGCTGAGCTCTTCGGAGATTCTCTCAGCGGTACGCGATGAGTCCCACACGCAAAAATCTTTATAAATCCAAGGCAAATCATTTCAATCCTACTCCTAGCCTCTCTTCCCGATTTCTAAAGCCATAATTCGACTCTATCCTCTCCAGCCGCCTCTGCTACACCCAAGAACATCCATAGGAAGCCATTGGAGGGGAGCTTGAAGCTCAAGAACCTTGAAGAAGCTTCCTAGGCCACCATCCACCACCATCACCACTTCATTTCTGCTGAGAACAAGCTATCCAGAGGTCTTGGAGACTGCTAGCATCATCATTCATCAGATCTTGGAGCATTTGAGGTAGTTCCATGGCTAAAATGCTCTCTACACATCAATACACACACATGCAA
Source organism: Mikania micrantha (assembly GCA_009363875.1). NCBI lineage: Eukaryota > Viridiplantae > Streptophyta > Magnoliopsida > Asterales > Asteraceae > Mikania > Mikania micrantha. The sequence goes on along the minus strand of CM018696.1, from coordinate 66,962,810 downwards.
GGGTTAAGACCCACATGCAAGCTCACTAGGCTCATATGCACGAATTTTATGATGTTTGAATCTGGGTTTGTTGATGAAACTACTGTTATTAATGATCTATGATGATTTGGTGATGAAATAGGAACATGATGTGTTTAGATCTAGGATTCAAGTTTGAAATGATGATTTGGAACTCACATGATGATTGTTGATGAATTAAAGTTGCTAGAATTGTTAAGAGATATGAATTCCATGAATACTTCTAAAAATAGTAACATTTTAGTTGCAAATGATGATTTAGTGATAAATATGAAATTTTTTGTATGTCTAACATGCCTATTTGAGAATAACATGATGATATTGGATGATTTGAGTTACTAGAATCATTGAAAAATGTGTATTTATGACAAGTTTCCAGAAATGGAAACTTTGGTGGTGAGACATGTTCATAACATCATGCTTTGGTCAAACTTGAGTTACAATGATAATGTTAAGAATCTTAGAATCATGTTAGAAAGAATTATTGATGTCTAGGACAATCTGTTATGTAAACTTGCTATATTTAGTAACTTTAATCGCAAATCTTGCTAAACCGGCTAAGTGTAACTATGTGCTAGGTGATAACATGCTCATTTAGGTAAATCATGCATATTAGAATAACCGGAAAGTGATTACTCGTATGACTTGCTTAATTTGGAAACTCTCCTAAAAACAGAGACTTACTAATGAATAGTAAGTTACCCCATGATTGCAGTCTATGTGACTCACACATATCACACGACGCAAATCGCACGTTACACGATCACATGAACTAAAACCGTCACCAACGGGTCGTTAGGTCAAACACAGTCAGCACGGTCAACGTGACCCACATAACAACCAGGAGTTGTTTAGACACGAATACGGTCCTGTGAGACCCACACGAATATGAGCATAAATTTATAACACCTATGTGATATAGGTAGCTGCTAGCCGGTGAGCTACTCCGTTCTCGTAAGAACACACTCAATCAGACTCAGGTGAGTTTACAGCCCCACTTTTACTCTTTAACTGATTTTGTTAAACTCTTGGGGTGAGAATACTATGCAACTGTTTTAGATATATGACTGGTATGTTGTAAAACCATTTTGAGTGTACTATTATCGCTACAAGTCCTCATTATCCTTACCGTTAGTTGTGTAACAAACGAGTTGTTATTACGTAGTACTAATGGGTTTGACCAACCCCACTCGGCAACAACGTTGACTGGATGTCATAACGAGTGTAATATCGATGTTGATGTCGGGTTCAGCGATGACCCGCAGAGGCAAATGGAAACAGTCGAGTTTCGGTAAGATGACATGACACACTCCACGGATCGTAGATCCAACAAAAATATTTAACATACCCAGTATATAACTGTTTTACTGCTTTCAAATACTTAAACATGTGAACTCACCAACTTTATGTTGACACGTTTTAGCATGTATTCTCAGGTAACTGAACAGCACGAGCTAGGATGCACGTGGAAATGCACAAGAGAGTCTGCATGCATATAGACTCAAATCTTAGGCTTTTCATTTCATCTGTTTAGTCTTAGCAACTTAAAACATATTTCGTATGTTACAATTTACTTTCCACTGCAACACTTGTTTTTTCCGCTGCTTTATTATGAAATCATGTTTATTTACAAACTGTGTGTTTGTGTAATTCATATAGAGTCGTTCTATATGACCATGAGCTGTGATCCTGGCCACGTCACACCCGCGCGGTCTGACACCGCACGTGGGAATTTGGGGGTGTGACACTGATGTGGCAATGGGGAAACATGGGACCACTCCTTGTGGCCTTATACCGGTCATTTCTGAGCCTGAATAAAGGTTGCTCAAATGAAGGATTTAGAATTTTTTTTTAGAGGAGACAAAAAATGGGTCAGTAAAAATGAGCTGGATAAAAAGTGGATCGAGTTAGTTTAAATTACAAAACAAACCTATTGGTCCGGGTATCATAAAACAATTCTATAAAAAGTATTTAGAAAAACGATTGTTTAACTAATCAATTTCAAATTACATCACAAGTTAGCATTCATATAAAATTATGCCTGGCAAAATGGTCGGATTGGGTAACGGTTCAGAACGAGTTCGGGTCAGGATGGTTGCGGGTCAGAACGGGTTTTAAGTAAAAACAGTTCGGGTCTAAATGGATTGTTCTTAAAAACATCAATTTAGTTTAACTTAAGATGTGTTATAAGTAAACAAATAGTCTATTTGGATAATTTTTAGTGATTTTCTCATCAAATATATAATTAATCATTCTTATATGTTTGAATCCATTGCATTTACATAGTTTTTTGTTACCCATCTTGACCCGTATTGTGTTTAAGTGCTACCCATCTCAACTCATTCAATATTATGATGTTACTCATTTCAACCCATTATACTACAATGGTTTACCCAAACAAACTCATTTCCTTTGATATGGGTAAAAATTGCCACCTATTATAAAATCTATAAAAATACACATTTTTCATTATTCACTTCCAACTTGTTCTTTTGTAACCAAGTTAGTGACTCTTGTAATCAGATTTGTGTCCCTTATAATCATATTTTGTATCTTCTTTCTGTTTCAAAATTAAGTAAAATTATTTAAAAACAAGACATTTTAACATTCGATCGTGAGTTCCTCTGAGGGCATGTCCCCTACGGCCCTACCTAAGTCTGGCCTCCGCCTGTGGGCTCAATTATAGATGAAGAAGAGGCATGAAAAACTGTATTACTATATATAATTAAAAACCATGAAAAAGGAATAATAGATATATTATTATTATATTTAGTGGGTCTTTTTTCTTATGATATTACACACACACATAAATATATATAGGGCCGGTTATTGTACAAAGGAAATTAACGTGAGAAGCGTAGGAAGCCACCAGAATGTGTGACACCTCGCACTTTCTAGGTCAGCACTAACTTTATTTTAATCATAATGTGTATCATTATTTCTTACGTAGCACTAGAATAATGAATATTTAGTGTGACACATGGCACAACAATCCAAACACTCTGATAATTCGAGGAATTATCATAAAACGCACACGCGTGTCTTGAATAACGAACGTTGGTGAAAGCATAGTACACTTTCACTGCACTTAGGTTCTGGTGAACCTAAATGTGTTAGAACAATGCTTATATGTCGAGAAACGATGATCGTAATCGTGAAAAAAGCGAAAATCGATTCGAAACAACAAAATTGGGCCTATTGGGCTCCTCAGGGACCCATCGCGGTACGCTAAGGCCCACTGGAAGAAGCATAGCGGTACGCGATAGATGGGCGGGCAATTTGAATCCCGAAATCCACCGCGGTACGCGAAGCCTTTCGGAGACCCTCATCGCGGTACGCGAAGAGTCCAACTCGCAAAATCTTTTATTAAACCAAGATTAATCATTGCTAAGCGACCCTATAACCTTTTCTCGACCCCAGACACCATAATTCGACTTAACCTCTCTCCTTCACTTGCAAATCTCTGATGGAAGCCATTGGAGCACTCTAAGTAAGCTTGGATTGAAGAACTTGAAGCTTAAGAGCTTAAGGATGCCATTGTAAGTGCGCATCCTCATCATCAACACTCTCTAGCAGCTGGAATCCCTTCATTGATCAGTCCCAGGAGCTCTATAACTTGCCCCAAGCCTTATCTCATCGATTGAAGCATCTCAAGGTAGCAACTATGCCCCATATAGCCTAAAATCACCTCCAAACCCACATGCATGATGAATCACTCACATGCAACACCATCACCCACTTAAGCACGGATTTTGTGATTGTAGATCTGTTATTTAGTGAGATTTCTAATGATTTGAGGTTGTTAGGGCGATCTATGACGACATTGATGGAATTTGATGATGATTTGTTGATTTTGCTATGAAATGGGTGTTTGTGGTAACATGCATGTATGATCTAAGCCTATTTGTATGGTTCTTGATATTGAAATGTTGTTGTAAGTGATGTTTGTGATTATTTACAAGAGTTAGAAGGGTTATTGTTGTCAAGAGCATGATTATTTGCATTTTTGCTAAAAATAGTAACTTTATTGTTACAAAATGTGATTGATTGATGAAATGACCACATGCATGTATTTAGATCTAGGATTTAAGTATAAAATGATGATTTGAAACCATTGTGATGATTATTGATGTGTTTAGGTTACTAGAAATGTTCAAAGATGCGATTTGCACACTATTTCTAAAAATGGTAACTTTTTGCTATAAACTTGCTAACAAATGATGAACTTGATAATAAAACATGTTTAACATGCTTATTTGGTGATAACATGATGATATTGAATGAGTTGAGTTATTTAAATTCTTGCAACAGGGCTATTTGTCCCAAGTTTCCATAAATAGAAACTTTGGTTATGAGAAATGCTCATAAGTCTTGAAATTGTTAAGTTTAAGTTACCATGATAATGTCAAGAGTCTTAGGTTCATGTTAGAACGAATTATTGATGACTAGGATCATGTACTGTGTGATCTTTCTATATTTAGAAACTTTTGAACGCGAAACATGCTAAACCGGCTAAGTGTAACTTTGTGCTATGTGATAACATGCTCACTTAGGTTAAATATGCATGATAGTATAATCGGAAGGTGATTTCTTGCTTGATTTGCCATGAATGAGAACTTTCCTGAAATAAGAAACTTACTATAAATAGTAAGTTTCCTCACGAATTTGACTTTGGTATCCGCACACTTCACACGACACTAAATCGCACGTTACACGATCACTTGAACCAAAACCGTCACCAACGGGTCGTTAGGTCAAACACGGTCAACTCGACCCACGTAACAACTTGGAGTTGTTGAACACGAACACGGTCCTGTGAGACCCACATATATGTGAACACAAACTTATAGTACCTATGTGATATAGGTAACTGCTAGCCGGTGAGCTACACTATTTTTGTACGAATACTCTATTAACTCAGGCATGGTTGTAAAAGTCGCTAGGCGCTAGTCGGGCGGTGAGGTACCGCCTAGGGATTAATCGGGATTAATCGGCGCTAGGCGGATTGGAATTTTTATATGTAATTTTACAAATATATATTATATACACACATCAATATCAATAATTTAATATAATACTTCAAATAATTTTAAAAAATATACTTAAATATTTTAAAAAAAGTACTTTAAAGTGCAAACTTAAACACTGAGTTCAAAGTTTAGAGATAATTTTCGATGTTAACTGCTTGGATTCGATGTTTCAGAGACATATTAAAGATTTTTGATTGAGAAAATATCTAAATAATCATGAAATTGGTCCCTTTTTACCATAAAAAAGTCAAAAAAAACCAAAAAAAAAAAGTCAAAAAAATGAAAAAAAAATAAAAATCTAATCGGGCCGCCTAGGTCCCGCCTAGGCCGCCTAGACCCCGCCTAGGCCGCCTAGCGCCGCATAGCGCCTAGGCACCGCCTAGGCCAAAAATTACACAGCAGATGGGCGCCTAGCGCCTAGGCGGCCGCCTAGGCCGATTTTTACAACACTGAACTCAGGTGAGTTTACAACCCCACTTTTACTATTTATCTGTTTTACTAAACTTTTGGGGTGAGATTTCAATGCAATTATTTTAGATGTATGACTGGTATGTTGTAAAACCATTTTCGAGTGTAAATATTATCGCATTAAGCCCTCACATATCCTTACCGTTAGTTTTATGACAAACTAGTCGTTATTACGTAGTACTACCGGGTTTGACTAGCCCCACTCGGCAACAATGTTGACTGGAGGTCATAACGAGTGTAATATCGATGGTGATTACCGGGTTAAGAGATGACCCGGGGAGGCAAACGGAAACAGTCAAGTTTCGGTAGGATGAACTGACACACTCACAGATCGTAGATCCACAAACAACTTAACATACCCAGTATATGTCTGTTTAATGATTTACTGTCTGTCTAAACCTATGAACTCACCAACTTTTTAATTGACACTTTTCGCATGTATTCTCAGGTAAATAATGGATCTCAAGCTTGGATGCGCACAAGGAAGAACTAAGGAGTCTAACATGCATATAGACTCAAATCCTAGGCTTGATTTGATTATTTCTTAAAACAATTAACATTTTGTACTGTTTGACACAATTTATATTTTCTGCTGCAAACTTCTATTTGCTTATGCTATTATAAACATTTTCCTCTGCGTATTATTGAAATTTGTATTATTTTACAAAACTGTGTGTTGTGTAACTCATATAGAGTTGTTCTATATGACCATGAGCTGTGATCCTGGCCACGTCACACCCGCGTGGTTTGACACTGCACGTGGGAATTTGGGGGTGTAACAGACTGGTATCAGAGCCTTGGTTATAGAGAACTAGGTTTGCATGTAGTGAACTTAGACTATAGCCATTGCTCTACGCTAGACACTACACTAGAATTTGCACAACAATATTTTCTGTTATCATATGTTGTTACTTACTTGATTAAAATGCAAGAATGGACAACAACAAAGACCAGAGCGGGAAGGACACGAGGAAGCGCTCGAATGAGTACGAGCTCACCAAGGAGGACAAGCAGAGAATCAGGGACATGGTGGAGCAAGTGCATGCACAGGAGCCCAAGAGGCTTCGACCCTCGACCAGTAGGAGACCATGGGACTGGTACCCTGCTACCCTTGCTACCTGGGCAAGGGAAGAGAGAGTTCCACTATTTCTTTTATTAGGCGATGCATCTACCGGGCCACCCCTACCACCCATTGGCATGCCCATGGAACGGGCATTCGCCGCACTGATCTCACGTTACACTCTTGAGTCCTGTCAGCTACGTGTACTGACCGATGAGTTCAGGGATCTCCTAGAGCATAGCCAGCGTCTCCAGAGCCGCGTGGAGCACTTAGAGGAGAGACTTGCACGTGTCGAGGAGACACAGGATGGTTTGGTTGCCACTACCCAAGATGTGATTCGGCGACTGGATGAGACCACATCTGACGTCACAGATGTCCGTGATAGGACTGTATTGCTCGAGGAGCAGCAAGATTTCTTAGTCGCAGTGACACATGGACACGATGGACGGTTGGCAGCCGTAGAGGTCACCAATGAGGAGAACCAGGCCATGATTCAGGCCAGCGATGCCATGTTAAATGCGTGGGTCGAAAAGTTCTTGGTGGAGCCACAGCCTGAGCCAGAACCCCAATTCGAGGCGGAGGACCTCGAAGAGGGATATTTTGATGAGGATCCAAATGAGGATCCCGAGGATGAGGACGATGATGGTCCCGCCGATAGTGGAGATTCGCACTCCACCATCGCCTCCGATTAGATAGACTACTTTCTTTTCAGTTATTACGTTTTGTATTGCCTAGATGAGCGGGAGTGCTCGAATGAACTTAGTAGTATTGTTATCGTTTGAAAATTTTTGTACTCAAAAGCTATTGTCCTTAATGAAATGATGTTTTACTTTCATTCGTTATATATCGTGATTATGACTACTACTAACATGACATCTAACATAACACTTGACTAACATTCTAGCATATGATGACTAACACTTTACCCCTTTCGTGTAGAATACGACTATGTCTGGAAAGGGAACATACGTCCGTTCACGCAAGTGACCGACTGGTTCGGCAGCCATCCGAGCGATGGTAGAACGACGAGTTAGCAAGACCATGGCTAAGTACGAAGCTAACCGGTTACATAGTGAAACTAGTGGGACTAACGGTACTAATGCTTACTTAACCCGACTAACTTAGTATAGACAACGTTGTCGCTAACACGTAACAATGGTCTCCGATGCACAGGAACTCAAGGAAGTGCTGCCAAGGGATGCTCATTTAAAGCTTTTCTAAGTTGTCACCCCCACAAATTTCAAGGAACTGAGGGAGCAGTGGGACTGCTTCGCTGGATAGAGAAACTCGAGTCATTCTTCTCTATGGTTGAGTGCTCGGAGGAAAACCGAGTCAAGTTTGCCACTGGGACTCTGGAGGGACCAGCCCTCACCTGGTGGAACACACACGTGCAGACCCTCGGACTCGAGACGACAAACACTATCTCGTGGGAGGAATTCACCAGAATGCTTCATGATGAATATTGTCCTCGCGATGAAATCAGGAAGCTTGAGGAGGAGTTTTGGGTACACAAGATGGTGGGTTCTGAGATCGAACAGTACTGTACTCGATTCCACGAACTGTGCAAGCTGTGCTCGGCAATGGTGACGCCGGAGTACAAGAAAATCGAGCAATTCATTAGTGGGATGCCCGAACAAATACAAAGCATGGTAACTGCTTCCGACCTCACTACCATTCAACCACTAATCCGACTGGCCCACAAGCTGACTGACCAGGCAGTAGCTCAGGGTAAATTGCCTAAGAAGGGTGAACATCTGAAACCCCAAGAGCCCAAGAGAAAGTGGCAGCCCAGCAACAACCGAACCTTTTCACCTCAGCAACCAACCCAGCACAAGCCAGCACCCGCCAAAGTCTTCACTGCCACACAACCTAACAACCAGGGCAAAGGGGGATATCAGGGCAACAGCCCGAAATGCACCAACTGTAACTACCACCACTTTGGCCCGTGCAAAAGGGCTAAGTGCACCAACTGTGGCAGATATGGGCATGTAGCCAAGGAGTGCCGATCAAACCCTAACCCCAACGTCAACCAGAATAACAACAACCAAAACACTCTCAAGGGGTGTTACGAATGTGGTAAGCCGGGGCACATGCGGAGGGATTGCCCGCAACTGAAAAAGGGTGGAGGAGGCGCTGCCAAAGGTCGAGCATTTGTGATTGGCTCGGGAGAAGCGAAGGATGATCCTAACGTTGTTACCGATATGTTTCTTTTAAATAATGTCTATGCTAGCATATTATTTGATATCGGTGCCGATAGGAGTTTCATCTCTAGCGATTTTAGTAAACTGCTTAATATGACCCCAACACCACTAGACTATAAGTACACCGTAGAGTTAGCTGACGACAAGCTAATCAAGACGCAACATATCATCAAAGGATGCGTTTTGATGCTAGCAGATCACGGACTAGAGATCGATTTGATGCCGGTAACTCTCGGGAGCTTCGACGTGGTGATTGGAATGGATTGGTTTTCTGTTAACCATGCCGAGATCGTATGTAATGAGAAGATTGTACGAGTTACGTTGCCAAGTGGAGAGCAAATCTCAATTCAAGGAGAAAGGCGTGGTGTACTCTTAAACATCATGTCCTGCATGAAGGCAAGCAAATACCTGAAGAAGGGATACACGGCGACATGAGCCGCGAAGGCTCTCTCCATCGGCATCCCAAGTGCCGGTAGTCGCGGGCCCTCAGAGGTATCGCCCTTGTATCGTGGCGTAGGCACCCGCTCTCCCACTACCCAATCTCGTAGGAGGTTAGGCAACCATCCCCAGTATCGCTCCCGTGCCAGCATCTGGGCTCGCCTCTCCATCTCAGCGTCTACCTGGGCCACTATGCTATCAATCCTGCGTCGACTCTCTTCGGTCAAGTCGTCGACCGCTGGGCGTTTGCCCGGGTTCCGGTTAGCATCTCTGTTGTTATCGTCCATCCTTTAAGTTCTCAGATTAGTAAACAACAGTTCAGTAATAATAATAATATCAGTGTGCAAATTGTAAATGTAGTGTCTAGTGTAGAGCAGTGATTATAGTCTAAGTTTACTAAATGCAAACCTAGTTCCCTATAACCAAGGCTCTGATACCAGTCTGTCACACCCCCAAATTCCCACTCGTGGTGTCAGTCCACGTGGGTGTGACGTGGCCAGGATCACAGCTCATGGTCATATAGAACGACTCTATATGAGTTACACAATCACACATGTATGTAAAATAACATAGTTTCATTCATTATGCAGCGGAAAGTATTTTAACATCATAAGAGAAATATGTAGTAGCGGAAAGTAAATTGTTTGAAACAGACACTACATAGTTAAACTCATTATCAAATACATCAAATGCACGCAATCCTAGGACATGAGTCTAAATGAGTGCCAAACTCCTTAGCGTGTCCTTGTGCGTGTCCTTGCGTGTGCTCCATTCAATTGCCTGAGAATACATGCGAAAAGTGTCAACTAAAAAGTTGGTGAGCTCACAGGTTTAGATAGACAGAAATAGTAAACAGATATATACTAGGCATGTTTAAGTTTAGTTGTTGGATCTACGATCCGTGAGTGTGACATGTCATCTTACCGAAACTCGACTGTGTCGATTTGGCTCCCTCGGGTCATCGCTGAACCCGACATCAACATCGATATTACACTCGTTATGACCTCCAGTCAACGTTGTTGCCGAGTGGGGCTAGTCAAACCAGTAGTACTACGTAATAACGACTCGTTCGTAACAACTAACGGTAAGGATAAGTGAGGGCTTTATGCGATAAAAGTTACACTCAAAAAAAAAAGAAACGGTTTCACAACATACCAGTCATATATCTAAAACGGTTGCATTGTATTCTCACCCCAAAGTTGAGTAAAAACAGTTAAAGAGTAAAAGTGGGGCCGTAAACTCACCTGAGTTTGATAATGCGTTTGCTCAACAGAGTTAGCGTAGCTCGCCGGCTAGTAGTCACCTATATCATATAGGTACTATGAGTTTGTATTCACAAATTCGGGTCTCACGGACCGTGTTTAGCGTTCAACAACTCCAAGTTGTTGGTGGGTCGAGTTGACCGTGTTTGACTGTGTTGACTGTGTTTGACCTAACGACCCGTTGGTGACGGTTTGGATCAAGTGCTCGTGTATTGTGCGGTTTAGTGTCGTGCGAAGTGTACGGATACCAAAAATCATTCCTATGAGGAAACTTACTATTTATGGTAAGTTCCTATTTTAGGAAAGTTTCCACATTAGGCTGGTCATGCATTAACTCACATTCCGATTGTTCTAACATGCATATTTATCCTAAATGAGCATGTTATCAAATAGCACATCGTTACACATAGTCGGTTTAACATAGTTTGCGCGTAAAAGTTTCCATAATTAGAAAGTGTGCATAAACAAGCATTTTTCACCAAGTTTAACAATCAATATCATCTAACATCATTATCTTAGTCCTAAATAACCCATTAATCACGATCATTACAACTAACATGTGACAAATCATTAACTTGGCAACATAAAGTTACTATATTTAGTAACTTATGAAAATAACACAAAATCAAGTCTCCCAATAACATATTTCTTTCAATATCATCATATAATCACCAAATAAACATGTTAGACTCATAACATTATCATACCTATCAACAAGTTGCGAACTTACGATAAAAAGTTACTATTTATAGTAACATTCATGAAAATCATCCTTTTGACATCTCTAAACATTCTAACACATCAATGATCATTCTATTAGTTTCTAAACATCATTATAAGCATAAACCTTAGATCTAACCATATGCATAATGTCATTTCATCAAAAATGCACAATTTGTAACATTAAAGTTTCCATTATTAGTAATATTGCTAATAATCATGCTCTTGGCCTCAACAATCATGCTAGGCCTTTCAAATCATAACAAATCTCATAACTAACAACATATCAATATCAAATATCATGCAAATGAGTTTAGATCATACATGCATGCACTCACAAGTACCCATTTGGTGACAAAGTCAACAAATAACCATCTAATCTTAACAATATCATCATAGATCATAGCTAGATCATTAAATCAGTAACAATATCATAGATAACACATCCATAGACTCTAAAATTCGTGCATGAAGTGTGTGTATGATTGCATGTGCTTGAATCATATTTCATGTGTGTGTACAAGTGCTAAGAGTGCAAAATGGTGCTAGAACTACCTCCAAGAGCTTCTTGGGTGTTTGAATCTTGATGGGACAGAGCTAGAGGGTTTCAAGAACTCCTGGAATCGTCTCCACAGCAGCTCCAACTCGTGTGGGTTGATGGATGTTGTTCTTATGCTTCAATCTATTCAAGAATAAGCTCCAAATGACTCCTAGATAGCTCCAATGTGGTTAAAGGTGGTGAAACAGGGTGATAATGGCCGAACAGAGAGTTTTCAGTCGAGAGATTGGGATAGGATAGCCAGAAATGATTTCATCTTGGATATATAAAGATTTTGCGTGTAAGGGTCGTCGCGTACCGCGACATATGTCCAAAAAGCAGCTCCGCGTACCGCGGCGATTAAAATAATCATTCTGTTCCCGAAACACGCCGCGTACCGCGATGGTGGCAGATGATCGGCCGTCGCGTATCGCGATGGTTTTCGGAGAGTTCAAATTCTCCCGCCCAGGCTTCGCGTATCGCGAAGGCCCAATTGGGTGCCCATCGCGTACCGCGATGGGTCTCGGTTGAGCCCAATTAGCCCAATTTCATGGTTTTGAGCCGAATTTCTCGTATTTCTCGAATACGATCATCGTTTCTCGATGCATAAGCGTTGTTCTACTAACTTAGGTTCTCCGGAACCTAATTGTGCAGTGTAAGTGTACTGTGGTTTGATCCGTTCACCAACGTTCGTCATTCAAGACACGTGCGAGTTTCGTGCGATAATTCCTCGAATTATCGGTGTGTTTGGTCCGTTGTGCCACGTGTCACACTAAATGTAATTATTCTAGTGCCACGTATGAAATAATAATACACATTATTATTAAAATAAAATGAATGCTGACCTGGAATTTGCGAGGTGTCACATCATCCCCCAGTTAATAGGAATTTCGTCCCGAAATTCAGTTCGTGTTGCTCGTGCCAGTTTGGTCGGAGAATAAGTGAGGGTATTTCTTTTTCATCTGATCCTCTCTTTCCCAGGTGTATTCCAGTCCTCGCCGCGAGTTCCATCGGACTTTCACTATTGGTATCTTACTGAGTTTCAACTTCTTGAGTTCCCGGTCCATGATTTCCACCGGTTCCTCAAAGAAGTGAAGTTGTTCGTCAATCTGGATTTCCTCCAAAGGAATCGCGAGCGTTTCGTCTGATAGACATTTCTTGAGATTAGAGACGTGAAACACGTTGTGTACACTACTCAATTCTTGCGGTAGTTGTAGTTCGTAGGCCACGGGGCCTATTCGTTTTGTAACACCCCAACCTGATTAGGGCTGACGTGTCACTTATACGGAGATCAGAATTAATGCAACAATCCAAAATAAATTTAAATATGATTAAAATCTTACATAAGTCAACCAAGACACAAATAAAAGTCTTATGATAATGTTTATTACATTATTTTATAATCAGTCCTTGATAATCTCTTGTATCTCTTCTCTCAATTCCCAGCCTGGTTTCCTGGATTACCTATACAAGACACATAAACACCACCAAAAACAAATACGGCTGAGCCAAAGAATGCTCAGTAACGGATAAACAACAGTAATTAAAAGAAGTTCAGAAGGTGGTGAAGGTAATGAGAATAACCATCATAAACAGATACCATAAATAGAACAAAAACAGAAACAGAACGGTAAACAGTGGTCTGAGAATACAATATAACCTTTCAAAAACAACAATATAGGTTATAATTTAAGTCAGAAATGATGGGAAATCCCAGAATATACCACGAGCCGACTGTACATATAAAAGTGTAAGGTTCACGGGTAGCTACTCCCGATTACCAGACACATGAGATAGTTAGTGTTGGCATACACGTCACTATCCCCCAGAAATCAGAAAGTACAGTTAAAAATTATCCTAGGACCAGTCCATACGCCTCTCCAGAATTCAGTAGGTGCACATGTGTACTATCAGAGTACTAAAATAGAGACGCCGTGAACTCAACTAACCGCCACGGTTGGTTCCACATCATGGTTGCCGCCATGAAGGGCCTGTAGTCATCCTTACAGGTAGGGGCATGCTCGGGTAATAGATCAGAAGTCCAGTAGGTTCAGTAAGTTCAGTAGGGTAGTTAAACTACCAAGTAATGTCATAATCAGATCATGCAATAATGAGTACAATAATATAGACCTATTGCATGTTAAACGAAACAGGGAAACACGATATCATATCGTGGCAATATAGAAACAGAAATTAAACGGTTACAGAAACAGAAATACTAAGATTTAATTAAACAGAATCCGTACGAAACGGTATGCAAAACATAAATATACTATAAGTGGTGAAAAGAAAATCCGTACCTTAGCCTTTGCAATTTAATTAGCAAATACATCCGATAATAAGCAAGTATTCCAATTCCCAGATAAATCAGAAATCTGTGTTTTTGTTTAATTTCACGTTAGTTTAAGCGAAATACAATTCGTATGCTTAATTGGTTAGATTTTTGGTAATCTAGACCTTTCTAAAGTTTAACCGGTCGGATCAGTTCATTAAATAAGTCCGTTTCTAAAAGTTCGTAAGTATTCGTTAATTTCTTAAATTGGTGATTTGAACGTTTTTCAATTGTAAAGGTTACGAAAAGTTGTTTTGAGAAACGTTTAACTCGTGACTTGTCAAATCCGATATTTAAAGGTTATCCGGTTGAACTAAGTTCACCATCGTTTACTTGTTGGTCTCGTTAACCTAAGGAACACTCCAACTCGATAGGAGCCTGTTCGGAGAGAAATGACAAAACAAAACAAAGATGTGTATGAGATTTTCAACGCCGTAACCAACCGAGTAGTTTAACCATTTGAACCAAGCTTCCAATTTATAATCAGACTGTATTTATTATTTACCCTTAGCTCCTATTCGCCACATTCTTCTTTGTTTTCTTTTCTGGTTATCAAAAACAACGGTTATTTAAAATACTTGATTGTATATTATGAACTTGTAAACTTCCTTGAACATATATGTGGATGCACACCCATCCCCCACATCAAGATTTCAACGAAACCCTCATGAAATCTTGTATACACATATTTTACTTTACTAAAATAGTCATGTTCTAAATTCAACTTTACCGATTTGCATGAAAGTTCACCGGAGGTTTTTAAATCCATAATCGTTCATATAACCCATAATAACTAAATAGACACATAATCGTAGACATTCTAGATAACCGAAATTTACCTTAAAAGTAGTGTGAAAATGAACCATATCCAGCAACGGAGATGTACACGATTATGGTTCCGATGTCCTCGGTGGTGAAATGTTCGGCGGTAACGGTTCTTAATGCTAGTTTCAGGAGAAGACGATAATCTTTCCAGCAATAGTTATACTTTAGGATCAACATCACGGTCTTGAGGGTGAAGAAGGTTTGACTAGAGATGATGCATTCGGTTGATGACTCGGTGGTTTCTTGATTGATCGAAAACTTGAAAATTGTTCGGTTTAGAAGATGAAAATGGAAGAATTATGCCCAGGGAATTGAACCTTCTATTGTTTTGTTTTCATTTGTGAAATACTGGTCGAGAGTAGTTGAGAAGTCTGAAACGTAAATAGTATATGATTGACCCAAATCATTCACTAGGAGTAACCGAAATTGTAATTAAGGTGCCTAATTCAAGAACAAAAATCATAACTTGAGTTTTTAATGTGGTTGGGTTCCACTTGAATGTTGTTAAAGTATCATTTTTCTAAATTATAAATATTTCCGCGATGGTGGTCTAATGGTAAGAGATGAGAATCTATAATGTAAGTCTAGGTTCAAAGTACGGTACCACTCAACTTATCCTGAGTTAAATGATTTACCTCCCTACTTTTGGGTCGTGGGACCGGTCGGTAAGAGGCGCCTCATTGTCGCGTTCACCATTTAAATTATAAATATTAACGTAATGCATCCATCATTTTGTTTTAGTTTAACTAAATAATAACCGAATCAGTGATTAATTAGTCAGATCGGCTAACTTCATAATTTCAAATGTTTATTATTCTACTCATAAATCTATCTGAATTTGAAATGAATTACACCCAAACTTTAGTATTATATCTTTATTATTAACTTACTATTATTTTGTTTAATTTAATATTATCCCCTGAATATTCCAAATGTGTGTGTAATTGTGTGTGTATATATAAATATATGTTTGTATATATTTATTTAATTTGCGGGTATTATACGTTTAGTGATCTCGAATGGTCCGATATAACGAGGATTTAACTTTCCCCGCTTCCTGAATCGAATCACTCCCTTCCAAGGTGAGACTTTAAGGAGTACTCGGTCTCCCACTTGGAATTCCAAAGGTTTGCGCCTCTTGTCAGCATAGCTCTTCTGTCGATCCCGAGCTGCTGCCATTCTGTTGCGTATCTGCACGATCTTTTCAGTTGTTTCGTGCACGAGTTCGGGTCCGGTCAATTGGCTTTCACCAATTTCCGCCCAACAGAGTGGTGATCTGCACTTACGTCCGTAAAGTGCTTCAAACGGTGCAGCTCCAGTACTGGTGTGATAGCTGTTATTATAGGAAAACTCTACCAAAGGTAAGTGAGTCTCCCAGCTGTTACCGAAGTCAATCACACATGCTCGAAGCATGTCTTCCAAGGTCTGGATGGTTCGTTCGCTCTGACCATCCGTTTGTGGGTGATAGGCAGTGCTCATATCTAATCTTGTCCCAAGCGCCTTGTGTAAGGACTTCCAAAAATGTGCCGTGAAACGGCTGTCTCGGTCAGATATAATAGAGATTGGGACTCCGTGTCTGGATACGATTTCCTTTAAGTAGACTCGGGTTAACTTCTCCAGTTTGTCAGTTTCCTTAATCGGTAAGAAGTGTGCCGATTTCGTGAGTCGGTCTACGATGACCCAGATGGTATCGCAACCACTTGCTGTCTTCGGCAGCTTGGTAATAAAATCCATGGAAATCTGTTCCCATTTCCATACTGGAATTTCCGGTTGTTGGAGTAACCCTGATGGTTTCTGATATTCGACCTTAACCTTGGAGCAAGTCAGGCGCTTACTCACATAGGTTGCAATTTCTGATTTCATGTTAGGCCACCAGTAAGTTGCCTTTAAGTCTTGGTACATCTTGTTGGAACCTGGATGTACTGAGTATCGACTCTTGTGAGCTTCATCCATCACTACTTCTCTCAGTCCCCCGTAGCGTGGAATCCAAATACGATCCATTAGGTAGTAAGCTCCGTCGTCTCTCTGTTTCATTTGCTTGTCCATCCCTCTCATGGCCTCTAGAGTAAGGTTTTCGGCTTTCAACGCTTCTTGTTATGCGATCCGAATTTGATTTGGTAGTTCGGAGTGGATGGTAAGTTGTAGTGCGCGCACGCGTTTGGTCGTTTCTTTCCAGCTTAGTGCGTCGGCTACTACATTGGCTTTACCGGGATGATATTTGATTGCACAATCATAATCACCTATCAGTTCGACCCATCTGCGTTGTCTCATGTTCAGTTCCTTTTGGTCGAAAATGTGCTGTAGGCTCTTATGATCAGTAAATATTGTGCACTTGGTGCCGTACAGATAGTGTCGCCAGATCTTCAGTGCGAACACTACGGCTCCCAACTCTAAATCGTGAGTTGTGTAGTTCTTTTCGTGTACCTTCAATTGTCGTGACGCATACGCTATAACTTTCTCGCATTGCATCAACACACAACCGAGTCCTTGCTTTGATGCGTCACAGTACACCACAAAATCCTCGCACCCGTCTGGTAGCGATAAGATTGGTGCACTGCACAATTTCTGCTTCAACAGATCAAAAGCAGCTTCTTGTTTTTCTCCCCATTCGAATTTCTTGTCTTTGTGTGTAAGGGAAGTCAATGATTGCGCGATCTTCGAGAATCCCTCGATAAACCGCCTGTAGTACCCGGCCAACCCTAAGAACTGTCGCACCTTAGTTGGAGTCTTAGGCGCTGCCCACTTCTTGATTGCCTCGATCTTGGCTGGGTCTACGTGTATCCCTTTCTCGTTTACTACGTGTCCAAGGAACTGAACTTCGCGAATCCAGAAATCACATTTAGAGAACTTCGCGTATAGTTGTTCCTTCTTCAGCAGTTCTAAGACACGTCTCAAGTGATCGGCATGTTCTTCCTGAGTCTTAGAGTAGATCAAGATGTCATCAATAAATACGATTACGAACTTATCGAGATATGGTTTACACACCCGATTCATGAGATCCATGAATACTGCCGGTGCGTTAGTCAATCCAAAAGGCATGACTAGGAACTCGTAATGTCCGTACCGTGTTCTGAATGATGTCTTCGGTATGTCTTCCTCCTGTATTCTAAGTTGATGGTAACCAGATCTTAAATCAATCTTCGAATAATAACTTGACCCTTGCAATTGGTCGAACAGGTCGTCTATTCGAGGTAGAGGGTATCGATTCTTGATTGTTACCTTGTTTAGTTCCCGGTAGTCTATACACATACGGAATGAACCGTCTTTCTTTTTCACGAATAAGACCGGAGCTCCCCAAGGTGAGAAACTCGGTCGGATAAATCCTTTATCTAACAACTCTTGCAGTTAATTAGATAACTCTTGCATTTCAGTAGGAGCCAATCGGTATGGTGCCTTGGCTATTGGTGCAGCTCCTGGTGTTAAGTCTATCTGGAACTCCACTTGTCGTGCTGGTGGTAGTCCCGGCAGATCGTCAGGAAAAACTTCCGGAAAATCGCGAACAACATCGATGTCCTCGATCTTCCGTTCCTTCTTTGGTTGTTCGGTGATAAGGGCTAGGATAGCCGTGTATCCTTTCTGTAGATATTTGTTAGCCTTCATGCAAGTCATGATGTTTAACGGTATCCCACGCCGTTCTCCTTGGATTGAGATCTGCTCTCCACTTGGCAACGTAACTCGTACAATCTTCTCCTTGCACACGATCTTAGTGTGGTTTGCAGATAGCCAATCCATTCCAATCACCACGTCGAAACTCCCGACAGTTACCGGCATTAGGTCAATCACCAGTTGATGGTCTGCTAGTGTTAGAACACACCCTTTGATGATATGTTGTGTTTCGATAAGTTTGCCATCAGCTAACTCTACGGTATACTTATAATCTAGTGGTGTTGGTGTCATATCAAGCAATTTACTAAATTCACTAGAGATAAAACTCCTATCGGCACCGGTATCAAATAATATGCTAGCGTAGACATTATTTAAAAGGAACGTACCGATGACGACGTTTGGATCATCTTTAGCTTCCCCGGATCCGATCACGAATGCCCTCCCCCTTGCTGGGTTGCCGCCTGCGTTCTTGTTTTACGGGCAATCTCTGCGCATATGCCCCGGCTTCCCGCAAGTGAAGCATCCCTTCAATGTATTATCCTTGTTGGGGTTAGGGTTGGGGTTTGATCGGCATTCCTTGGCCAGGTGTCCGTTCCTGCCACAGTTGGTGCACCGAACTCTTCGGCATGGGCCGTGATGGTGGTATGAGCAGTTGTTGCATTTGGGGTTGTTGCCCCGATACCCCCCTTTGTCCTGATTGTTTGGTTGGGTGGCAGTGAAGACCTTGGCAGGTGTAGGTCAGTGTTGAGTTGGCTGTTGGGGTGAAAAGGTTCGGTTGTTGTTGGGCTCCCACTTCTTCTTGGGTTCTTGGGGTTTCTAATGTTCACCCCTCTTTGGCAGCTTTCCCTGTGCTACTGCCTGATCAGTTAGTTTGTAGGCAAGTCGGATCAATGGTTGAATTGTGGTGTGATCGGAAGCAGTTACCATGCTCTGTATCTGCTCCGGCAATCCACTGATGAATTGCTCGATCTTTTTATACTCCGGCGTCACCATTGCCGGGCAGAGCTTGCACAGTTCATGAAACCGAGTGTAGTACTTCTCGATTTCTGACCCTACCATCTTGTGTACCCAGAATTCTTCCTCAAGTTTCCTGATCTCGTCACGAGGACAATATTCCTCATGCAGCATCCTGGTGAAGTTCTCCCATGGGATGGAGTTTGCAGTCTCCAGTCCAAGGGTCTGGACATGGGTATTCCACCAGGTGAGGGCTGGTCCCTCCAGAGTCCCGGTGGCATACTTTACTCGGTTTTCCTCCGAGCATTCAGACATGGAGAATACCGACTCCAATTTCTCAATCCAGCGAAGCAGTCCCACTGCTCCCTCGGTACCCTGGAACTTGTGAGGGTGGCAGCTCAGAAAGGCTTTAAACGAGCATCCTTTTGCTGCGCTCCCTTGTGATCCTGTGCATCGGAGTTCAGTGTAACGTGTTAGTGTCGGTGTTGCCTATGCTAAGTTAGTCAGGTTAGGTAGATGTTAGTACCGTTGTTAGTACCGCTAGTCTCGCTAGCGTGTCGGTTTGCTTCGTATTCTGCAAGCACCTTGTTGAACTTGCGTTCAACCATCATGTCGATTCTGGCCTTCTCGGCCTTACGTTTGAGTCTGAGGGCATTGGTTCCTCTTCCGGACATGTTTCTATATGGAGGGGTTAGAGTGTTAGTCAACATATGTCAAAGTGTTAGTCAGTAGTTAGATAAGATGTCATGTCAGAGGTCAAGTTAGATATCATATTAGAGATTGTGTTAGCAATAGTCATAACAATACAACAGATAATAATAAAGCATAATTCTCATTAATACCAAATTTTGAAGTACAATGATTTTAAAGGAAAGTACAATGCAAGTTCTTCGAGCACATCCCGCTCGTCTAGGCCAAAATGAAATAAAAGGAAAAAAACGATACAAAATAAAAAAAATCCGCTAATCTGAGTCCATGGAGACATGGGAGATGTCACTAGCTACGTCTCCATCATCATCATCCTCCTCTGGATCCTCGTCGGGATCCTCGTCAAAATCTCCTTCTTCGGGGTCCTCGGCCTCGAACTGTGGTCCATCGTCCTCAGCTGGCGGTTCCTCAATAAACTACGCCGCCCATGCGTTGAGCATGGCGTCGCTGGCCTGTACCATCGCCTGAGTCTCGGTTATGTCTGTCCGGTTCTCAGTGATGCGCCCGTCATGCTCCTGCATGACATCGACTATCTGGCCGTGCTGCGACATAAGCTGGGACACCTGGAGACGTAAGGTCTCCACCTGCTCCTCCAAGCGATCGTTCTGCTCCTCCAACCGGTCGCTTCGCCTTTCCAGGCGACCGTTCTTCTCGCGAAGAACGCGAACCTCATCGGCCAGCTCGGCGTGTCTCCGAAGCTCCCGCCGTGTTACGGCGACATGAGCCGCGAAGGCTCTCTCCATCGGCATCCCAAGTGCCGGTAGTCGCGGGCCCTCAGAGGTATCGCCCTTGTATCGTGGCGTAGGCACCCGCTCTCCCACTACCCAATCTCGTAGGAGGTTAGGCAACCATCCCCAGTATCGCTCCCGTGCCAGCATCTGGGCTCGCCTCTCCATCTCAGCGTCTACCTGGGCCACTATGCTATCAATCCTGCGTCGACTCTCTTCGGTCAAGTCGTCGACCGCTGGGCGTTTGCCCGGGTTCCGGTTAGCATCTCTGTTGTTATCGTCCATCCTTTAAGTTCTCAGATTAGTAAACAACAGTTCAGTAATAATAATAATATCAGTGTGCAAATTGTAAATGTAGTGTCTAGTGTAGAGCAGTGATTATAGTCTAAGTTTACTAAATGCAAACCTAGTTCCCTATAACCAAGGCTCTGATACCAGTCTGTCACACCCCCAAATTCCCACTCGTGGTGTCAGTCCACGTGGGTGTGACGTGGCCAGGATCACAGCTCATGGTCATATAGAACGACTCTATATGAGTTACACAATCACACATGTATGTAAAATAACATAGTTTCATTCATTATGCAGCGGAAAGTATTTTAACATCATAAGAGAAATATGTAGTAGCGGAAAGTAAATTGTTTGAAACAGACACTACATAGTTAAACTCATTATCAAATACATCAAATGCACGCAATCCTAGGACATGAGTCTAAATGAGTGCCAGACTCCTTAGCGTGTCCTTGTGCGTGTCCTTGCGTGTGCTCCATTCAATTGCCTGAGAATACATGCGAAAAGTGTCAACTAAAAAGTTGGTGAGCTCACAGGTTTAGATAGACAGAAATAGTAAACAGATATATACTAGGCATGTTTAAGTTTAGTTGTTGGATCTACGATCCGTGAGTGTGTCATGTCATCTTACCGAAACTCGACTGTGTCCATTTGCCTCCGCGGGTCATCGCTGAACCCGACATCAACATCGATATTACACTCGTTATGACCTCCAGTCAACGTTGTTGCCGAGTGGGGCTAGTCAAACCAGTAGTACTACGTAATAACGACTCGTTCGTAACAACTAACGGTAAGGATAAGTGAGGGCTTTATGCGATAAAAGTTACACTCAAAAAAAAGAAACGGTTTCACAACATACCAGTCATATATCTAAAACGGTTGCATTGTATTCTCACCCCAAAGTTGAGTAAAAACAGTTAAAGAGTAAAAGTGGGGCCGTAAACTCACCTGAGTTTGATAATGCGTTTGCTCAACAGAGTTAGCGTAGCTCGCCGGCTAGTAGTCACCTATATCATATAGGTACTATGAGTTTGTGTTCACAAATTCGGGTCTCACGGACCGTGTTTAGCGTTCAACAACTCCAAGTTGTTGGTGGGTCGAGTTGACCGTGTTTGACTGTGTTGACTGTGTTTGACCTAACGACCCGTTGGTGACGGTTTGGATCAAGTGCTCGTGTATTGTGCGGTTTAGTGTCGTGCGAAGTGTACGGATACCAAAAATCATTCCTATGAGGAAACTTACTATTTATGGTAAGTTCCTATTTTAGGAAAGTTTCCACATTAGGCTGGTCATGCATTAACTCACATTCCGATTGTTCTAACATGCATATTTATCCTAAATGAGCATGTTATCAAATAGCACATCGTTACACATAGTCGGTTTAACATAGTTTGCGCGTAAAAGTTTCCATAATTAGAAAGTGTGCATAAACAAGCATTTTTCACCAAGTTTAACAATCAATATCATCTAACATCATTATCTTAGTCCTAAATAACCCATTAATCACGATCATTACAACTAACATGTGACAAATCATTAACTTGGCAACATAAAGTTACTATATTTAGTAACTTATGAAAATAACACAAAATCAAGTCTCCCAATAACATATTTCTTTCAATATCATCATATAATCACCAAATAAACATGTTAGACTCATAACATTATCATACCTATCAACAAGTTGCGAACTTACGATAAAAAGTTACTATTTATAGTAACATTCATGAAAATCATCCTTTTGACATCTCTAAACATTCTAACACATCAATGATCATTCTATTAGTTTCTAAACATCATTATAAGCATAAACCTTAGATCTAACCATATGCATAATGTCATTTCATCAAAAATGCACAATTTGTAACATTAAAGTTTCCATTATTAGTAATATTGCTAATAATCATGCTCTTGGCCTCAACAATCATGCTAGGCCTTTCAAATCATAACAAATCTCATAACTAACAACATATCAATATCATGCACTCACAAGTACCCATTTGGTGACAAAGTCAACAAATAACCATCTAATCTTAACAATATCATCATAGATCATAGCTAGATCATTAAATCAGTAACAATATCATAGATAACACATCCATAGACTCTAAAATTCGTGCATGAAGTGTGTGTATGATTGCATGTGCTTGAATCATATTTCATGTGTGTGTACAAGTGCTAAGAGTGCAAAATGGTGCTAGAACTACCTCCAAGAGCTTCTTGGGTGTTTGAATCTTGATGGGACAGAGCTAGAGGGTTTCAAGAACTCCTGGAATCGTCTCCACAGCAGCTCCAACTCGTGTGGGTTGATGGATGTTGTTCTTATGCTTCAATCTCTTCAAGAATAAGCTTCAAATGACTCCTAGATAGCTCCAATGTGGTTAAAGGTGGTGAAACAGGGTGATAATGGCCGAACAGAGAGTTTTCAGTCGAGAGATTGGGATAGGATAGCCAGAAATGATTTCATCTTGGATATATAAAGATTTTGCGTGTAAGGGTCGTCGCGTACCGCGACATATGTCCAAAAAGCAGCTCCGCGTACCGCGGCGATTAAAATAATCATTCTGTTCCCGAAACACGCCGCGTACCGCGATGGTGGCAGATGATCGGCCGTCGCGTATCGCGATGGTTTTCGGAGAGTTCAAATTCTCCCGCCCAGGCTTCGCGTATCGCGAAGGCCCAATTGGGTGCCCATCGCGTACCGCGATGGGTCTCGGTTGAGCCCAATAAGCCCAATTTCATGGTTTTGAGCCGAATTTCTCGTATTTCTCGAATACGATCATCGTTTCTCGATGCATAAGCGTTGTTCTACTAACTTAGGTTCTACGGAACCTAATTATGCAGTGTAAGTGTACTGTGGTTTGATCCGTTCACCAACGTTCGTCATTCAAGACACGTGCGAGTTTCGTGCGATAATTCCTCGAATTATCGGTGTGTTTGGTCCGTTGTGCCACGTGTCACACTAAATGTAATTATTCTAGTGCCACGTATGAAATAATAACACACATTATTATTAAAATAAAATGAATGCTGACCTGGAATTTGCGAGGTGTCACAGTTTGACCAATTGCAAGGGTCAAGCTACTATTCGAAGATCAATTTAAGGTGTGATTACCGTCAACTAAGAATACAAGAAGAAGACATACCGAAGACAGCCTTCAGGACACGATACGGACATTACGAGTTTCTAGTCATGCCTTTCGGGCTGACTAATGCACCAGCTGTATTCATGGATCTTATGAATCGGTTGTGCAAGCCGTCTCTTGACAAATTCGTAATCGTATTCATAGACGACATCCTGATCTACTCCAAGAATCAGAAGAACATCCCGAACATTTGAGACTTGTCTTGGAGCTACTGAAGACAGAACAACTATATGCGAAATTTTCCAAATGCGATTTTTGGATTCGCGAAGTCCAGTTCCTTGGACATGTGGTGAACGAAAAAGGGATACATGTAGACCCAGCCAAAATCGAGGCAATTAAGAACTGGGAAGCAGTCAAGACCCCGACCGAGGTGCGATAGTTCTTAGGTTTGGCGGGATACTACAGGCGATTTATCGAGGGATTCTCGAAGGTCGCACAATCATTAACATCTCTCATGCATAAAGACAAGAAGTTTGAATGGGGGGAAAAACAAGAAGCTGCTTTCAACTTATTGAAGCAAAAACTATGAACTGCACCGATCCTATCCCTACCAGACGGATGTGAAGATTTCGTAGTTTATTGCGACGTGTCAAAACAAGGACTCGGTTGCGTGTTAATGCAACGCGAGAAAGTTATAGCATACGCGTCCCGACAATTGAAAGTGCACGAGAAGAACTACACAACGCACGATCTGGAGTTCGGAGCCGTGGTGTTCGCATTGAAGATCTGGCGACACTATCTGTACGGCACTAAGTGCACTATATTTACGGATCATAAGAGCCTACAACACATCTTCGATCAGAAGGAATTAAACATGAGGCACTCCGATGGGTCGAGCTGATAGACGATTATGATTGTGCTATCAAATACCATCCAGGGAATGCTAATGTAGTGGCTGACGCGTTAAGCAGAAAGGAAACAACCAAACACGTGCGTGCACTACAACTTACCATCCACTCCGAGCTACCAAATCAGATCCGAATCGCACAACAAGAAGCTCTGAAAACAGAAAATCTTACTCTCAAAGCCATGCGGGGTATGGATAAACAAATAAAGGAGAAGGATGATGGAGCTTACTATCTGATGGATCGGATTTGGATTCTACGCTACAGGGGATTGAGAGACGTATTGATGAATCAAGCTCATAAGAGCCGGTACTCGGTACACCCAGGCTCTGACAAGATGTACCACGATCTGAAGACAACCTACTGGTGGCCTAACATGAAGTCGGAAATCGCGACTTATGTGAGTAAGTGTCTGACTTGCTCGAAAGTGAAGCTCGAATATCAGAAACCATCAGGGTTACTTCAACAACTAGAAATCCTAGTATGGAAATGGGAGCAGATTTCTATGGATTTTATCACCAAATTACCAAAGGCAGCAAGTGGTTGCGATACCATTTGGGTTATCGTAGACCGACTCACGAAATCAGCACACTTCCTACAGATCAAGGAGACTGATAAATTGGAGAAACTAACTCGAATCTACTTGAAGGAAGTTGTTTCCAGACATGGAGTCCCAGTCTCCATAATATATGACCGAGACAGCCGTTTTACGGTGCATTTTTGGAAGTCTTTACATAAGGCCCTTGGGACAAGATTGGATATGAGCACTGCCTATCACCCGCAGACGGATGGGCAAAGTGAACGAACCATCCAAACACTGGAAGATATGCTTTGAGAATGTGTGATAGATTTCAGTAACAGCTGGGAGACTCACCTACATTTGGTGGAGTTCTCATATAACAACAGTTATCACACCAGCATTGGAGCTGCACCTTTTGAAGCACTTTACAGATGTAAGTGCAGATCACTACTCTGTTGGGCGGAAGATGGTGAAAGCCAACTGACTGGACCCGACCTTGTGCACGAGACGACTGAGAAGATCGTGCAGATACGTAACAGAATGGCAGCAGCTCGGGATCGACAAAAGAGCTATGCCGACAAAAGGCGCAAACCCTTGGAATTCCAAGAGGGAGACCGTGTACTTTTAAAGTCTCGCCTTGAAAGGAAGTGATCCGATTCGGGAAGCGGGGAAAGTTAAATCCTCGTTACATCGGACCACTCGAAATCACTAAACGTATAGGCCTTGTGGCCTATGAACTACAGCTACCGCAGGAATTGAGTAACGTGCATAACGTGTTCCATGTATCAAACCTCAAGAAGTGCTTATCGGATGAAATGCTCGCAATTCCTTTAGAGGAAATTCAGATTGATGAACAACTTCACTTCGTTGAGGAACCGGTAGAAATCATGGACCGGGAAGTCAAGAAACTAAAGCTCAGTTGCATACCGATAGTTAAGGTGCGATGGAACTCACGACGTGGACCGGAATACACATTGGACCGAGAGGACCAAATGAAAACGAAATACCCTCACTTGTTCACCGACCAGACTAATACCAGCAACACGAACTGAATTTCAGGACGAAATTCTTATTAACTGGGGGATGATGTGACACCTCGCAATTTCCAGGTCAGCAGTAACTTTATTTTAATCATAATGTGTATCATTATTTCTTACGTGCCACTAGAATAATAAATATTTAGTGTGACACGTGGCACAACAGTCCAAACACTCTGATAATTCGAGGAATTATCATAAAACGCACGCACGCGTCTTGAATAACGAACATTGGTGAAAGCACAGTACACTTTCAGTGCACTTAGGTTCTGGGGAACCTAAATGTGTTAGAACAATGCTTATATGTCGAGAAACGATGATCGTAATCGTGAAAAACACGAAAATCGATTCGAAACAACAAAATTGGGCCTATTGGGCTCCTCAGGGACCCATCGCGGTATGCTAAGATCCACTGGAAGAAGCATAGCGGTACGCGATGGATGGGCAGGCAATTTGAATCCCGAAATCTATCGCGGTACGCGGAGCCTTTCGGAGACCCTCATCGCAGTACGCGAAGAGTCCAACTCGCAAAATCTTTTATTAAACCAAGATTAATCGTTGCTAAGCCACCTTATAACCTCTTTCTCGACCCCAGGTGCCATAATTCGACTTAACCTCTCTCCTTCACTTGCAAATCTCTGCTGGAAGCCATTGGAGCACTCTAAGGAAGCTTGGATTGAAGAAATTGAAGCTTAAGAGCTTAAGGAGGCCATTGTAAGTGCGCATCCTCATCATCAACACTCTCTAGCAGCTAGAATCCCTTCATTGATCAGTCCCAGGAGCTCTACAACCTGCCCCAAGCCTTATCTCATCGATTGAAGCATCTCAAGGTAGCAACTATGCCCCATATAGCCTAAAATCACCTCCAAACCCACATGCATGATGAATCACTCACATGCAACACCATCACCCACTCAAGCACGGATTTTGTGATTGTAGATCCGTTATTTAGTGAGATTTCTACTGATTTGAGGTTGTTAGGGCGATCTATGACGACATTGATGGAATTTGATGATGATTTGTTGATTTTGCTATGAAATGGGTGTTTGTAGTAACATGCATGTATGATCTAAGCCTATTTGTATGGTTCTTGATATTGAAATGTTGTTGTAAGTGATGTTTGTGATGATTTACAAGAGTTAGAAGGGTTATTGTTGTCAAGAGCATGATTATTTGCATTTTTGCTAAAAATAGTAACTTTATTGTTACAAAATGTGATTGATTGATGAAATGACCACATGCATGTATTTAGATCTAGTATTTAAGTATAAAATGATGATTTGAAACCATTGTGATGATTATTGATGTGTTTAGGTTACTAGAAATGTTCAAAGATGCGATTTGCACACTATTTCTAAAAATGGAAAAGAATTTGTAGAAAGTGATCAACCATTTGAACAAGGTAAGTCACCCGTTACTGTTGAGTTTGTTTAATGTTGTGATAATGAATCACAAATATTGTGATCATGTGAACAAAACTCAATTGGTGATCCACATGGATATAAACCATGTGTTGAATGTGATATAGTGATGACCTATAAGTGTGTAGGCATTCATGTTTGCTTAAATTGATATTAATCCACATGAGTGTGGATAATGTTGTTGAAAGTATGTTGAAATGGTTCACTTGAATGTGAACTAAGGAGGTAGTGGACAACTTAGTTGATCTACAATGATGTAGACAACTGTTTGTTATACGTAAGTATAATTGGTTCACTTGTATGTGAAAAAATTGTGATTGATTTACCTTATATGATTCACAAGGTGTGTGAACATATGAAAGGGTGATGGACCTTATGTTGAATTTGGAGTTAGACACTAATATATGTTATTTGGAATCACAATTGTGTGACTATTTGTTGTTTGTGTCTAATGATGACTAAATGTGTAAATAACACATGTAGTAAACTTTGTGTTAACGGATTCTCAAGGGTGAGAATATAATTATATTATTGAAAGTTTGAGTAATTAACAAGATTGTGGAAACTCAATAAGACACCTAAGTGTGTCGTTTCGAAGTTAATAGTGTGACACATGTTTGGTAAATATAAAGAATTGTATTTGATGATCTACAATTGTGTAGACAGTTCTGGTTGATTCACTTGAGAGTGAACAATCAGTATGTTGAAATATAGTTAAATGATTCACAAGGTGTGTGAACATATGAATTGGGAGTATATTTGAGGTAAACACAAGTTAATGTGTTTAAATTGTGTGTAAGTTACCTATTTGATTGAGCTTGTAGTTGTAGGACGGGGGAGTCCACACTACAAGTGTTTGTGCATTTAGCACATATACATGATTAGTTGGGTTGATTGAAATGGATAATAGTGATTGTGGTCATTGTGGTTGAATGATTCACAAGGTGTGTGAACATGTGGTGATCTACAAATGAGTAGATGTTAAATTGGAGATATGCATGTTGATTCACAAGGTGTGTGAACATAAGACATTAAATTCCAATTCAATTGATTCATAAGGTGTGTGAACAAATGGTGGATTGGTAATGTGTATGCTGATTCACAAGGTGTGTGAACATAAGACATGCTGAAATAACCGAACTAAATAATAATACAAATAATAATAGCAACATCAATAATTAATAATTAATAATAATATTAATAATAAAACTTAAACTTTATGTTGCTAGAGAGATATTATTCCCACCTCACAATATATATTGAATTTTGTAATTGAAGTTACGTAATTTACCAGCATATCCATATTGATTCCAATTTAACACCGCAACAAACTTTCCGAGTTTATAGTGTTCACGCCTTCATTCGTGTGATTGGTTGAAGTTTATTTAAAGCCATGAAACCCCACTATTCCACCACTCATCTGATCTCTCGCAGCGTCAATAATCCGGTGTGTCATGCTTCAATCCTATCACGCAACAGCCGCCGCCACGAAGAACCGACATTGTCTAGCATTGTATTCTTTTAACAGAAGGTAATATTTGCATCTGGAACCGATTACGTTTTAAAGCATGCACGATTAAGAATTTACAGTTTGTAGGCGTTTGTTTGATGCTAGATCATACACTTAGTCATCACGATCAACTAGCACGTTCAACATAAAGCTTCAGAAACTTCTTGTGAATCATCTTAGACGAACGCGACGTGTTGTCCGATCGAGTTAACTTCCATAGTTTTAATTAACGACAGGCGGATCATTCTTTGTATACGGGTAACGATTCTAATATGCTTGTCTTTCATATATATTATTGAGAGATATTGTATCAAATAGATTAGGATGATAGATTAAATGAAACCATATATAAAATAAATTGCAAGATACAAAACCTGCAAAAAGGTTTTGAGGTGCTTGCTTGTGTGGTTGTACCATACCACACCCAAATGCACAATGAATTTGAAATTCTAAGTTAATTCTGTTCCCATGTGTGTTGTTCCAGTAATATAGCATAACACACTTTTACTAACACACACATGAATTGAACCTCACGTGAAGAAGCTGCTGTGAATGAATTGTGTAGTAAACAGAGGAACAATAAAATGATGAATATGTACTAGAAATGGCATGATGTGCATGAAATCTAATATTTATGATAGAAAATTTAAGCTGCTTGAAAACGAATCCTTTAGTTTGACCATAATTAATTAGCTATTAAATTTCATGATTTAGTTATATTTGGTTAAATAAAGAAATAGTAAATTGGTGTGTTTAAGTAAGATGCACTTCATAGAATAAATATTAAAAAAAAATCTAAATAGTAAGGTTATTAATAAATATGTAGGTTAGACACATGTATAATTAAAAAGATATAAAATTTGTACAACGTTTAATTACAAATAATGTTTAGCTAAAATGTGTTTATGCTTCAAAAGTGTTAACTTGAGCACTAACTAAAGAAAAGAAAAGACCCACCAAATCTATTTTACAAAATGGTTCTTAACGTTAATTTTTAAATAAATTGTATTTAATTAGGTGGTCATAAATTCCAAGACAGACCTTAGAGATTTTGCAAGAGTTGAAATATTGTTAAAGGTATGGATTTTTGGTCCTTTGATCTTAGCTTTAATTTTTCGTATTATTCGTTTAGAGTACGTGTTCCGTCCCTCCTCATATTGTAGCATTTTATCTCTTGTGTCTCAACCGACTTGTTCTTGTTACTTGACTCTATCTTGTTATTGTTATATGACTTGAATTAGATTATTATTGACATCGTTATACATGCGATAGATTTAAATGCTTGAACTCATTATCGCATGTTCCCGATCATTGATTATTTGCTTAACGAGATTTAGCATACTTATATTGAAATATTGTTGATTTGACTTTATCGTTCGTTTGACCTCAATACCCGAGCACATCCTCCTATGGGTTCATAGGGCGTCAAATGAGGCACCCTTGACGTGCTCTATCTGTGGCGGAGCGATTAGTCCACGGCGTCTCTCACTGTTTATTGATGTGCTAAGTTGTTGCACTTATTGTTTATTTAGAGGCGTATGGATCGATCCTAGGATAATTATTATTGACTGTTATTGGTGAATGGTTAAGTATGTGTGCCCATGCTTCCATTGCACATTACTGGTACATTAGGGCTGCAGCCAATGTACATACTGATCATTGAGTTACCGAGACTGGCTCGTTTGGGTATTTCCTATTGATATGACTTGTTTATTTTTCTAAAGTCATATTTTCATTTTACCGTTTCGATAATGTATTGTTTGCTATTGTTTTATCCGTTACTGAGCAATTTTGGCTCAGCCGTATTTCTTTTCTGTGGTTTTCTTTGTATATACGGCAGGTACTCAAGAGGCTACTGGGAATGTGTGAAGAGAGAAAAATCAATGGAGTTAGGCTAATGAAGTGAGAATTATTAGTATTTGATTTAAGACTTTTGTTATTTTCTAGTTTGAACTGGTTTAAGGATTTTGTCTATTTAAGGATTTCATTTGAATTAGTACTTAATTATTATGGTTTATTGTTTTTGATTACTGTATCGAGTGACATGCCAGCTTTAAAAGAGTTGGGGTGTTACACATGCAGTTCCAATTTAATTGATTCACAAGATGTGTGAACAAATGATGGATTGGTAATGTGTATGCTGATTCACAAGGTGTGTGAACATAAGACATGCAATTCCAATTTAATTGATTCACAAGGTGTGTGAACAAATGGTGGATTGGTAATGTGTATGCTGATTCACAAGGTGTGTGAACATAAGACATGCAATTCCAATTTAATTGATTCACAAGGTGTGTGAACAAATGGTGGATTGGTAATGTGTATGCTGATTCACAAGGTGTGTGAACATAAGACATGCAATTCCAATTTAATTGATTCACAAGGTGTGTGAACAAAAGGGGTGATCTGCAACTGTGTAGGCATCAAATTGGTAATGTGCATGTTTTGATTCACAAGGTGTGTGAACATAAGACTTGCAATTCCAATAAAATAGATTCACAAGGTGTGTGAACAAAAGATGACCTACAAGGGTGTAGACATTCAAAAATTCAAGAGTCAAATTGTTAAATTTTGACTTTGGGAAATATGATGCACAACTGGAGTTTTGTTAAATTGTACATGAATGGTGATTCATGGGTTTTGGGTGGAAACGACCCATTAGTAAATCGTTTGTATGCGATTGAATATTGTTATCAAATTATATTTGAGACATTAGTAGTGTATCCATATGGTGTTATGGAATACACTTGGTGAAATAGTGGGGGTAAACTTACTTAGTTCTAACGAACTAATGGTGTGATTTAAATGTGGTGTTACAGGTACAAAAGAGTAAGGTGAACGGTAATGGTGATCGGGATGGAACAAAAAGATTTGAGTGGTGAATTGAAGTTAACTTGTTATAAGTATGTGGATATACTTTGACATGTTTTAATGTTTGAATGATTAAAAATGTGTGTGTTTACAAACTAAACACGGAAAGTTTTTTCTGGGACCTAAACCAAAATCTTAATTAAATATTTTAATGTTCGGAGGGGACAGAAAGTGACAGGGGTGTCACAGGTTGGTATCAGAGCAATGATTTGAGGGATTCAAGTGCGTTATGAACACTTGAACTCAAACTTGAAGCTCTTGATAAGGAAAAGAGGAAGTTGTTCGATCTAAGATCCGATCAGAAAGCCGAACTCACCAGGTATGATGTACCTGAAAATTGTTGTTTAAGGTTGTGTAGAAGTATATGAATATGAAACCACATGGGGTGGTATGTGGATTGTTGAAATTGATTAAAGTTATGATAAATTGCATAACTAATAAAAGTGTCATTATATGTTTAAAATAACTGACACTGATAATAGGAGACGATTCACATTCGTGTGAAGCTAATGTAAGATCACTGGTGTGTGGCATTAATATTAACATGTAAGTCCATAGTGATATGGCATTGGTATTTGTCATGTAAGTTCATAATGAAATGGCGTTGGTGTTTATCATGTAAGTCCACATTTTTGTGGCGTTGGGGGGTAATCCATGTACATGTACATAATAATAAGTTACCCATTTTGTTGAATTTGTAGTTATAGGACTTGTTTTGTTATAAACCAATATTCCTAACTTGTGTGAAACAGTGAACGTAAAGACACGGGTATATGGTTCATATCTTGTTATGCCTGGCCAGCTTAGTAACATATACATGATATGAACGTATCTTTGGGAACATTATTTCATATTAGTATATGGAAGAATTGGTAAGGTGTTAGAACATGGTGTATGTGACGAATAATCCTACTTATCATGAAAGTGCTTAGGCTAAAGAGTGCGGTCACGACATATAGTATCTCTGTGGGGATCATGAAACAATTTACAAAGTGAAAATGTACTTACGAATGTGTGCATATTTATATTCATTTTTATATTAATAAATAAATACAATTTCACTTTTACAAAGTATCTTAACTTAATTTTCACATATCTCTCCAGTCATATTAAATACATCTCTATTATTTTAAATAATTCAAGTTGAATAGTTATACTTTTATTTATACGTTTTATTATAAAAAAAAATTCGTAATATATTAAAACATGTCTTTTTATTAAAAACAGACTTTTCAAAATAACAAATAATTATAAAAATATATATTTTTGAGATCTAAATTTTTTAAAACAATTATTTTTCTAAAAAATAACAAATATTTTAAAGACAATATTTAAAAATATATATATATATATCATAAAAACGAGTATTTTTTAATCTTTAAAATGAGTACAATGTTGCTTCAAAAAATTAATTGTTTTCAGGTCATTGTGTCTAATTATCGTTATTGTGTCTTTTGATACTTTTGTGTATAATTATCTTTTTATGTTTTTCTTACAGATAACTTTGTCTTTTTTATAACTAATTGTGTCTTTTTAAATATTAATGTGTTATTTATAATTGTCGTTGTGTCATCCTAACTTAACATTATGTATTCTGCAACATTATTGTGTCTTAAATTGTTTTGGAAACACAATATTGAGCAGAAACATAAAAGACACAATGACTATACAAAAGACACAATGACATGTATAAAAACACAATGTATATACAAAAGATAAAATGACTTGTACAAAATTGTTCATAGTCGTCATTGTGTCTTTTTACAGGTAATTGTGTCTTTTTTAAAGAACACTATGTTATTCATACTCGTCATTTTGTTATTTATACTCATCATTGTGTCATCCTTGCTTGTCATTATGTGTAATGCAACATCATTGTGTCTTAAATTGTTCACGAAAACACAACATTGATCAGAAACACAAAATAAACAATGACCTGCACATAAGACACACTGTCATGTACAAAAGATACAATGATCTGTACAAAAGACACAATGAACTTAAAAAAAACAAATTTTTTCTATAGCAAAACTATATTAATTTTGAAAATAAAAAAATGCTCGTTTTCAAATAATAATTTCATATGTAAAAGTTATAAACGTTTAAAGAATATGGGAGAATTTAATAAAAAGTCAACAAAAATAGGCATGACTAAAATACCCTTCAACAACTTTATTTAATTATAAACATTAATTAATAATCTAATGGTTAATAATCATTTTTAGACTTTTATGTTAAAAGACTTATTTAATTTAACTTAACCCTTATACCGTACTATCAAAGGTCTTTAATTTTAATATGTTTACAAATTATATTTGTGTCACACTGTCACATCAAAGATAGGTTGAAGAAAGTTCAAAGTCTCGTTAGTGGCTACACAAATAATGTTTGGGCTTTAGTTCGAATATTTAGAATAATGGTCAAAATGAACAAGAATTATATTATAAGACCGTTTCAAAAAATTGTATTGGTTGAAAAAACGTTGCAAAAAATATTCAACCGCTTAAAAATATTCAAAAGAAATGAATCGTTTCAAAAACTAGGATCCTTTGAAAAATAGGAGGGTAAAAAGGGATCTTCTAAGTTGAATTAATTCAAAGTTTTACTATGAACCTTTAACTTTTGACTCTTATTTTTAAATTTTTTTTTTACTTACTCACATATTTTTTATGTTTATATATTTTTAATGCATTCTTACATTATCAGATAATAGTCATTATTATATTAATTTGATCGCAATTTTGTCACAAACATTTATATAAATTTCGAACTCAAACGGTAGCATAAATTTTGTGCGTTATTTACACAAGCTTATAAAGTGCCTGTACATATATTGTTAAGTATTTTTATCGTTTATATCATTTTAATCGTAATTACTTCACAAAATATTAAGATATAATAATAATATTTACCTAATATTAATATTTAAATAACACTAATAATTAAATAAAAATAATAATAATTAAATATTTCTATATAGTTAAATAATAATAGTAATTAGAAAACATAAATTTTTTTATGCTTTGGTTATATGATATAACAATGTCTACTTATTTTGGGTTCGTATTTTTTAAAAGTATGCAATCATGATCGAATACTCATTTCATTTATAACTACCATTTAGAGATTTATGTCAGAGAGATAACAAATACTTATGTTTTGCTATGGTAATCGTTGAGAAACCCACTAGAGACAAAAGTAAAAGTAGTTATAGACAAAATACTTTTGACAAAAGTATTTATGAACATTGTTAACTTGTAACCACTAGGACAGAAAACTTAATATATATAATTTTAATCATCAATTATATATAAAAATAATAATCTATCATATTTTTAAACTTACTTTCAAATATAAATTTCTTATTTGGATTTGAAAAAGCACCTCACCTAATAAATTTCTTGTTTGATCAGATGAGTATGTTGGTAGTCAGCTTCTTCATGGTTGCCAAATCTGACCGTTTGACCGGATATAGTAAACGTTGTTGATAATTAATGCGTTCAATAAGTTAATTTTTTATTTTCTTCGCATTTTTGTAAGATACAAATGTTCTTCTAGAAAAAATATAGTTGTGGAGTATGAAACCTTTCAACACCCTCTCATCTTTCTAGAACAACTTATATCGTGATGCATATCAATCGAATCGTGACGTAAGCTTCTACTACATATATATAATCGAAACCTTTACGTTAAACAAATAAGCGATTTGACCGTTTACTTTTCGGTGATATTTTAGTAAAGGATGAGCATTAGTTGACAACTTATTAAAGATTGAGAGATAAAGACATAAAAGAATAAAAATAAAAATAAATAAGAAACATACTGCTAATATATGTGGGGGTTGGATATAATATAAAGAGAATTTTGTCTAAAAAGTGTAGAAACAATATGAGTTTGACATACGACATGTTAAAAAAATCTAATACAAAAAATCCAGTTAAAAAATCAAAATCCAGTGAAATAATCAAAAATTCAATAAAAAATAAAAAACTAATAAAAAAACAGTACAAAAAAATAAATTCCAGTCCAAAAAAATCTAGTACAAAAATAAAAATTTAGTATAAAAAAATAATATGGTTAGTCTAAATTATCATTAATTCATTCTTTTTAGTATGTCACATTTTAAACTTCAATTGGTTTCTACTTTTCTTAGTCAAAAATTTCTTCTATTTAATTTTCGTGCTAATAATATATATGCACTCTCTTCTCATCATGTTGAACATCCTTATATTATAATGCATTTTATCCTCTTCTATTTGAATTTAAAAATATTAACATTATTCAAAACACATACACTACAAGTTAATTTAGTGCAAAATCTAATTAAATTAGTAATGCATCTCAAAGAATGTCGAGATTAGGAGTATTTTAAGAAACCAAAAATCGTTTGAAATCGAAATTGAATCGTGTTCATAACTAAAAAACCTAATTACTTATGAATTCGTTTTTTAATTTGATTATCGGTTCCATATATTTTTTGAATTCAGATTATTAAGTTAACTAATTAAATTGAAAAATGAATTTGATTTATTCGGTTGAATTCGGTTAGGTTTAAGGTTTATTTAGTTTTTAATATGTTTATTTGGTTTTAGTCGGTTCATTCAGTTGAATTCGTTTTGTTCGGTTTTAATCGAAACCAAACCAAATTGAATTCAGTTCGGATGGCTTGATTCCCAATAAGGTTTGGTTCGGTTTTTGGTGGGGCTAAAAAAATTTTCAAAACCGAATAAATCGTAAGCCAAACCGTTGAACACCCCTAGTCGAGATACATACTCTGAACATTTCCCTAACACTTGACGCTCTCCTTAATTAAACGGGGTATTAGTCCTACATATGATCGTTTTCATTCTGAATTTGAGGGAAGTTCAACGAAAAGATGGTACACAAATATATCCCAACAACATATGTGTTGCGTTGTTCAAATTTTTACGTAGGGTTAAAAGTAGTAAAGTAGATGGTTTTTACATCAAATTTTTGCCTTTTCGGTGAACGAGTACTTGTTGCAATTACACAAATATGTCCCCGGTAAAAAAAAAAAAAAAAAAAAAAAAAAAAAAAAAGTGCTACATGGAGTTTTTTTTTTAATATATTATTTGTTAGAGTAATTGCAGAGCACAGAGCAATAAGCTGTTTTATATGAAATCTGAAGCATCTCTCGGTGTGGAATGTTTGTGAAAAGATAAAAGTTTTGGAGACCATAGACCTCGAATGTTCCAATGGAAGTGTTGTGGTGAATTTATATATAACTAGGTTTGTATCTCGTGTAATACACGCGATAAATAAAAAAATATTACTAATTAATAGTTACCGATAAAATTTTAAACTATATAAGATATTTTTGTATATAAAATATAATTAAATATAATTTTAACATTAAATATTAAAATAATTATATTATTTTTTTAAACACTAATTTTTTTAAACACTAATTTTAACATTAAATATATATTTTAAATGTATTAAAAAGTCTTATTATTAATTTAAAAATGTGTGAGAAATATATTTGATATTTAATATTATTATTTAATACATGATATATTTAATAAGAGATATAGACGAGAAAAAGACATTAAGATACTCTATAAACACGCCAAGTGACTCTAAAAATCTTTATGTGTTAGTTAAATAAGATACTATAATAATATAAAATGCACGAGATAATAAACTCCGTCACATATTCACGCTTAAATATTCATATCTTGAATTACAAACCAACTAGAGTTTTTTTTTTTTTTTAACATGAACGTTAGTCATACTTTTTAACTACTCCAACCTAATTATACCCAGGGGTCTTAGAGCATATGCAGAAGGTGCGACCGCACATGGCTCAATTTTTTTAGGGAGGCCTAAATTTTTTTAAAAATTTGTATATATTATATATTTTAATTTATTTTACAACAAACACATATAATTTACAATCAAATTCTTAAATATATTTAACCTAATCAAAAACTAGTTACCAAAAACCAAAGTGGGCTTTTTATATATTGTTGATCAAGCAAGTGCTTCACTTCAAACAAGATTTGAACAATACAAAAAGTATGAAAAATTATTTGGATTTTTATTTCCAAAAAAGAGGGAGGAACTGGACGACAATGACATTAGTTCATGTTGTATTCTTCTTAAGGATGCTTTGAAGTATGATAGAAGATCATATATTGATGGTTATGAGCTTAATATGGAGTTAAATTTGTTGGATACTTTATTACCTAGTGAGATTCTAAACCCGGTTGATGTTTTAAAATATTTGAAGCGAGTCGATTGTTTTCGGTAACTGTAGCAAATGCATCAATTGCATATAGAATCTTGTTGACTATTCCGAAAACTGTAGCATCCGCAGAAAGAAGCTTTTCAATATTGAAGTTGTTGAAGTCATACTTACGATCGATAATGACTTAAGAAAGACATAATGGATTCACAATGATAACTATTGATAATGAAATACTAGATAATGTGGATTATGAAGATTTAATCAACTTTGCATCAAAAAAATGCTAGAAGAACTCACGTTTTATTTAGTTATTTGAAACATTGAAATGCATCATTTTGCTAAAACAATATTGTTTATATTGATTTTACTGTTGTTTTAATTATCGTCAATTTGTATGTGTGTGCCACATAGGAGCCCATTTTTAGCATTCGCACATGGTACATAATCTCTCAGAGACGGCCCTGATTATACCTATGTTCGGGTTTGAACTGTGACGTTTTCATATAAGAGGTAAAACCTCTACCAAATAGAATTAAATTAAAAAACAAGTTTGTATATTTATGTAATGTACATCATGTTAGAAAATATGTATATTACATAGTTTTAATAAAAAAATAATTAATTAGAAGTTAGTTTATGATATAATAAATATTTATAATTAAAATTATAGTAAATATCTTTTATATTGTTATTTAATAGGAAAAAGAAATAAAAATAAGGATTAATAAACATCGGAGAGTAGAGATGGGCAAACCCTTTTTAGTAATAGGTTTCGGTTCCAAATTGGTTCCGTTTCTGGTCAACAAATTCAAGAATTGGTTCCGGCTAGGTTCGGGTTTTGATTGTTTTTAACCTGTTTTTATCGGTTTTTGGCAGGGTAAACGTGAAAACGCTTCAAGTAATTTTGGTTGCGGTTGTGATTTTCCAGAGAAAACCAGAACCGTTTGCCCACCACTTTCATTTCAGGTAGTTGGTTCTGGTTTCATAACATTTTTTTGCTCACTCAGAGAGTGACACATTTCTCCTCCTTTGAAGCATCGAAAGATAGATGAAAGGCCTAATGAAACATCAAAAAGTGATATATTGATATCTGTCTCATTAGTTATTTACTTGTTAGTATAAATTCGTAGATATATTGTGGATACACAAAACATATTATTTCTTAAAAGTTTAGATTGTATGTAATGATTTATATGATACTTAATTAAATGAACCATATACAACGAGAATTAAACTTTGAAAAACAGGTTTGAACAAAGGTAAGATTCATATAAAATAACAACACATGACACTAATTTGTTGTACAATCAAAATAAAAAACCACTTAGAATAATGTAAGACTCATATAAAAATAAAAAACACAACCCATCATTTTGTCATAGAATTGTAAACACGCTTATTCATTATATTGCGCAAATATCAACCTCTGTTTCTATTAAGCCTCAAAAGCCACCTTCGGAAAGGTCTTAGAGATTCCAGTGGGCGTTTTCATTGTTATTTTGTCACTTGTTGGATTCTCAACATAGATCTCAACTAGTGAGATCCATATCAACACCTCTTTAGATTTAACTCCCGACAACTTTTTGATCTTGCACTTCTCAAAGTACGAAGTGATCTCCGTGGCATATGACACTTGCTTTCCGACCTTCTCAAACTTGTGTTTGATATCATTCTTTTGTTTGACCCACACAAGCCCCGTTTCTTTCACGTAACCAAGTTCCTCAACGTCTTCTACAGGCAGTAGGCCGTCTGGAAGACAGTATTCTCTTAGAAGAGACTTAGCCTTCTCCTTACAAACCTCATTTCCGGTAAAAATTTCTGCACATGCTCTAACCTCAGGAGTGACCGGAGACATTTTTGGTAAATTAAATAGGTGGGAGTAAAATTTGTTGGGATGTAATGGAAACTACGTGTGTGATTAGTATATGTTGGACGAATGATATGTTAATGGTATTCCATGGTCTTTTATAGGTCCTTTCAGAATTATATGACCTTAAATTTTGTTTTAACTACCAAAATACCCCTTGACTATATTCCTTTCAAAGCTGGGTAGTTTTGTTTTGTGGATTCATGGACCGGAACTTCCAAATGCTGGATGCTTTTTCTTCATTTTGAATAATTGAACGCGACGACCGACTGTATATTATCTAATTTTTATGTTACAAGTTTATCAAACCCATTGGCAAAGGATATTATGTGCCCCTTCGTATTGTTAATTTGTTTTAAGTATTAATTTCGTCATTTGCTTCAAAAGATTAACATTTATTGTGATCCTCGTAAATTTTGCTCCCTTTCAAAACGTCAAGCTCCGTCACCGAGACCCTCAATATATTAATAAAAGTTAGCTACCAGTTTAGCATAATCTGTAATTGGAAAAATATCTTAGTTTATGACGCATTTATCATTTAACAAATATTAAAATTGTGTAGATTTATATTTAGATAAGAAATTGAATATAGACTGCTTGGAAATACAATGTGTTTTTGGTTTATTTGAAAAACTATAAACGCACATGTGTTCAGAAATACCATGCCAATTTTCTTGTGATCGATCATTGCGGAGGTCAAGAACCAATTATTTGCGTGGATTCGTTTAAGGGCCAAGCCACTCGCACCCTAATAAAATAAATTATTTTTATATATAACATTACAAATTCTAGTTCATCCTCAAAAAATTCAAATACGGACCCTTATCAAGTTGAGGTGTATGAAAGTATAACAAAGAATAGCTTGATTTGAAATTTTTTTTGGTTGTCACTTGATAGTTTAAGTCAAGTCATTAATCAATTTTAACTGACCAGACTTGCTGGGTCGGATGAGTCAAGCTAGTTCCAAAATCGCCAGAGCCCTCTCGTTCTAATCTTTTTCTTAGCAACTGGCTTTCAAAAGTCTTGCTGAGAGGAAGATTAGAAACACCTTACTATATTGAATTTATAATAGTGGCATTTTTTTTTGCGGATATGGAGTTTGTTGAGAGGACATGCATCCTTCGTTCGTAGTGGTCATTTATAACTGTTTTTCCAACTGAACCTAATTGACTATTTTGCAACAAGAGGAACTAAGATGATGATTATTTTTTTCATACTATTTTAATATACGATATACAATGAGCTTAAGTGTTAACTCTCTAACTAAGTTTATCAAATAATACATATATGTATGAATCATATTAGATTAGTATCTTATGTATTAAGTAATAATACATTTATAAATTATAAAATTACAATTTTTTTAATAAGTTTACAACCATATGTTTAAAGAACACAAAAATAACTTGTTTTACTCTAATAAGAAATTACTTTTATACACCTTAATTTACGCGACTATAAATGAGTATTTTTAATTTTTTGTATCTTGTTGGTTTTTCCAGACCCCACAAAGTGGGATTAAACTGTGTAAGTGTTGTTCTTGTTGGTTTTTATTTAAAAGCATCCATACAAACAAAAAAAACAACATACATACATAC
Organism: Mikania micrantha; assembly: GCA_009363875.1. NCBI lineage: Eukaryota > Viridiplantae > Streptophyta > Magnoliopsida > Asterales > Asteraceae > Mikania > Mikania micrantha. Next base: position 66,920,605 of record CM018696.1, on the reverse strand, counting down.
ATGCATGCATGCAGGGGTGGCTCGACATGCATCACACATTTATCAATTTTTCACTCATTTAGAAATTGAACTTTCTGAACACTTTTGATTTTTTTTATTGTAGTTATCGATTGAATTTTTAGGGTTTTTTTACCTTAACTTTGTTGAATTTTATTGTTATTTATTTATTAATTTGATATTTTGATACCAATTGATTTATTTGACTTTTGAATTCTTCACTTTAATTAAAGGCTAATTTTATTTTTTGAAAATTTTTATTGCATACAACTTCTAAAATTTTTTACAACTTTATGTTTTGTTAAAATCTTCAGTTGTTGGTTAATATGACAATAATAAATGATTTTTTTTTAGTCGCACTTTTTTATGTAAGTTCAATACAAATTTATTGCTTCTGTTTGCCATTAGCTTATTAAATATTTGTTATGCTATTATCAAAATAATATTATGTTAAGTGTGTTATCAACATTTATTAGAATTGAAAGCATAATATTTATTTACTAAAAGAGCCTAATTTTATTAGTCGCTTTGAGCCTCTAAAATGTTTAGACCGACCCTGGTTATTACTCTTTAATTTACATAATTAGTTGATAAGTGAAATAAGCATAATGCACCTTCAATCAATGAAGTAAAGAAAGTTTTCAAAGTGCAACTCTTTAAGTATATGGATGTCTGATCCGAGTTATGACTAATTGATATTAGTCGTTTTGGGCCTCTAAAATATTTAGACCTCTAAAATATTTAGACCGACCCTGCATATGTATGCACACATGTGTGTATATAAATTCTATCCTTTATTAACATGATTTTAAAAGATAACTGTTAAACTCAATTTTTATATTTATTTGATTTATTGCCATTTTAATTTAATAAAATTAAAATAAAAATATCAGAATATATTTTTACCTTTTAAACTGCACTACACATTCACATAAAATTAGACAAATGCAACATTTATATTTAAGATAAATGTTGTATTAGCTAAAGTTAAATAAGATGTGATTGAACATTTTTGTTACATAATAAAACCTTTTTTTTTCAAATGCAACGTTTTAAAAAGGTTGCATTATGTGATAAAAAAGACATGTTAGACCAATCCAACTTCAGCTAATTCAACATATTTGTATTTTTTTACGATAGAAAAGGTTGGATTAAGCTAGTTTTTTGGCAGTGATTTTACCATTAATGATTTAATGATATGATTAATATCCATGACAGTCAATAATATCATTATCGTTTACTTGACCGTTTGAAACTGAACTAGTAAACGGCCGTTGAATACCGTATCCGATTATATTTTGTATTTTTTATTTTTTTTTTAAACTTTAGGACAACAACTTTCTTCTAGAATAAGACAACATTGAACAATACGAGTTATTACAATACAATCTTTAATTCTAGAACAAACTTCTTTTAGTGATGTGATATCAATTAATTATGACGTAAGGTTTGTACATAATATTGAAAAGGTTTTAAAAGAATATTTATATATTGAAAAATAGATAGAAAAGGACTAACGAAATACCATACATCTTATACACACACAAAAAAATAAAATTAAAAGTAAGTTACAATGAAATTTTAGACCTTATTAATATGATCATCTAATTTCTTGAGCTTTTAGTTTGATAATATAATTTTAGCTTTTACATGATTGTTTCTAATGTTCTTTTAGTTTTTCAATATTTTTAAGTTATTTTTCACTTTTTTATTTTTAAAGTAAATTACCAATATTGTCCTTATGGTTTGCTAGTATTTCGCTTTTGGTCTCTATGCTTCATAAATTACCCATATGGTCTAAAACTTTAGACATTTGTAATACGTATAGTCCTTAGGTTACCAAATTATCCTCAAATAATTGACCTAATTATCATCACATAAGGACTATATGTGTTACAAATGTCTAAAGTTTGAGATCATATGAACAATTTATGAAATAGATGACAAAAAACGAAATAATAGCAAATCACACGGACCATCTTCGTAATTTACTCTTATTTTTATAATGGTCTTTTAAAGCAGTTAAGATGAAAACATTAATTTTTTTGATGCAATCTTGCATGCAATTACATTGGACAATTGATCAGAACACAAACAAAGATTGCCAAGGAGAAACTATACGTAAATCAAATAAAATTCCAGCCTACTTTATTCTCAAAGTAAACCCAAATAAATAGTCTAAATCGTCCAATAATTAAGGAAACAACTAATGAGATAAACATGGAAACAAAACAAGAGATAAACATGGAATGAAATTAAAAGATAAAACAAATAGCTGGCTTCTAATAATACGGATCAAACCCCCGAATCCCCTGGATCAGCTCCTTGGGTTTCAGCTCCTAGATCCGCATCATACTCCCCCTCTTCAAAAGGACTCGTCCTCAAGTCAAAGGGGTCTTCATCCTCAGGCAAGAAAGGTGATAGATCCGCCACATTGAAGGTGGCAAAAACTTGGTAGTGGCCTGGCAAATCCACCTTATATGCATTATTATTAATACGCTTGAGTATTTTAAAAGGACCATCTGCACGGGGTCGGAGCTTTCCCCCTCGACCTGTAGAAAAACGATCTTTGCTTAAGTGGATCCAAACCAGATCGCCTTCCTTGAAAACAACCTTCTTTCGATGCACATTAGCTCTCCTTTCATAAACAATGTTGTTATTGATAATTTGTTCCCAAACCTGCTGATGCATCTGTTTAATCTGCTCCGCTCGGTCAGATCCATCAACACTAAAATGTTCTGTAGCTGGTAAGGGTGTAAGATCCAAAGGAGTGAAAGGGTTTCTGCCATAAACAACAAAGAAGGGGGTTTGTCCCGTGGACCGATGGGTGGAGCGGTTGTAGGCAAACTCAGCCTGGGCTAGAACTAAATCCCACTGTCGAGGATGAGCTCCTACAAGGCTGCGCAATAGATTTCCAAGGCTGCGATTTGTGACCTCCGTTTGCCCATCTCTTTGCGGGTGGTGGGCACTGCTGAAATGTAACTGTGATCCCAATCGTTTCCACAAGGTCCTCCAAAAATGGCCAATGAATTTAACATCCCGGTCCGATGTCAACGACTTTGGAACGCCATGTAACTTCACAATTTCGGAAAAGTACAACCGGGCTACCTGGCTAGCATCATATGTCTTGGCACAAGGAACAAAGTGGGCCATTTTGGAGAAACGATCAACCACGACCATAATGGAATCCTTTTGTCGCTGTGTCCGCGGGAGGCCGATAACAAAGTCCAAACTTACATCTTCCCACGGTCCATCTGGCACCACTAGCGGAGTATACAACCCAGCATTGGTGCGGTGGGTTTTGGCTATGTGACACACTCGGCAGCGATCGATGATTCGGGCGACATCACGGCGCAATTTTGGCCAAAAAAACTTTCCTAAATGAGTTTGAGTGTCTTATCCCTTCCAAAGTGGCCGACTAACCCTCCTTGATGAGCTTCCAAAATAATTGCATCCCTGAAAGAGCATTGGGGCACACACAGTCGATTTCCTTGGAACAAAAAGTCTTCAAGAAGGGTGTACCCCTGCGTGGGTTTTGCTTTGCAGGTTTCCCACAGACTGGAGAAGTCCGGGTCAGTCTGGTAGAGACTTTTAAACACATCAAATCCTTCCACCTGAATCTGCAATGATGTTAAGAGGGTCCTGCGGCGGCTTAAGGCATTTGCTACTGTGTTTGTGCTACCCGCCTTATGTTTAATGACAAAAGAAAAGTCTTGTAAGTACTCGACCCACTTCGCGTGTCGTGGGTTGAGCTTGTGCTGCCCATTAATGAACTGTAGCGCCTGATGGTCCGAGAAGAAGATAAATTCAGCAGGTAACAAGTAGTGGCGCCAATACTCAAGACTCCGTATGAGTGCGTAGAACTCCTTATCGTAGGTGTTGTATTTCAGCTTAGCTTCACATAATTTCTCACTGAAAAAGGCAATGGGGCGATTCTCCTGGCTTAGAACGCCTCCAATCCCACACCCGGAAGCATCACATTCAACTTGAAAGGTTTTTTTTGAAGTTTGGGAGTGCAAGGACAGGAGCTTGAGTGACGCGTGTCTTCAATTCCTCAAAGGCTCGGGTAGTGGCGTCTGTCCAAACAAAGGTGCTGCCTTTCAAACAATCTCTTATAGGGGCTACTATGGAGCTGAAGTTCCTAATGAACCTGCGGTAAAAGGAAGCCAACCAGTGGAAGCTTCGAGCTTCACTGATGGACATGGGTGTTGGCCACGATGTAATTGCTTCGATCTTTGCTTCATCCATGCGAATGCCCTGCTGTGAAATCAAGTAACCTAGGAAGAGGACCTCGCTGGACAGGAAGTGACACTTCTTACGGTTCGCATAGAGCCGTTGTTCCTTCAAGATAGTGAAAACCTGTTGTAGATGGCCGAGGTGTTGGGGTACGTCGTGGCTAAAGATCAGGATGTCATCAAAATACACGACTACGCACTTACCAATCATAGGCTTGAAGATCTGGTTCATGAGCCTCATAAATGTGCTAGGCGCATTTGAAAGGCCAAAGGGCATGACCATCCACTCGTAAAGGCCATCTCGGGTTTTAAATGTTGTTTTCCACTCGTCTCCTGGTCTCATTCGAATCTGATGGTACCCACTACGCAAGTCGATTTTGGAAAACACGGCAGCCCCATGTAACTAGTCGAGGAGGTCTTCGAAGCGGGGAATGGGAAATATATATTTGATCGTGATCTTGTTGACAGCCCTGCTATCGATGCACATACGGTAGGCTCCCCCTGGTTTTGGCACGAGTAATGCTGGGACAGTGCATGGGCTCATGCTTTCTCTGATGAAGCCCTTATCCAAGAGCTCGGTAACCTGCCTTTGTAGCTCCTCAAACTCCTTTGGGTTCATGCGGTAGGCTGGTTTGTTAGGAATCACTGAACCCGGGACGAAGTCTATGTAGTGTTGTATCTCCCGCATAAGGGGGAGTCCTGCTGGAATGTCCTCCGGGAATACTTCCTTGAAGGTTTCCATGATGTCACAACCCCAAATTCCCACTCGTGGCGTCAGTCCACGTGGGTGTGACGTGGCCAGGATCACAGCTCATTGGTCATATAGAACGACTCTATATGAGTTCACAATCAAGCAGTTTTGTAAAACAATACAAGTTTCATAAATACGCAGCGGAATATGTTTAAAATACCATAACAAAATTAAGTTGCAGCGGAAAAGTTAAAATACACAGCGGAATGTAAATTTGTTTAAGACACAACATTGGTCAAATGGTTTACAATAATCAATTGCACACAAAGCCTAGAACAAGAGTCTAATGCATGTGACTCTTCTTGTATTCCTTGGAGTGTCCTAGCGTGTGCTCCATTAGTTACCTGAGAATACATGCGAAAAGTGTCACCTAAAAAGTTGGTGAGTTCACAGGTTTAGACAGACTGAAAAGTAAACAGATATATACTGGGCATGTTAAGTTTAGTTGTGGATCTACGATCCGTGGAGTGTGTCTGTTCATCTTACCGAAACTCGACTGTTCCCGTTTGCCTCCGCGGGTCATCGTTGAACCCGACATCAACATCGAAATTACACTCGTTATGACCTCCAGTCAACATTGGTGTCGCGTGGGGTTAGCCAAACCCAGTAGTACTACGTAATTACGACTCGCTTGTTATACAACTAACGGTAAGGATAAGTGAGGACTTTAAGCAATAATAGTTACACTCAAAAATGATTTTCACAACATACCAGTCATATATCTAAAATGGTTGCAATGTAATTCTCACCCCATAAGTTTAGCGAAAACAGTTAAAGAGTAAAAGTGGGGCCGTAAACTCACCTGAGTTCGTGTAGAGATTCCGTGCGGAAAATAGAGTAGCTCACCGGCTAGTAGTTACCTATATCACATAGGTACTATGAGTTTGTGTTTACATACACGTGGGTCTCACAGGACCGTGTTAGCATTTAACAACTCCAAGTTGTTGTGTGGGTCGTGTTGACCGTGTTTGACCTAACGACCTGTTAGTGACGGTTTTGATCAAGTGTTCGTGTAACGTGCGGTTTAGTGTCATGTGATGTGTACGGATACCAAAGTCACTTTCGTGAGGAAACTTACTATTTATAGTAAGTTTCTATTTCAGGAAAGTTTCCACATTGGGCAAGTTATGCGAGAAATCATGTTCCGATTATTCTATCATGCATATTTATCCTAAATGAGCATGTTATCACATAGCACATAGTTACACATTGCCGATTAAGCATGTTTTGCGCGTAAAAGTTTCTATAATTAGAAAGTCACTAAAATAAGCATATTTCATCAACTTTAACAACCAACATCAACTAAATATCATTATCCTAGTTCTAAGTAGTCATTTACTCATAACCGTTACGACTAGTATGTGACAAATCATCGTTTTTGCAAAATAAAGTTACTATATTTAGTAACTTATGAAAAATACACAAAATTCATTCTTTCAACAACATCAAACCTTCAATATCATCATCTTGACATCAAACAAGCATGCTAGACACTTAACATTATCAAACTCATCATCTATTAGCCAACTCATGATAAAAAGTTACTATTTATAGTAATATTCATAAAAATCATACATTTGATGTTTCTAACCATTCTAATACACCAAATAACCATTACCTTAGCTTCTAATCATCATTTTGAACTTAAATCATTGATCCATTTACATGCAAGTGACCATTTCATCAAGAATCACCATTAAAGTTTCTAAAATTAGCAATAATCAATCCATAACCATTTCTTGACATCTATGACACTTCTAACTCTTGAAAATTATCACAGATGTCATTTACAACCACATTTCAATATCAAGAATCACGTGAAACTCCATCGATCGTGCATGCATGTGGTTTAAAGTCATCATCTAGGTCAAAAAGCCCCAAATACATCAAATAACATAAATGAATCAAATCAAATGTTCAAATCAGTAGCAAAATCAACAAATAGCATATCTAGACCATCAAGATTTCGTGATACAAGTGGTGATGGTGGTGCATGTGGCCAAAATGGCTTGCATGTGCGATTTCTAGTATTTTTAGGCTAGATTAAGCATAGATTCTACCTCACAAAGCTCTAAATCAACGAAATGGGACTTGAGCAGCTTCTGGAACAGCTCTAGGGAGGCTGAGATTCGTTCAAATGCAGAGAAAGATGATGGTAGGACGTTCTTGGAGTTCACTTGAGCTCAAACCTTCAATGTCTTCAAGATTGGCTTCAAAATGGATGAAAATGGGTGATAGTGAGGTTGCAGGTCGTCAATGGCCGCTTATGAGTCGATTCAGTTGAGGGGTTGAGTGTTGAGGTCGACAGAAATGATTAACATTGGGTTTATAAAGATTTTTGCGTGCTGGGTGTCGTCGCGTATCGCGACGTCTGTCAAAAAGCATCGTCGTGTAGCGCGACGATTAAAATAATCAGTCGGTTCCCGAAACACGCCGCGTATCGCGATGGTGGAAGATGATCGGTCGTCGCGTACCGCGATGGATTTCGGAGAATTCAAATTCTCCCGCCTAGGCTTCGCATACCTCGAAGGCCCAATTGGGTGCCCATTGTGTACCGCGATGGGTCTCGGCTGAGCCCAATAAGCCCAATTTCATAGTTTGAACCGATTTTCGCGAATTTCTCGATTACAATCATCGTTTCTTGACACATAAGCGTTATTCTACATAACTTAGGTTCCCCGGAACCTAGTGTGCAGTGAAAGTGTACTGTGGTTTGATCCGTTCACCAACGTTCGTCATTCAAGACACGTGCGAGTGTTGTGCGATAATTTCTCGAATCATCGGTGTGTTTGGTCTGTCGTGCCACGTGTCACACTAAATACTAATTATTCTAGTGCCACGTATGAAATAATAATACATATTATTATTTAATATAAAGAAATGCTGACCTGGAAATTGTGAGGTGTCACACATGAGGGGCTGTACCTCATCAGGAGGGTTCCCTGTCGGAGGGTTTTGTTCGACCACAATGAGTGTATACATCAGGGTTGGTTTTGAGTGCCTTGTGAATCTATGAAAGCTGAGCGGTTGAGTACCAAGGCCTCTGTGCTTGTTTCACGGGTGTCAAGTGGGGCCAATACGATGTTGATACCGTCCTTCTCAAAGGAATACGTGTTCTTGAAACCGTTATGTTTAGTGCGCCGGTCATATTGCCAAGGCCGGCCCAATAGCACATGACACGCGTCCATGGGGATCACCTCACACCATACTTCGTCCGAGTATCTTTTCCCGATCGAGAACTGGACCAGGCACCTTTGGTTGACCTTTACTACGTTTCCTTTTTTCAGCCAAGTCAATTGGTACGGATCAGGGTGGGGTTCGGCCTTTAGGCCCAACTTTTCGACCATGTTGGTGGCGACCATGTTCTCACAGCTTCCTCCATCAACAATTATGGTACAGACCTTCCCTTTTGTGGTGCATTTTGTTCGGAAGATGTTGTTTCGGAGCCAAAGGGAGTCATCAAGGGGTGGGGTAGGTGTGTGGGAACTGCTGAGGACTCGTTGTGTGATTAAAGTTTCTCCCTTATCTGGGTACACGACCTCTTCCAAGTCTGGCGGGTTTTCATCGGGTTCCGAATCATAAAGGGGTGAAGTGTCCTCTGTTAGGGTTACTAGCTGCTTGTTAGGGCAATCCCTCGCAAAGTGGCCTAGCCCTTGACATTTAAAACAGCGGGTTAGGCGGGATGAATTGGGGTTGGTTGGGGTCGCAGAGGTTCCAAATTCTGGTCGGTTCGGGTTGGTGCGATTGTTTGAGGGCGGTGTGTGTTCAGGTCTGGTGTCACACCCCGCGCCGCGTGCGGAATCCACGACGCTGTGACGTATTGTTTTCATAACCAAGGTGCAAGAGTAAACCACAATATTACTAAGATTTGATAATTTTTAAGATAATTTGTTTCATAACACGTAAATAAACAAGAAACAAGTAGCATTGACATGATAAACGATTAAAGATAATTGTTTATTCTTTCTAGGCCATCCTATATGAGCTTTTAGTCTTGACCTAGCTTCATTCAACTTCACCTGAAACATGTAGTGATAAAATGTCAACTAACAAAGTAGTTGGTGAGAAATATAGGTTTTATAATTTAAAAGAAAACGTTGAGGTAGCATATGTTGTACAATTCCAATTCAGCATATTCACATAAGCACATTAATAATACAAATACATGATCATGCAATCAAGCCTATATGTTGAATATGTTGATATGTTGAGGCACAAACCCGCAGTTTGCCCCTTATGTTGAATGTTGAGCGGTTTCCATCCTATGGCCATATAGTACTATCGTTTGGCTTGCATGTTCAAGTTAATGATCGCATGTTAAAGTTGACATCAAGTATTTCATTAATAAATGTGCGTAAGTAAATCAAGATGAATAATAGAATTGTAAATGAAAATGATGAATACATGTTTCACCCCGATGGTTTAGAAATAAAAAGTAAAGGGGGCTATGAATCTCACTTGTATTATTGATGAATGACTTGCTAGATGCTGTCTTGTACGGAGATTTACTGGGCTCCTACAACATCATATATTTCTTTGAGTTTGCGACTTAGTATAGTTCATGTTATTATGTTTTTAGGTTTGCGTCTTTGGGTATTTTAAATGTTGGTTTTCTTTTAAAAATAATCGTGTATTAACTTATTTTGAAATATTTGTTATAATTCCTTTAAAATACCAAGTGTCGAGTTTTTAAGAAATTTCGGTATTGATGACTTAATTTTGTAAATAACCATTTTTTTTATTCATCAAATTTAAACAATTATCCTTATAAATTTCATCTAAATATAGTTTAAAATCATATGTATAATATATAAATAAACATGAAATTCATATACATACTTTTGCAATAGACATTTGTTAAATAGAGTAACTTTTGAGGATTCCTGTTTCATATCAGTTTATGTCCTATGAGTTCAATGGGGTCTTAAAAATAGTAAACTTTAGATTTAAATTCTGAAAATTTACATATATATACTTCAATATATTATAAACAACTTTTATTTATAAAACATTTCAAGATTTGGCTTGCAAAGGGGTCAAAACAGTCACACAAATGTAAGTCATTGATTTTCCTGCTTTGACAGATTCTGTCAAGTAAGTTTAGCCATACTTTTAATATAGCAAACTTTTGATTTAAATTATGAAACTTTCTAGTCTATTATTTTAAGATGTTATGAACAATTTTTGTTTTGAAATGTTTTGATGATTCGAATCTTAAGTAGTTCAAAACAGCGGCACAAGTTAAGGGGTACAATTCCGCGCACTAATCTTGTGAAGGCTGTTTGGATCATCATTTGGTCGAGTTAGAAGGTGTATAAGTAGTCGTTGGAAAGCTAAGACAATGAAATTAGTCCTGGAATGTGAGTTTGTTCATTTTGAAGCTTTTATGATTATTTTATGACTTGTTGAAATTGCGATAAGTTTCTGCCAGATTTCAGAAATGTAATTTTATGTGTATATTAAAGTATATATTATGTGAAACAAGGTTTTGAGACTTTATACCCTTAATGGAGCTGAAGATGATGAATAATAATAAGAATCTTGAGATAGAAAAAGCTTGAATCTCTTCTCGAACTTCTTTTTAACTTGATTCTAGCATCAAAACTTCCACAAATTGAAGTAGTTCACAAAGAACCTTCAAGTTCTTGATGAATGATGAGGGAAATGATGAAACATGAAGGTGGAAAGATGGTGGGAAGGTGATGAACGAAAATGGAGAGAGGAGAGCAATATTTTGAGTGTGAAATGGTGTAAAATATGTTGATTATATAGAGGTTTCAAGATCTAAGTAATCATGTATAATATATTTTATAGGATTTCACAAGATTTCATTTGATCTTGCTAGCCTTCATGTTGACAAGTGTCTTTTACTTGTCAAATTATTAAAATGTGTAGGTTAAAACTGGTATAAAATGAGTATTATGGTGGTTAAATCTTATATTGGGTATAAATTTGGTATTATTTCTATACAATAACTTTTCAATAATTATTAAAATAATGAATCTTACTAAAATAATTACATTTTGGTGCCTAATAATAATAATATCAAATGATCTTTGGTGTATAATCCGGCTAAAACACAGATATCTTCTGTTGTCTGAAAAATTAACCGAGTAAATTAACAATTTGCGGTTTTTCTCTGTTAACTCAAATTTGTACTTATGACTTATTACATCATGCTAACTTAAGCCTAGTGATTACATTCGTTAACCGAGTTGTCTCTAATATTTATTTTAAGTAATTCGAGTAAAATTAACAAATGCAAAACTAAACATTTTAAAAACAATATACATTGATAGAATTAAGTAAAATTTAATCAATAATAATCAACTTTAAATATGCTAACGGTGTTATCAAGTCAAACCTGAAAGTTGACGGGTGTCACATCTGGTAGAGCTGGTAGGGTTGAATCGGGAAGGGGGTTTGGGTTTATGCTTTAGCTGTTTTTCCACCTTGAGCGCAAGGTTGCAGACATCTGTATAAGACCAATATGGCTGTAAATGGACGACATCAGAGATTTTCGAACATAGGGCTCCCAGGAACCTAGCGATCACTTGCTCATCTTCTTCCTCAGCCCCACACCTCATCCTCAACCTATCATACTCCCCAATGAAGTCTTCAACAGTAGCCGCCTTCTGAGACACGTTATGATACTCCAAAAAGGCCTCTTGGCGAAAGTTGTTCGGGAGGAACTTTTCTTTTAATAATTTCCGCATCTTTTCCCAAGTCTCCACCTTGGATCTTCCCTCTTGAGCCCGCTTCTTTTTCACATGATCCCACGACAACGAGGCATTCTTGCGCAACCGGATAGCAACAAGTTTGACTTTATAATTGTCAGGAATGTCCTTGAAATCAAAGATTCTCTCAACTGTGTTTAGCCAATCGATGAATGCGTCCGAGTGAGCGCGCCCATCAAATTTGGGAACTTCAATTTTTACCCCAAGGTTCCGAAGGGGGTCGTAGTTGTCCCGATCCCCTTGTCCACGCCGGTGATTACCCCTGCCGAAAGGGTTACCAAAGTCGGCTTCGCTTTCCCAGATTACCGAATCAGTTTCATTCTCCTCACATCGATCCTCCTGTTGCAACTCTAGATCTCGGATCCGTTGTTGCAGCCTCGCAATCTCTGTGGTATCGCGAGGGTCTCTCGTGTCATCTCCGTTGCCTCTGTCGACGTATCTACGAGGGTGTCTTCGAGATCCTTCACGTCATGCCATTGACTCGTTGCTGGGCTCTGATACCAACTGATGCAATCACATTGGACAATTGATCAGAACACAAACAAAGATTGCCAAGGAGAAACTATACGTAAATCAAATAAAATTCCAGCCTACTTTATTCTCAAAGTAAACCCAAATAAATAGTCTCAATCGTCCAATAATTAAGGAAACAACTAATGAGATAAACATGGAAACAAAACAAGAGATAAACATGGAATGAAATTTATACTCTATAATAAAATAGTAACAAATTTGTCACTTGTCACAATCCTAAACCACTAATGCCACATGTCACCTTCTTACACTATAATTGACACTTGTCAACACCTTATCCTTTCACTTAATTCTCTCTCCTATTAAATAATTATATTCTTTCTCTTATTAAATAAATAATTATAATAGTAATAACTAACATATTATTTATCTAATTATTATAAAGCACACTTAAAAATTTTTTTATAAAATATGAAATTCTCTAAAATCAAAACTTTTAAAGTAAGAAATATGTTACTTTTCAAAAAACAAAATTTATGTAAAAAACAAGTTATCTTAAAAAAATGATTTTTTTTTAAAAATAAAATATATTATAAAATGATTTTTTAAACAATGAGATTTTTATCATCCAATGACGTTTCTTAATTTAATATTTTATATTAAACCCGTGTATTACACGGGTTTATAACGTATTGCAATATATACAAGTATTCTAAAAGCATAATATTTCATTTATTTCACCCGTGTAACACACGGGATTTAACCTAGTTAAAAGATAAAACAAAAAGTTGGCTTCTAATAATACGGATCAAACCCCCGAATCCCCCGGATCAGCTCCTTGGGTTTCAGCTCCTAGATCCGCATCATTTTTTTACTTTAATGTTAAAATAGAAGTTATTGCATAGAAACAAACACAATTTTGATTGTTGTTCTATGATATGAGATGTTTTAGGGTTTTACGTCTTCGGATTGATAGTTATTGTCAGGTGTTCTTTAATATTTTATATCTTTGGATTGATAGTCTTTTGTGCGTTTTGATTTTAGGTTTTAATATTTTATACATGGAGAGCTTTTTTTTTAATATTGTTTATGGGTAATATTAAATATTTTAGCATTTTTTATAATTATTATGACATGTTTGCAAATTGCAATCGTATTTTTTTTACGTTTTTAGTAACCACCAACGTTTTGATTTTTGAAGATTGCCGAAACTCCCAGTGCGTGATCGAGAATTCCACCTGGCTTTTTTTTTTTTTTTGAACGGATTCAGTCTGAACGACTGATTTAAGCCCAAATGGGCACACATCGAAGGGCAGGCCCAGGCGTCACCCCTCGACCACAAGATAAGCGGGAACCGGATAAATCTGCAAACCCCTCTTCCCTACTTAGGTTTTAACTCCTGACCTCAATAAGGTGCAGCTTCTCTCATCAATCGTAATACCTGACTTTTGTTTACTTTGTTTTCACATGCCACTAGCGTTTTGGAAAAGGATTACTTAATTTATCCCATAATCTCGAATTTGTAATAATAATATTAAACATGTTTAACAAATAAATATAATGATTGAACATAATCAAACATTCACAAACAGATATGAACAAATACGACATTCATTTAACTAAACGAATGAACTTTCTGCCTAACGGTTCACAAATTGTTTATTGAACGTTGGTTCGTTTACAACCTTAATTTCAACACATTTTGTTACGATTAGCCCAATTAGACTTTTAATGATATATCTCTTTAATGGGAAACGATCTTTGGTTGAACGGTTCATTAAAGGAACAGGCAGAACTAGCAAAGAGAATGAAAGAACCAAAAATAAATTTATAAATTTTTTTATATTACTATCTTTAATTTTTGCAGTTTTAGGATTGAGTAAATTACCGAAATGGTCCTGATAGTTTGCTAATATTTCACTATTGGTCCTTAAGTTCTATAAATTATCCATATATTCCCAAAATTTTAAACATTTATAACACATACGGCTTTTACTCCTAACCCAAATCAAACATAATCTAGATTGTATGTGTTATAAATATTCAAAGGTTTGGGACTATATGAAATTTATAAAACATATGAACTAAGAGTAAAATATTAGTAATTCACATGAACATGTTAGCAACCCACCATTTAATAGCTGAGCTAAAAAAATACAAATTAAAAAAAAAAAGAAAAGAAACTAATTGTGTGCTGGAAAAAAAAAACTGGTTGAACCCATATGCGGATTACTTGAATTTGTGACACCATTTAGTGGAATCAAACACGTTTCCGGGTTACCCATATTGAGCCGACTTCCGTACCTATAAATAAATATAAGTCGGGTCTTGGGCTCCAAATTTTGGGATCTTCATTTACAAATTTTTTTTAATATAATGCATTATGAACATGGATTTAAATTCATATATTCTTTAATTAAAACTCTAATTATATATATGCTGATTATGTGGTTTATTGTTACATATTTAGTATAAAAAACCCAAAATTTAGTACAAAAAACCAGTACCAAAAATATAGATAAAAAAAGAAACTAAGTACAAAAAAAAAGATAAAAATCAAATACAAATAATAATATGTTACACCTTAAATTGTCTTAATTCCCTTTATAGAATGTCACGTGTCAAACTCTTATTGATTATTCTATTCTTAGTCAAAAACTCTTCTTATTTAATCCTTCCACTATATATACGATCAATCTATTGAGACTCATGGTCATGTTAAGTATATCTCATTAAGATTATATGATGCCAATATAGTTGTTCTATAGCATTTTAAAGCATTATATATATATATATATACATATATATATATTAAAACTCATGAAAATGAATAATATATTTATAAAGTTTTGGAATTTGACCCAATAGTAATTTTTGAATTTTTAAATTTGGCCACAAATGAATTAACCAAATAGGTATAGGTATGAAGCATCCCCCATTATGGCAGTATATGCAAAAATGAACCACATATGAATTAACAAATAAGTATGGTATGAGACCGATGCTATCATGGCCAGTGTTTCCAAAATCAGACCGGACGTTGAACCGGATGACTTACTGATTACCGGTTGGATTGGATATGAGAACGGATGACATAATAAATATATAAAAAAAATTATATAATTATAAACACATTTAAATATACATAATTAGTGTTAAAATAAACATAATCATGTTATGAAAATACAGTGTTTTGGTATTAATGTTTTATTCTTTAATCTTTAGTTAAATAAAAAAAATAAATAAATAAATTCGGTCTGACCAGTGAACCGGTTCCCGGTCCGATCGGTTCTTGAGAGAGCGGTTCACATGCTATATTTGGGTCGGCCACCCCCACCGGTTCCTGGTCCAACCGGCCGGTCCGGTCCAGTCTGGTTTTTCAAAACGTTGATCATGGCATTTTAACGCAAGGAGAAAATATCATCATCAACTTCTTTTTTATTTGTTTCTTTTAGCTTTACAGAGAGGAAGGAAAAAAACCATAATTGTGTTATTTGCTACTGTGAACACAATTTCATTTTTATTACATGATTTACTTGTAAACCCTTGAAACATGTTCGATTACCGCTTGATTATTTCAACCTCTTTTAAATACAAGCTAACAAGGATGTGATTACGAAAGAAAATGACTTTACAAAATCTAAGAAAGTTTTCAACAAAAATTGCTAGAAGAATCTCAAATGTTTTTGAATATATCAACTGAGTCGTCAAAAAACTCCCTTCTCAGTACGCTTTTAGACGATAAAACTACTATTTTAATTTCTTATGAAAATACTATTTATTGTTTAACAGTTTAGCGGGCCGCAACACGGGCGAGATTAACACTAATTTAACATTAATTACAACAGTCAATTTTACCAATGATTCATTAAGGTTTCATATCCGCATGAAATTATGCATCATTACAAATGCATACAAAAACTCCCTCACATATTAATCGCCAATAATTATCACATGTAAATATGTAATGTGAAATAAGAAGTATTCAATATTCAATGGTATAAGTATAAAATGCTTACCTCTATCTATTAAAGACTTTTGCTAATTCTTAAGTCCCTACTCCTTGATTTCCTATAATGAGTTAACATATTTTTTTATAAACTTTCTTCGCATTAGTTATTTACTCAATAAAACCTTTGACAACTGTTTTTTAATAAAACCATTAGAACATCCAATTCAATCAATTTTTTGAACAATACTTTATATACACACTTTTCCCATATGTTTGAAATAGTCATTTAACTTGTTTGGTTCATACTAGGGGTGTTCAATTTTCGATAACTTGAATTTGATTCGATTTTGATTTAAAAATCATGAATTAGAAATTTAATTCGAATTTTCAAATTCACATTTGTTTCAAAGTCTGATATTAAATTTTGGACCGAATTTCAATTCGAAATAAAAATATATTTAAATAATAAATATAACAATGATTTTAATGTTATATTATTTGGTTTCTTAGGATAACGTAGCAGATGAGGATTCGGGTGAAGGAACGAATCAGGGCCTCAAATGGTTAAGGCCCACCCTTCTGAAGTGGAGGAATTGGGTTCAAACCTTGTTGGGTGCAATTTAATGGATATTCAGGTGAAGGAACGAATCAGGGCTTTAATCTCGGGTTCAAACCTAATGGAGGGCAAGGGTTTAAGGATTCAATCTGGTTCCTGCGCATCTGGGGGCACACGTGTCTCAAGGTTGGAGATCGAGGAATCGATTTTAGCTATCAATCGTTAGGATAACTGAAGGTAACACGACGAGACAATTTAAATGCTGTTAAAAAAACGAGGATTCGGGTAATTGGCTTTATAGATGATCCATATGGCCACATTATGGAGAAAGGAAGCCCATCATCGGACATCGGTTCTAATTCTATGCCCCTATCCTTGTACTGTAACGCTGTGTTCCCGAGTTCATTTAACGAGAGAAAAGAAAGGAAATGGAAGGAAAGGGGAAACATTTTTGTGTTCCCGAGTTTCATTTAACGAGAGAAGGGAAAAGAAAATAACACATTTTGTGTTCCCGAGTTTCATTTAAGGAGAGAAAGGAAAGGAAGTGGAAGGAAACCTAGGCTAAATTTTCTTGTTTTTCTTTCCTTCCGATTTGGAAGGAAATGGAAGGAAAGAAAGTCATTCTTTTCCTTTCCTTTTCTCTCATTTCTTTTCCTTTCTGTTCTCTCCTTTAATAAACTCGGGAACACAGCGTAAAAGACATCAAGGGTCCTAATTGTAATTAAGAGTCATCGTGTGCTTATCAATCAGATCAGACTGACAGATGCAAACGTAAAACCACCACATTCTCCGGCTATACGGTATCTCTGGTCATTACCCTCACCGTTTAAGCAGTTCCGTTCGATTTCTCGTCGGAGGTAAAATTTGAAACCATTCATGTGTAGCCTTCAAATTTGCTGCTATTTGGGGTTAATATCTTATTAAATTCAATCGTTTCTACTCACTTCTCCCCATTTGCGTCTATGCTCTAGGGTTGAACAGTATTACTGATATAATCAAGTAATTATTCATATTGCCTGAAAATAGTACCGGTAAATTTTACTCTGTGTTTTCTATTTCTTCCAATGCTTAAGAAATCAAGCAACAGATTTAAGAATTTTATGCCAATTAGTGAGATTCTATAGATGTGTCTAATGCCCTAATAGTACTTTGTGATTTTGTATCCGTTTTAATTACCGTCAGAAACATAACACTGACCACCAATTGAAAGCCTTTTTGGCCTAAAATTTCGTTATTGCTTACTTTATGTTCAAATTTGTTGATGGTTGCACATTTATCTGGCATCATATAAACCAGCTGATTAAATACCGGCATTGAGCATTCATGTAGTTATTGTATTACCGAGTTTATGATACTTTGTACTAGTTTACTGAAATTCTGCAACTAGTTTCATGCTGCTACTGCCTATTACCAACATTTCTGTGTTTGTTTTGTAAGTTAAGGCTGCACCATGAGCTAAATTACTGGGTAAAGAAAAAAAAAAAGTCAATCTTTTCATCTTTTGATTGTAGGCCTATCAGGGGTGTGCAAAATCTGGTTTGGTTCGGTTTTCCCTCTCAACCGCCATCGAAACCGATATGTCGGTTAATGCAAAACCCATATCCATAACTGATTATCGATGGTCGGTTAACCATGACTTCGTCAACAATTGGTTATGGTTATGGTTATGGTTCGATTTTGGTTAAATTCAAATAAGCAATAAAATTGTTGCAAAGCTAAGTGAAGCTCACATATAATTATATAAACTCTTGAATCAGTGATATACCAATGATGAAATTGCTGAAAATATAAGTGAAACTCGTAGTAGTATATAAGAAACAAACAAACATAGAAACAATAATTGATTTGGTTTGGTTAAAATTGGTTAACAACTTGACTTGGCCATGACCAAATGGGTCGGTTAATGGCTTGGCTTAGCCATAAGCCATTTAAAATCATTAATGATTTGAGGTTGTTATCGATTATTTTTCACTTATGATTATTATATGCTCACCACTAGGCCTACTAATAGAACTCAATGTAAAATCTTGAGGTGGTAATTTGTAAATTGAACCCTACAAATTAGTGGGACTTTTACTGGCTTTGTTTGTTTACTTATGTATTGGTGGATTTGTCATAAATGTAACAGGTATATTATTAAGAAAGAGTTTTTTATCGTTTAGTTCGTTTACGGTCATACCTGTATGACACTATTCGTTTTGTTGCAGTTCCAACATGCCTGCTTTCTTATTAATCAAAATGCAACCCCTTATGTATGTACTAGAGGTGGCAATTTTTACCCATATCAAAGGAAATGAGTTGGTTTGGGTAAACAATTGTATTATAATGGGTTGAAATGGGTAATATCATAATCTTGAATGGATTGAGATGGGTAACACTTAAATACAATACGGGTCAAGATGGGTAACCAAAAAACTATGTAAATACAATGTATTCAACCATTTAAGAATGATTAATAACATATTTGATGAGAAAATCACTAAAAATTATCCAAATGCACTATTTGTTTACTTATAACACATCTTAAGTTAAACTAAATTGATGTTTTTTAAGAACAATCCATTTAGACTCGAACTGATTTTGTTTAAAACCCGTTCTGACTCGCACCCATCCTGACCCGAACCCGTTCTGACTTGTTACCCAACCCGCCTATTTTTCCAGGCATAGTACTTTGTACATGTTTTCTTTTTTAGTTCTTTATAAATCAGACTTCTTTTCAGGGAAAAGATATAATTTTTTAATTATATGACTACCAGTTTTAAATAAAAGCCTCTGTAAGTTGATTTTAAAGGAAAGTAAGTGATTATATTTATCTTTTGTTTGTAACCACAGAGAATTTGGTTAACACTCATAAAATGGTGCCAGCCAGCCTTCCAAGAACTAGTGGGTTACGCTTGCTTTCGTATTGCAATCAAACTTACAATTGTGGCATTGTTCTTCGCCCGCTGCTTTCTATAACCTCAAATTATTATTCTACAGCAAAACCACACAGACAACAAAAGAAAAATAATATCCCCTCGCTTTCTCTTTCGATATCTTCATTTATCCCAAAAGAGAAATCACTAGTGACATCAAAGTCAATCAAAACATTTTGCACAACTTCAAATGTAACCACAGATCCTGCTACTACCTCTGATGACAATGTTGTTGATATGATGAAAATAAAAGACATGGCAAATACACTAGACTTAAGGGTAGGTAAAATATTGAAAGCATGGAGACATGAAGAGGCTGATTCACTCTATGTTGAAGAGGTAGATGTTGGTGAACCCGAGCCAAGAATAATATGCAGTGGGCTTGTGAAATACATCCCACTTGATGATTTACAAGACAAGAGTGTAGTGGTTCTGGCTAACTTAAAGCCCAGAAACATGCGTGGAGTGAAGTCATCTGGAATGCTTATGGCTGCTTCTGATGCTTCACATGAGAATGTTGAGCTACTTGAGCCACCTGTGGGGTCCACCCCAGGTGATAGGATATGGTTTGGGACTGAAGATGAGAAAGAGAGGCTTCCAGAAGCGGGTTCACCTAACCAGATTGCAAAGAAGAAGATATGGGAGCAAGTGCAGCCTCATTTGGTCACGACCGGTTCGTGTGTGGCTACCTTAGGAGGCACGCATTTGATGATAACTTCTGCTGGTTCAGTGGTGAGTAAAAGTTTGGTTAATGCAAATATAGCATGATCGTCAAGAGTTGAAACTGTGATGCCAATGTTATATTTTGATGGGTCAAGTTTTGTTGTTCTAGTGGTTAACTCTTTTTACTGTGAGTGAAATTATGTTGATTTTGCCTAATTAGATATTGGTGTTGATCAATACGATTATGGATATTTGAAAACACAAAATAGACCAGGTTTAAAAGATAGCTAGTTGGATTCCTAGGAGTGTACGGGTTTATTCGGCCAGTTTCACAAAAATCTTGGGCCGGAACGCTTGCTACAGTTTCAAACGGCAAATCAAACTAGAGTCAAAATTGTTCAATTTGACCAACTTTTTTTTTTTTGTTAGATTTAAAACCCTTGGTTTATATTAACTTTTTAGAAATAATAAAGATGGTTTATGAATATTACACATATAGGCGCATAATCGCATAATAAGTCTATTTTGTCTAAGAAGGCTAAAAATTATTTTTAAAAACCTCGAAACCTGGCTCTAACGGATTACAATTGAACGTAGTTCAACAATGTTGAAACCGTGCGCCGAACTCTACAATATTGGCTTTTAAGTTTTAGTATTTAGCTGTAAAGTTTAGCTTTTAAAGCTTGGTTCACTTTTATGTTTTATGTTCAGGCCTTAAGGTATGGTTTTAAAGTTTAGGTTTAGTATTACGGTTTATGATTTTAAAGTTTAGGTTTTAGAATTATAGTTTATGATTTTTAAAGTTTTGATTCGGTTTTCAAGTTTTTAAAAATCATTTATAGCCTTCTTAGGAAAAATGAACTTTTTAAAACAACATTCTCCATGTGTATATTTCAATATAAAAAGTAACAATAATAATAATATTAATAGTAATGTGTTATGTATTAAGTAGTATTAATCACAGACATGATTACTACCAACCATTCGTCTTCTCACACATTATGTTTGAGTTACGTGACTTTATAGTTTCTTGTTGTATCACTATATAATGTATCATACTGTATGAATATAGTGGAAGTTTTCTCTCATGTTTCTTCTATTTTTACAACACGTTATCAGCACGATCGACTCTCTTGATCTCTCAATTGTTGCTACCAGCCGCCATAGTGTTTGACGACCACCATTGTTTCCTTCAAAGACTATTGTTGCTTCTGGTCAAAACACCATCATGATGGAATGAATGATTCAAGGTTTTCTTCACGGTTATATATTTTATTGCTCCTTAAAGCACATGTGGTTCAACTCCTTGTCTACCATATATGTTCTCATGGCCATCCTCCAACAATTCTCAAAGGTACAAATCTGATCACTATTCTTTACAATAAAGTTTTGATTACGTTTGACTTGATATAAATGTCAAAGATCATAATTTTTATCAAACACAATGAACCGATTTGGCCTTTAGACCGACCGTTGCGATCTCATCTCTGCCGGTTGATTCTCTCTTTGATATTGCATTATTTCTGTTTCAGTTCTTGAAAAAGTTGTATATGCATGATGTCCCACAATAATTGCATTTCGTTTTATAGTCCAGTTTAAATGATAATTCATTTGCTAGAAAGAAAAACTTTAAAACAGATATGAACAAATTATCAAGTTTTTTTTACGAAAAATCTTTGGTGTATTTAAAGACAAACTAGAATGATATTTATGAAATTACATAACTTGTTTATATTAAAGGGTTAAAGTAAAATATAAATGATTAGATCAAATCAAATCAAAAGTTTTGTAACATAAATATATGTTTGACCGAAAGAAAAAAAAACACATTGAAATATATATATATATATATATATATATATATATATATATATCTCGCAAGTTTGAAGGTAGGCCAGAAGCCTATAATAATTGTAAAGTTATTATAAATCATCAAACTCAAACTTATTTTGTTTAATTTTTTTTTGTGTATCACTATTTTTAATTATGTTATAACAATTGATATATTTGAGCTCTAGTATTTTCAATTTTTTTTCTTTGATCATTGATATTCATAAGTTCAAGATCAACTAAGCAAATAATTAAACAAATAGTGGTTTTTAGCATAAACAAATATATGTGGCCCATTGTGGTGGTTTATCTTATAGGACCGATTCGGTTGTGGTGTGAAACTATTGGAAATCAAAAGGTCACAATTATGATAACTATTAACCTAACAAATTAAATAGAGAGTGCACACGTTCCTTGCGATTGATTTACACGATCGTGTAACAAGTGGAACATGGCTTGCAATCTTGCATGGTAATTATTCTTATGGACTATATAGAAGTTACCTTCAATTAGTTTAAATTAGGACAATTACCTTCAATTATGATTTTTCAATGTTGGTAGCATAAAGGACTTTTAATGTGTTTAGTAAATATGTTTCATTTTGTCAATGGAAACTCTTATCTATTAAGTAACGATTACTAGGCTATATTATAGTTAATGTTCTCTATCTTTATATATATATATATATACATATATATACTATGTACTTAACTAAATGGATAGATGATGAACAACATAATGAAGTCATTATTTTTGCCATTAGGAGTTTAGAGATACAATTAGACATGTTAAGGAAAGGAGATAGGTTCAAAGGACGTTATGATATGTTTGTAAAGTAAATTGTATTTCACAATGAATAATAAAACATTGTTGAAAACTTAAAGTCCTTCCAAAGTTATACGAAGGCACAACTTTAGATCTAGATGCCAACATTCTAATTTGATAGCTAATAGCATGGAAAAGCCAAACTTTGATAAGACATCAATTTCCTCTAAGTGTATACTTAAATCGTAAGTCATGATTTTTAGATTGCAACATTGTAAGACAATTTGCGACTACAATATATAAAAACTCCTATTTAAAACATCATCAAGTGCGCCTAACCATTACTAGCCATTCCACATAGTGATTTTTGTTGTCATACAACATGGATCAAGAACAAAATGGTTTTGTTCCTAAGGTTGAAGTCATAGGCATGACAAAACAACTCAATGCTACCAGCCAATATAGCACAGAAAGACCACCAAGGGGTTTTTTTTTTGAAATAAAACACGAGGATAATGAGGATCTAAAAGCTTCAATGAGCACCCCCTCTTATTAATGAGAATTTTTTTCTAATAGATTTATCATGTGAAGTGTTTTCTCTATGGCATATCAATCTAAGCCTTTAGAAAACAATCTTTTATAAACAACTCTCTATTGTTTTTAAAAAGATTTCAATGGATGTATGTGAACATCTTCTCCACAGACCATGCAAATATTTTATGGTCTCAAAAGTTGCATTTTCATGTGGATGCATGCAAGTTTTTCAGCTACTTAAATGTAGCATCTTTCCTAACATCAAATAAGTGTTTTTTTTTAAATGGCACTCTTTATCAAGATAATTATGTTGGACCCAATGTGAAATATAGTGAGATACATTCATAGTAAAAATGAATCCGTCTTTTAACAACTATTATATGTCTATTTAGATAAATGTTGAACATCTGGTAGATAGCTTGTGTTCACACATGCAATGATTTAGTTGAATCATTAATAAACGGTTACAATTAATTGTTAGACCACTCCTTATGATAGTGAAATTACTATCTTCGACCCAAGAGTATGCCATTTTATGTATCGTTGACCTGATCAAACAAACAAATGACAGCTCATAAATACTCCCCATTGTAACTAATCTCTAGAAGAGAACAAATTGTGTCTCACATGTAAGTGTATTTGGTTATGCGGTTAATGTACAAATACTACCATGCCAAAACGAGACAAATTTCAAACACAATATATTCTCAGTCTTTAGGGGGAGAATGAATAATGAAAGACTGGTAAAACATGAAAATAATAGAATGTGTCATCACTATCAAATATCGACCCTCGAAGTGGTCGATGAAAATCACAAATCCAATATATTTACAAAGAATAACAAATGAATTACTAGATGCATGCACAAACACAAACAAAGTGACAAAGTCACAAATACTGGTATCAAATTCATTTGTTCAAATTAATGTAATCATAAAAAGATTACCCTACAAAGAAAGCATGCAAAATTCAAGAAGAGGTTATTGATAAAACTCCTGAAGTGGTGAATAATAAGACCCTAGGAGAAGTTGATTGATAAAATCCCAGAAGAGATTAACGAGACTCTAGGAGAGGTTGATCGACAAAATCCCAAAAGAGATTAACATTATTCGAGAATTTGTTATCGGTAAAATCCCAGAAGAGATTAACGAAACTCTAGAAGAGGTTGATTGACAAAATCCCAGAAGAGATTAACATTATTTGAGAATTTGTTGTCCGTAAAATCCTAGAAGAGATTAACGTAACTCTAGAAGATGCTATTAGTAAAAATCCCAGAAGAGATTAACATTACTCTAGAAGAGGTTATCGGTAAAATCCTAAAAGATATTGGTAAAACTTTATAAGAGGTTATCATTATAAATCTTGAAGAGATTAATAAAACCTCAGAAGAGGATAATAAAGTTCCAGAAGAAACTCGGTACTAAACATATATGAGATCTCAGTATTGTATAAAATGGTACAATTTTAAACCTAAATGAAACACGTGTTAATGAAATATTTGCATACGTTATATCAAAGAATGTAATCAGTGAAAAAGATTACGTAGGTAAAACTCTAGAAGAGTGCATATATATATATATCAATGATTGACATAAATTGCAAATCGCCTTGAAGGCTGAGTTAGATTCACTTGAAACGCGAAACGTTTTCGGACCTGTAGTTCGAACACCCATAGACGTCAAACCAGTAGTTTACAAATGGGTGTCTTTAGATTAAAAAGAAACGTAAAGAGTTAGAGTGCGCGATGTAAGGAATGAATTGCAACACAAAGGTTTTTTTTATTTCTCAAATCCCAGTAGTTGATTATGAGTAAATATATTCCCCTGTTGTATATGTGATAACCCCATGATTATTCCTAGCCTCGCAATCTCAGATATACCTCAGATAAAATATAAAGAGTTTGTCATAAATATTTTGTAGGGGACATTTAAAGTGACATCTACATGAAATCCCTAAAAATGCTTGAAGCATTAGAATTGGTATCTCGAATATGTAAATAATTTGAGGTATAAGTTTGACAATATCAACCATGTGTTTATTAGAAATTTTCTCTCTAGAATTCATATAATTGCAGTTTACAAAGATGATCTAATAAAAAAAAATTGTCCATAGACTCTGTAGAAGCCTTTAGAGAGAATTTTTTGAAAGAAATGACACAAGTTGAAATTACTTGATCTGCATTTCAGGTTTATACATAATTGTGTATATATATATGTCCATCAATCAACCTATATCTAAAATATGTTAACTCATTTTTATATGGACAAAGTTTATTCGCAAAACACATCTATAGTTTTTCGATCGTTAGACATATCAATGAATCCTTACTGCCCCAAAAAGAGGGTGAAAATGTAATTGGTCCGGAAGTACCATACCTAATTGTGATTGATGACTAAGGTGTCTCGAAAATATTACAAGACAACATAACTGATCCAACAGTATTAGTTTATATTACAGATCCGTAATTACAAGTTTAACAACATCTTGAAGTATGTTATTAATTGTGTAAAATAAACAATAATATATCTCAGGGGGATAAAATGTGAACTGCATTGGCTATGTTTTATTACACTAGGTTTTCTTAGCAAACGTTTTTTTGATAAGACAATATCATATTTCATATTAAGGGTTCAATTAATATCTTTACGATACTTGATATTGCATTTGCGTTGCACGAGCTAGCGAGATATAGTTTGAACCCAACATAAAGAAAGTCTCAAAGAGGTTATGTATTCACATATGGTGGGACAACAATATCTTGGAGATCGACAATGCAAAAACATACAACTATTTCATCAAATAATGCTAACATTATAGAACTATATAATGTTAGTTGAAAATGTGTGCTATTGAGATCGGTGATTAATCAAATATAGAAGAAGCATGTGACTTGGAAGAGATTAAGAAGAGTCCTACAATTATCTATAAAGACAATATTGCTAGCATAGCTCATATTAAAGCACGTTATATCAAGGGTGACATAACCATGTATATTTCACCAAATTCGTTAAGTTTACAAAAGGATAATGTAGTTGATGTTTGCTAGATCATATCAAGTAAAAATCTAGCTGATCTATTTACAAAGTTTTTACCCATAAGCAGCTTCAAGAAAATATCATAGAAGATCGAATTAATCTTCATAGATTAAAAGGCATTTACTAAATTGAGGGGGAGCATTATACACGTTGTACTCTTTTTCCTTGACTAAGTTTTGTCCCATTGGGTTTTCTTAGTAAGGTTTTAATGAGGCAACATAACTGATCTAGAGATATCAGTTATTTAATCGATCCTGAAGTATCGAATTAATACATCCTGAAGCATGATATTAATAAGTGTATGGTAAACAGTAATATGTCTGAGGGGGAGTGTTATGTATTAAGTAGCATTAATCACAGACATGATTACTACCAACCATTCGTCTTCTCACACATTATGTTTGAGTTACGTGACTTTACAGTTTCTTGTTGTATCACTATATAATGTATCATACTGTATGAATATAGTGGAAGTTTTCTCTCATGTTTCTTGTATTTTTACAACATAATGAAGGTAAATGATGAGTCAAAACTCTCAAACTTTAAAGCATGAGCTAAGCCGTTAAACCTTGTTACCATATAACCCAATCTGAACAGAGCCAAAGTCTACATAAATGTTTGTTTTGCTAATTAAGTTCTTGCTACAGGCTTAAGATTTTTGTAAAATGCCATTTAAGTTAGAGGTGGACATAAATACCGGTTCTAGAACCAAACTCAACTATCTTACCTGATTGCAGTTTTTCAAATAAATCATAACAAGACTGGCCAAAAACCTTAAAAACTGGTCAAAATCCTGGTCACAAAACTCAAACCTAATCGGAATTGGTTTCGTTTGTACCCAATTATTGGCTTTGTTGACCAAAATTATTCAGGTTTTGGTTCAAACAAAACCATTTTGGGCTCTCTAATTGAAGTTATATTTAATAAATTTAGATGATAAATGTACCAAAAGTGTAAGGCTAACGTCTTGAGTGGGATAAGCCTAATTCCAGCAAGCCTATCAAAAAAGGGCCAAAACCTTCTTATAAATAAAGAACCTCCTCACCAAAAGATGAGGGATATCTCCGGAGGGAAAATCTCTCATTCATCAACTCAAAGAAACACATCTTTAACTTCATTTCACTCACCAAATAACTCTTTTAAAATAAACCCTTGCATTGTTTACACACATATGCACGAGAGGCCATGATGACAATGATGATAAACAGATCTGAGCCGAATGACTACCCCTTTCATGATGCAACCTAAGTCCTTCACTGCTCATGGTGGGATTTTGGTTGTCTTGATGAATCCTTCGATAAACTCTTTTAAAGTTGTAATATATTGCCATAATCAATATGAGCTATGATTTTTATCCCTCAATAGAAAATATAGATAAAAGGCTTTAAACCATGAACAAGTGCTGGTCACACGACAACCACTATTTCATTTAAGTTAGAATTAGATTTGAATGTTATGTGTTACCTATTTGTTTGTATATCTAAGTGTTATTATTATTGGATTATCATATACAATACATTAGTACTAGTAGCCTTTAATTAACATGATTTATGTCATTGTTTAATATTAAAGGTGAAATTGCCAAAAACTATTTAGTATTACTAGTAGCATTTCTTTAATGACTTTGTGTCATTATGTTAGACAGGTGAAATTGCCAAAATCATATTATCAAACATTGTGGAACATATATATATTTAGATCAATTATTATTAGACTATTGTTGCATCTTGTTTCTTATATATACATATATCAAATTGTATGAGAATCTCACCAACTATGCAAATAGTTGATCAAACTCTATTTTACATGTGTAACAGGTTAGTGACTTGGATGAAGACACACTTAAGGTATTTGGACCTAGTTAATAAAATAAACAATGATATTTACTTTGGTTTTGAATTGTAATGTTGGATTATGGTTTGTTTTGTTTTGTTTTGAACAATGTGGATGTTGAATGATTTTATGTTATGAATAAAATTGGATTATTAACTATTGATACTTGTAATGTAGCACCATGAGTTATGAACAATCACAATCGTACCCTGACGTATTCCGCCGTCGGTCGGGGTGTGACACATAAACTTTTCGATCTTCATCCTCATCACAGACTACTATGTATTTGTTACAAAACCTAGCCTTGACTAAACACGAATTGCCTAGTGGCTCCGTCCACCGTCGTGACTTTGGGAAGGTGCTTGGGTCGGGTTTTTTCCCGGGAATTGGTGGCTAGTGAGCTAGGGGTTCCGTCCGTCTGGACTAGTGACCAGCTTGGGCAACCTTAAGCCATTGGAGGCCGCGTACATTGTACCCGGCAGTTAAAAAAAAAACTAAACACGAATTGCTGTAAACCCTTAATTATTATGTTTAGGAAAAGTCACCAAAATTGATATTTTGATCAAATTTTTTATTAAAATACACCGACTTTTAGTCACCATAGTTATATAGATATCGTCAGACTTCTAGCTCGATCTTAACACAAGCATCATTTGATTGGATCGGATCTTGTTGAGGCGATGACTTTTTCCTCATCATATATCATATGATATTAGCATGATAACCAACTTTTAGGATCATCTTGACCTTTTAAAAACTTGTACAAGCAGCAGTTGAGGGCAATTTTACACACTTTGTCATCTTCTTTGACGATTCTCTTCACCTTGCTGCATCCATGCGGCGGAGAGTCTTCTCCATAATGCTATATATGACATTCATAACTTAGTTATAGGGTCAATTGAACCTGATGAAGAAACAATCGTTGATGATGGCTATCCTTATTCTCAAGATTTCCTTCCCAAATCACCACCGGTCAACCATATGTACACCTCATGACATATTACATTATACATAACTAAACATAAATTAGATCTTCTACTACTTACAATTTAACTTGTAACTTTCAACCTAACTCGATCACACAACTAAGTCCAATAAAAAATTCAACAAATATTAGAGAGTGGTTTCGAATTATGCAGTTTGGTTTGCTTCACATGACTATAAAAGTTAAAACATAAGTCAGAAACATTTCGAAACTATTAATTGTCCTTGATACAGAATTAAGAAAAATATAAATAATGATATATTAAATTTTTACTTTCGAAACTATTAATTGTCCTTGATACAGAATTAAGAAAAATATAAATAATGATATATTAAATTTTTACTTTCTAAACAACCATGAAATAAAAAAGAAAAAATAAAAAAAGAAAGTTGTCACGTGTTGTTCTGTTGAAGCTAGAGGTGGGCAAAAAAAGGGGAACTGGAACCGACAACCCAAACCGAAACCGGTCATACCCGAACCGGTGGGTACAAATGGGTCCGGTTTTTCAGGCAAATTAGAACCGGAACCGGGAAAACCGGAAATGGTTTCACTTATACCCGGCCAAAACCCGAACCGGAATCGGCCAAACCTGAACCGGTCAAAAACCGGTTGGAACTGGTCGAAACCCGGAACCGGAACCGATTATTGACTTTGTTGACCGGAACTAGAACCGGTTGAAACCGGTTTCAAAAAAACCCGATTTGCGCACCTCTTGGGTGAAAGCCAATCTTTGAATTCCTCAAGGCTCAAGGCCCAATATCGAAGGCAATGACATACCCTACAGCCCAAGACCCAAGTCTGCATTTGAAAATTCCTTAGAAGAAGAAGGACGTAAATGTAAATTTGTTTCGGTATAACCGCACCGTCGGAGATCACAATCAAACCAAAATTGGGGATCTGAAGGAGATGTTCGGAAAATCAAAGGAGGCTACGGCGAGAGAGTGACGGGGAGTTTTTCAAGGGTAGTTGCCCCTCTCTTGCCACAACATGACCGAATCATGTTGAGCCGATGAGTTTGTCTCCAGTTTTCCCTCAAAATCAACAAACCCTAAAACTATAATTTTATTTTATTTTTTTTGAACAACAATCTGATCCAACCATCCAACTCCTATGCTAACGATGAACGTCTTTCATTCATACATGCCGTTCAAAAAAAAAACATATATTCATGCATACATATACTTGTGTGTGTGTGTGACAGAGAGAGAGAAAGGGTGTTTGTTTGCGTATGCAAAAGTTACGATGATGAATGATGATATTTGGAGAAGGCGATGATATTGATTTCTGTATAGATTGTTTTCCGAACATTATAATCGGGCATAGGGTTGAATACGGCCCGTATCTTGGCGGGGCAACCCGGACGGTATGTTAGAGAAGGAAGAGCTTCTTCTTTTCTCTTGACGTGCAACCGGTGTTGCAGCCATGGCGGTGACTGTCCCCTTTGTCTGATCTTCAATTTACAGATCTGAGCCTCATTCTCTCCAATTCAATCCTTAAAATGGTCTTTTGCATTTTATTAATCTTGTTATTGTTAATTTGGTGTTTGATAGTATTTTTGTTAAAATCATATTTACATTTTGGATTGTTGATAGATAAAGATAATAATTATGTAAATAGAATGTGTTTTCAATTGTTACGCTTTCAATTGAGACTGGTTACATTTTAATCTGTAAGTGGTTATGAAACGTCATAATCTAGGTATCAAACCAAAGTGATCTTTATTGCCTTAAAAACCAGTGTTAGACCCAAGTACCTTTTTTTTGAACAGCGGAAATATTATTAAAACACCCAAAACGAGCAAGCAAGTCGCTAAAACTCGAAAATACACCACTATTACAAGTATCGTCCACCAAGAAACTAATATAATCAAAAGGAAAAAGACAACCAATCCTCCCATGAAAGAAGATCCCACCTAGATCTTTGTTTCACCCAAAAAAAAGATAAAGATTGCACCTCCTTTAAAATCTTGTGACTTGAAGTAGGCCTCCTGTCGAAAATCAACTCATTTCTACCTTTCCAAATACACCATATGGCTGTGAGAATTACAGCGTGAGTTACATAAATTCTTGTAGTTATATATATACCCACGTAAATTCTTGCCCAACTTGAGTTACATAACATCATTTTACTTGTGACAATTTAAATCTTTGTAAGTTGGACAAAATCATTTACTTCTTAATAATCAATAAAGTGTTAAATCAAATTTATTTGCAGAAAATTCTCTTGTGGGACTCAATGTCTTACGGTTTGGCAACAATAAAATTCCTGTAGATGTTAAATTTTGAAGCAATTCCTTAACATAATTTATAGTTTTTTGAAATGGTGTGAAACTATTAATCTATTATCATCTATACAAGTATATGCATGTGAAGGCATTATACCTCAAAACAGACTCATGAAAAATCCATTTGTCTCTAGATTATGACTCGGCATAAGTTTGGTACTAATATAACAGAAGTAAAAAACACATTTTATACTTGTGCGAGGGGTATTTGTACGAGTAAGATGGTAGATGTAACACCCCAACCCGACTAGGGCTGACGTGTCACTATTACAGATATCAAATCAAAAACATCATTCATTTCAAGCACTAATAGTTCAAAATAACATTCAAAACAACTTCAATAATCCAAGTCTTAAACATCTTAATTTAAACATTTAAAATGTCTTTTATTAAAATTAATCAACTTCAAAATCTCTCATCACATGTTCCCATGATTTCCCACGTTCCCTTGTGTACCTGTTATAAAAACAACAGAAAACACAAGCAAAGAAAACGGCTGAGCCAAAAGTTGCTTAGTAACGGAAGAACAATAGTAGAAAAATAAATAAGCGAAAGCAATTAACTGTTACAGAACTGATCGTATTATGCTAAACTGAACATGTATCTGAAAAATAACTGAGCATATATCTGAACACATAACTGAGCATATAACAGAACATGTAACTGATCATATAACTGAACACGACAGATAATAACAAAAATAGTCGTATAAATAAATAGGAGCACCCAGAGCCGAAACTGATCTGAAGGATACACAGCTAGCTAGACTATGCACCTAATGAGATGGTGTGCGGGCGTACACACATAATGCCATCCCCCTGAACGTATAAACGTATAACATATAACTGAACTAGGATCGATCCATACACCTCCAATGGCCAATGCTATCCCTGAATACTAAACGTATGATGGAGACGCCGTGACTATTTATTGTACACCGTCACGAAAAGTGTCACATCATTGACGCCACAATGACATGTCAGACATGCTCGGGTAATGGATTACTAACCGAAAACGGCATAGCTAAATATCTAATAAATTCTGAAATCTTATTATTAATAGGAACATGCAATAATGAGTACAAACTTAAGAAGTCTATTGCATGCTACAAGTCTCATATCAGAATGCATATTTAAAACGGGTCAAAACTGAGTACTTTCTAAATACATATAAAATTACTCGAGGACTGAACGGGTTGCATCAACGGAAGCAAAGCGATATTACTTAGAGTACAAAGGAAGGAATCCGTACCTTAGTTAACCCGCAAGACAAAACAAAATGCGTCTTCTTCAACTTGTTAAAACAGACCTATAGTTTAATATAATCAAATGAGGTTCTTATTTTATGTGTTTGTCAATAGTCGACTTCCCCGCGGCGAATGATTTAACATTCTTACTTATTTCTCAAACTAACTTAGTATGTACTAAATATATTTTGAATGAGATCCATATTATGGCATATTATTGTCTGATATCGAAGGTTATCAAAGTATTAGTTATTAAAGCTTTCATTTCCCTAAATCTATAACATATTTTATTTGGATACTCTGAGAAATTAACTAAACTTAATATTCCTTCACCAGGATTTAATAAATTACAAGATTTTAGAAGTCAGGTTAAGATGGTTTTATTTGTAATCCTCATTCTTAGCATTTATTTAAAATTACCAGTTCTAAATAGTCACTCAAGTTTGTGCCTCGCATAAAATTTAATGGAGTACTACCTGATCATTATAACAGACAAAACGAGCCACAATCTCATATATTATACTATGTATATTTCTATTAGTCATCTATACTTCTGTTAACTAATTCAGCCGTCGGGACAAATCAGAACTCAATCAACCTTTTTACATTTATATCCAATTCAGAAAAGAACAGGTATAATTACCTTAATCGCTAACAAGACGGTTCCAAAAACTAGAGAATTTGGAGCTCTTAGATGTCTCAAAAGTGGACTAACCCAAAAGTTAATGTTGATTGTTCACCCTTTCTGTTCATGCAATCCATCTTAATATTATTAAGATTTTACTTACAGGATTATTTAATCAAATCAGATTAAGAAAAACCAAACAGTTCATTGAGTCACCTGGACACTAGCTCGAATTAAATCAGAAGAATTAACTGCAGCACACAACAGAACAAGGACCTGTGGTGCAGCGATCTTTATCTCCGATGGCTGGCTGATCGAACCATGGTGCAGAGCGCGACGATGCTGACTCGAGTGGGACCAGAGAGTAGATTGAGGACTCTTGTGATTGTAGTTTTGCGTGTGAGGTACGATCGGGTTTGAAGGTTCCAAATCGACCGGTGAGACGTGACTTAAAGGGGCTTCCATCTCAGATTTCTCGGTGACTTTGTTTCCTGAGCGGTGTGCTGGTGAACATCGAACTGGTTTGGCGAAATTTGGGGCAACAATTAGGTCGAAGGAGATGTGCAAACTTTGAAATTTGGACTTCTTCTTCCTATTATTATTATTATTATTTATTTATTTATTATTATTTTTTTTTGATTGCCTCCCACGTGCACAGCAACAACTTTTTATATATAAATATATAGGATTAGGTTCAAATGCTAACCCTCATTTATGGCACTAACCCATTAACCCTCATAAACCAATCAGAATTGAACACATAGCTTTTTCTTTTATTATTTAATAAGGGTAAAGTAGTAATTTGCTATATTAAATACTTTACCCCCTCTTTTTTTATACATCCATAACTTTTTTATGCTATAATATTTTTTTATAAAAATTGCACAATTTTACTCGTCTTATTTTTCTCTTTAATTCCGTTATAGTCTTGACTAGGTTTTTTTATTTTTTTTCGTATGTTCGTATTTACACCAATGTAACAAGTATAAAAATAACAAATTATTTGTAACGAGTTGTAACGAATTTCGGTTTACATTGTTGTAGAATAAATACGGTTTACGTTTAAGAGTGTAAACGACCCAAGCCGATCCCGAGCTAGTTAATTACGTTATATTCTTGACTAGGTTTTTTTATTTTTTCCGGATGCTCAAAAATTCGTTATATCTACTAGATTGTAAATACGTTTTAATACTTTAAAAAAATTATATCTACAAGATTGTAAAGACATTTTAATACTTTAAAAAAAATAATACAACATTTTGTTGATAAAAACCAAAATTCGTTATATATACAAGATTGTAAATACGTTTTAATACTTTAAAAAAATTATATCTACAAGATTGTAAAGACATTTTAATACTTTACAAAAAATAATATAACATTTTGTTGATAAAAACCAAAATTCGTTATATATACAAGATTGTAAATACGTTTTAATACTTTAAAAAAATTATATCTACAATATTGTAAATATATTTTAATACTTAAAAAAATAATATAACATTTTTTTGATAAAAACCAAAATTCGTTATATCTACAAGATTGTAAATACATTTTAATACAATATTGTAAATACATTTTAATACTATAACATTTTGTTGATAAAACCAAAATTCGTTATATCTACTAGATTGTAATACGTTTTAATACTTTAAAATATACTATAACATTTTGTTGATAAAAACCAAAATTCGTTATATCTACAAGATTGTAAATACATTTTCATACTTTAAAAATTATATTTACAAGATTGTAAATGGATTTTAGTACTTTAAAAACCAAAATTCGTTACAAAATCAAGAATATAACGTAATTTACGAGCATCCGGAAAAAATAAAAAACCTAGTCAAGAATATAACGTAATTAACGAGCTCAGGATCGGCTTGGCTCGTTTACACTCTTAAACTTAACCCCTATTTATTATACAACAATGTAAACCCAAATTCGTTACAACTCGTTACAAATAATTTGTTAGTTTTATACTTGTTACATTGGTGTAAACACGAACATCCGAAAAAAATAAAAAAAAACCTAGTCAAGACTATAACGGAATTAAAGAGAAAAAAAAAGACGAGTAAAATGGTGCAATTTTTATAAAAAAATATTATAGTATAAAAAAGTTATGGATGTAAAAAAAAATGGGGTAAAGTATTTAATACAACAAATTACATTAATACCCTTATTCCATTTTTCTTTCAAATTAATCACATTATTATATTATAGTTTAATATCCACCATTAGATTAGAATCTTGTAATTTGATCATTCAATATGGTGAGGTTAATGAGTTATTGCTCTATCCTAAGGTTAGCATTAGAACCATTCCCTAAATATATATATATATATATATATATATATATATATTATTTATATCAAATCATAATAAATATTTAATAGTAATATATTTTTATTTTAAGATAAGATATAATTTAAATATTCTTATAATTTATTAAATCTTAATAAATTAATAAATTATTAGAATAAGAAGATTTATATTTTTTTCATATTTAATTATATAATTTAATTAGTAAAGATTATATTATTTATTAAGAGAGAGAGGCGGGGAAAATTTTTTCCAGATTGCACCAGAAGATGACATGTGTCTCCTAAAAATACTCCTTTATTATAATAGTTAGATATTATTTATATCAATACATATAAATTATATAAATTTTCTGGGTATTACAGTAGATGTCATATCCATAAATTAATTTAATTCACTTAGTTGCATTCTTAATCAACCCGGAATTTGTTTCATTCTAGGTTTTGCTCATCAAAACTTTTGATCAAAAATGAGTTAAAGGAGTCATAATATATGAAAATAGTGTTAACAGAAATATGTCAACATGACTCAGAGTGGTCCAACGTAGGCTATGCTCAAACGAGATAAATTATGTTTGAAGCTTTATTTATTTTTTCCATAATAATATACCCTAGGGCTTTGAAAAACTCTATTTTCCTAAGATTTTTGGGATGAAAAAGGTGATTTTTAAGCCTCTGCACACCTCTCAATCACATCAAACTCATATCTTCGCACTCTGGATTAAGATTTAAAGATAAAATCATGAAAAACCAAACTAAATCACATGTCATCGTATGTTTGAATTTGTTTATGTTTCTATGTTAGGTTTTCGCATTTTGATTGAACCATGTGTTATTAGTTTAATTGAATATCATCTGATTATTTATCTTGAATTGGTAAGCATTGAGATTTGATTAGAATATTATCACTATTTGGTTGTTGTGATTAAGAATCAAGGGTTTGATGTTAGTTTATTTTCATCAATTAATTAACAAAACCGGAAATTTACAGTTATCCTATATAATAAGTTTCAAACAAGTTATTTTTATGTAACTTCTTAAAAGATAAAAAAAACAAGTTGCTAATTTGTTCCTTAACCAAAAACTAGGTGTCTTATGCTTTACATTTGAATTACAAATCAAGTTTGTTTTTAGTTACTCTTGAAATTCATCAAAGGTTCTTAAGTTCTTTTGCAATCAATAACAATTCAATGTAAGTTTAATTTTTTTGTTCTCAAATAATTTTAGTTAAATAATAAACAAAACATATAAGACTGACCATAAGCTCCTTGTGAGTACGATGCATAACTTTTTCTACCTACATAAGTTATTTAGGTTTTTGCATGACCCCAACGATTGGTCCGTCACATACTAACTGTAAACTAGAACTTTTAACCTTCAAGGAGGTAAAAAAATAAAATAAAATAAATGTAAAAAGTTAAAACTAGGTTGGCTTATTGAAAGCCTTGAACTAACATAAATCTGTATGAACCAAGCTCTAGCTTGATTTTATCACTAGTCAAAAAATCAAGCCAAATTTGTTTACTTTTGAGCTTGAGCTCAGTCTTATCTATAAAACAGAGTAAAGTGTTTTTTTCCTGGTTATTTAACATTGATCTTTAAAGTATTTTGCTTAATTTTGTATACTTTGATTAATTTTGATACTACTTGCATGTGTAGTTTGGTATAAAATTGTCATATTGTTTTTAGAAAAGAAAATGAGTTAAAAATTACATGAAAATGAGCTAAGTGTTAATTTTAGCCTTATTTTATATGATATCTGCCTAAAAATCTTTCTATTAGTTATATATGTTTTGTGGTTATAGGCTTACAGACTTAAAAAAATATAATTCTCTTTAATTTAGATAAAAAGAAATGCTACATTTTATTTTAATTTTTTTACTTCTTAGAATGTGGGTATTTTTATTACTTATATAAAATATAGATATTGAAATGAGATGAATTTAGTTTATTTCATTTTCAAAATTTTTATTTTAGAAGGTTGGTTTTGTTAAAAAGTAGCCTAGCGGTATCCATTAACAAAGATATTCACGTGTTGGTTTGTTAAACATAGAAGTTTCAATATTTAACTCAACATGTATGACCTGAATAAAAAAAATTACTTGGTTTTGTTTTATTAGTAATCTCTAGGGGAATGCAAATAGTTGATTAAAAGATGGTCAATAATTATATGATTCTCGCTTCATTTCCTTAAACCAGTGACCTTGAAAGATTTTCTTGTGAAATCTTATTATTCGAAGTATTATAAATTTATAATAGCAATCACAGACATCTACGGATCTACCTACTCTAATAAACATGCCGCATTCTGGTTAAATCTGAAAATGTATTTCCTGTCTCTCTCTTCTACTAAATAATATTAATTTTTAGTAATTAGATTATATAATTAAATATTTAAAAATATAATTTTTCATATTCCAATAATTTACTAATTTATTAAAATTTAATAAACAATAAAATAACTCGATTATATCTAATCCTAAATATAATTTTATAATTATTAAATATATATTATTACTTAGTGCTAATAAAAAATATTTTTTATTATTCAACCCGTGTAATACACGGGTTTTCTTGGCTAGTTGTTATATATATATAAAAGTTATTATATATTATCTTAATAGCCACCAAATATAACAATAATTTCTTATACTTTAAATGAAAATTACTTTTAAACCTCTTAAATAACGTGGCTTTAAATATGATTCTTTTAATTTTTAACAAGTTTATAATAGAATAAATTACATAGTTATGATCTTACGATCTTTTGTTAGAAAGTCAACCAATACTTGGGGAGGTATTAAAGTTTTATTGGGGGAAAGAGTGTGAATATTAGAAGTTGAGGGGGCAAATTGTGAAAGGGGACTCACCCTGCTTGTCAAATACAGATAAAGAAGCAAGGGTTGAATTCGAAAGACTAGATTTGGGGGATGGTGATATGAGATGGTTCCGGCAAGAGAGATGGGAGTTTCAAAAAGGGTGGCTTCCCCTCTCTTGGCTTGCCACTGTCTGAATCATTACTTGTATTCATTCATACTGAACCCATGATCTCTCACACAACAACCCTTTTGCTCTGATTGATGAGCGTTTCGCTACTATGGCGGTGGTGGTACTGGTGGTGGTTGTGATGGCATTTTGTTTATTTATTTAGAGGCTGTGATGATCTGACCTAAAATAAAAGGGACATCGTTGATTTGAGTCGTATCTTGGCGGGGCAACACATCTTATCTGTGTGTTTGCAGCCATGGCGTAACCCTCGTCTTCTTTGTCCCCATCCCCCAATTACAGATCTGAGCCTATCTCCTTCTTAAAATCAATTGATTCCGTTAATTTTTCCCCTACATTGCTTGTAGAACATCATATTTGATTGAAATTTCTCAAACCAGTATAATAAATAATTATTGATTGTGATTTCACAACACTTTTATTTATTAACTAACATTTTATTTTAAAACTATATGTTTTTATCGTCATTGCATTAGTTTTACATATAGGTGTCAATCTTTACCCATATCAAAGGAAATAGGTTGGTTTGGGTAAACAATTGTAGAATAATGGGTTGAAATGGGTGACATCGTAATATTGGATAGGTTGAGATGAGGAGCACTTGAACACAATGCGGATCAAGACGGGTAACCAAAAAGTTTGTAAATGCAATGGATTCAAATATTTAAGAATGATTAATAACATATTTGATGAGAAAATCACTAAAAATTATCCAAATGGACTATTTATTTACTTATGACACATCTAAAGTTAAATTAAATTGATGTTTTTAAGAACAATCTATTTAGACCCGAAATAATTTTGCTTAAAACCCGTTCTGACCTACACCCATCCTGACCCGAACTCGTTCTAACCCGTTACCCAACCCGACCCAACTCGCCCATTTTGTTAGGCATCATTTTACAGTAGATGTGATTGACTTGGGGCAGAAGGGGTGGGCTTGGGTTATAACATCAGGTTAGTGTGGTTTTTTGGTTACACCGGTGGAAATGGCTCGGGTTGGATATGAAGTTAATATTTCAGGTGGTCGAAACCACAGGAAGCAAGCAGTTAGGTTCAGGTGATGGTCTAATAATATTGTACCTATTGTATTCAGGGCAAAAATAATATGGTTTATTTAGATTGGTTTAAGGCAAGAATTATTATAGTTGCTATATGATAGAACCAGAAAATGAAAAGCAAACAAATGGTTCAATTGATAATAAACCCAATTCGAGAAGGATGAATTCTCCAAGTTACAAAGTAGCATATAAGATAAAAGGATAAACTTCTCTTTTGTTTTATGTGGTTTGACAATTTTAACCATTTTGTTCAAAGCTTTTCAAAATGATCATTATACTCTATGTGGTTTGCCAGTTTAACCATTTTGCTCCAAATCTCTCCAATATATCTCCATTATACTCCGTTTTTTTTCGAAACCACATGGAGCAAAATGGTTATAACTGTCAAACCACATGTAGGAAAATGACTAAACTGTCAAATGTTAAAATTGTCAAATCACAGGGAACAAAAGAGAAGTTTTTCCTAGATAAAATAAAGTAATAAACATTGACCCCCCTCTCTTCTTCTCTGCTTTGCTATAAAACTCCTCTCTATTTCTGCTAACTAACTATTTCTAGTAAATGATTAACTGAGAGATCTTTGGCTACATATAACTGTTCCCTTTCTTTATCCATATTTTTATATGGGTAATTGCTTAAAGTGACAAGTTCCAAAGTGAAATTAATGTAAATTTTGGTATGGATTTATATATTTACTAAGTACTTTAATTCTATCTTATTTAAATTGTCTCAAACTCACTTGTTGAGTGGGTGCACGTCTTCGTTCCAGAGGAGGCAAGCCGGACGAACACATTGGAGTGGACCAGGAGAGGCTGCACGTGATGAT
Source organism: Mikania micrantha (assembly GCA_009363875.1). NCBI lineage: Eukaryota > Viridiplantae > Streptophyta > Magnoliopsida > Asterales > Asteraceae > Mikania > Mikania micrantha. Next base: position 66,879,974 of record CM018696.1, on the reverse strand, counting down.
TCACACGTCTTGATGTGTGTTGCATGTAGATAGGTAAGGGAGAGAGGCGATGTGAAGGGGAGATGATGAATGTGAGAAGCATAAGTTGGGGGCTAAAAGGAGAAGAGAGTATGAATGTAGTAATAATGGTTAAAAAAAAAAGAGGTGGTAGTGATAATTATAATACATATGTTAAGGGCCTCGCTTGTAGTACGGAGAGTCTTATACTTTGATTATTTTATTGTATTGTGTGATATTTCAACTCTAATCAGACCGAGTTATTATCTATTTTAGTATTTTACATAATGTATTGTCAAGTTTATGCAAATAGCTTGTGATCGTATTTTGGGATAACCTATTATTTTACATAATGTATTGTCAAGTTTATGCAAATAGCTTGTGATCGTATTTTGGGATAACCTATTATTTTAATTAATGTTTTAATGAATTACACTTTTAATCTTCTATCAATTCAGCTCGTGTGGTTTAAACAACTAACGTTTTTGACCTCCAACCGTATTAGATTTGGTCCAAAACTGTTATAATAGTTAATTTTGATGAGCCAAAATCGATAGTTATTTAAATCATGGTGGCTAAATTGATAGAAAATTCTATTTTTAGCTGAAATAAGTAAAACACTTAAACTACGTGGGCGGTCAAAACCGTAATTTAATTTTCATGTTTTCTCATACAACTAAATTTCACTAATATAATATATTATAAAGGATTGATGTTACCAAGAATATGTTTTTAAGTATCTCCTATTATATACGTTTTTTATATGTATTTGGTTTCTACAAACAACAATTGTTGTGACATATTTTTCATATTTGTTTATTTTTTCAGTTCTTGATGTATTTGATGGCCTGGGTTTAATGTTGTGCCTAGCCTAATTGGGTGTGAGTGTTTTATTATTATTATTATATTTAATTGTTTAAGTTTTATAGCGTGTAATCATTGGTGTTAGATGAGTATTTCACGAGCCGACTTGATTCATTTACACCCTAATTGGTGTAACATGAACTTGTAATCGATTTTCTTGATACTTCGAGGTTTCAAGTAGGAATAACATCTTTTCTAGAGAAACTAATAACAATTATGTTATATTTTGATTATTCGTACAAAGTTTGTAACATATTTGTTGTTTGATAAAATTTTTTTTGAATTGTTACATTAAAGATGTATTTGCGTAAACAAAACTAACTGGGATGTGTGAGGATTATATATATGTATTTTTTTTTTGCGATCGAATTTGTATTCGGATCGTGATGGATTTGCGACGCAACCCACGTAGGTAAAATCTAGTTTACGTGAATACTCAATATTACAGTCAAACTAATATTCCTTATTAATCTTAAATCATTTTACAAATAATAGAGAGTACTTTCAAATTTATAATTTAGTTTTACATGTTTTTTCATCAAATATAACGATAAAAATTAAAACATTAGTTGGAAAAATTAAAAGCATGTTTAAAATTAGTCAATTGATTGCGATAAAGAATAAAAAGTGTGTTTATATAATTAATGATAAAAGAAACTTATTTTTCAAATAAATTAGCTGAAAACGCATAAACCAAAAAAAGAAACCCTAAAAATCTCCTGTTATTTTGAAATAAGATGTTTAAACAAAAAAAGTCGCACTTAGGCAGTGATATATTCATCATTGAGCTTATAGTTTAGTGGTACTTCTTGACCACCAGCAATGGGAGGTATTGGGTTCGAGTCTCGGCTGAAGCAAAAAATGTTCTGGCTGAGCTAGAGGGTTTTCTCAGTGTGAGTTTCCTCCTAGATGGTGTGGCGGTTTCTCGATTCGGCATTAGCCAACGCCCGGCTTTAAATGTTTCCGGAGGTTGATAGCGGTCTGTGATCGTAACGCGTGGGTTGTTAGGTCGAGGACTTGTTTAGCTGTTAAAAAAAAGGCTGTCATATATTCTGTCGCTCAAGACCCAAGTCCGTATTTGTAAATTTGTGAGAAGACGAGGGACGTAAATGTAAATTGGAGTCGCTATAACCGCATCGTTGCAGAACACAAGCAAAGTAAAATTGGGGATCTGAAGAAGAAGATGATGTTCGGGAAATCGGAGGCTCCGGTGAGAGAGACGGGGAGTTTTGAAAGGGTAGTTGCCCCTCTCTTGCCACCCAACACATCATCTGATCGGATCGTTTGTTGG
>CM018696.1:66780322-66872822 GCA_009363875.1 Mikania micrantha | reverse complement strand
GAATACGTGCAAAAATGCATAAGAATAAAATGTGTATACAAATACAAGTCCAACACTTAACAATAATTCAACAACAAAGCATTTCATAGTTTGCATAAGTTTCAAGAAAAGTACATAGTTTAAGCATTTGAAATAGGACATGTGTGACACCCCAAAATAATTTAAAACTAAAAGGGGATATGAAAACTCACTTGTTTGTTTAAGCACTCCAAAAGTTACAACTTAAGCAAGTTGTGTAATATCACTTGTTAACCTATTTGAACATATGTATAAGAATGTATCTATGAGTTTCTAAGCATAGGCAAACCTAATTAAAGTCATAAAAATAGACTTTCATAGTGTAATAATAAATAAGACAATTTATAAGTTTACATAAATAATTATAAGTTCACATAAATTTTACAAGTTCAAATAAATAAATTTTATAAGTTCAAGTAATTAATTTTTAGAACTAAGTATTCTAAATTTAATTACCTTAAGATTTTAAGTTAAAATACCTTATAAAATAAATTTTATAAAAATTTCTTTAGAATATAAATAAAGTTATATAAGGCTTTCATGAATTATATTAGTAATAATATTTATTAAAATAACCTTAGTTTATGTTTTATAAAAATAAAGTGATAAAATGATTTTAATATAAACAAAAAGTTTTTAAATATTTTTCTAAGACCTTTTTACACATTAATATGTTTTTATAAATTAAAATATAATGGTTTTAAACCTATATTAATATTTAAAGAATCGAAATTATTAAAAATAATATTTTTAAATATTTTCAGAATATAAAAGAGGCATAATATCATTTTTAAGATTTTCTAGATATTTTATTATGATTTTTATATGTATTAAAATAATTTTTATAACACATATAATAACTTAAACGAGAAAATAATAATAAGATAATATTCTGAAATTTATATAAATTAGCAGAAACTTTAAAGTGTTAAAAAGATATTTTATAGAAATTCTTTTATGATTTTTCAGAATATTTAAAGTGTGTTTAAAGTAAAAAAAAAACGGGTTTAAAGGAAGAAAAACGGTTTCTGATGCTGTGTATGGGATTCGAACCTTGGTCTGCCCCGCCCAGCCCGAGTGTCTTAACCACTCGGCTGGGTGGGGTTTTGTTGAGGGAAATGAAATCAGAATCGTTTTAAACCACACGTGTTGTTCATCCCCAATTCAAGAAAAGAAGCCCTAACTCTTAATCCTTTCTAATCCGATTCGATGCTCGATCGTGAGCCCTTAGAACCTTAGGGCTTTTGTTCTACAATCAACTACGAATCTAATGGTTATAATACTAACCTGTAATAGTTTCGTTCGAAGGAGTTCGAGTTCGTGAGAGGTCTCGGCCGTTCTTGATGTTGAATCGGAGTTCCAATGATTCAGAGGTGCAATTGATGGTTTGTACAGCTTCAGAATGATGTCTCGAGTCAGTGTGTGTGATTAATTTGAATATGGTGATCTAGAGAACCGAATTCGAGTTAGAGTTTTGTTTAATGGTTCGGTTGAGATTAATGGATGTTAACGCGTGATTAGAAGCAATTAAAACAATAATTATGGTTGTTGGAAGTTGGAGGTTGGTCGGCCGAGCGTGAGGGTCGCATTAAATGGTCGAATTCGTGGTTGGAGGTGAAAGCCGGTGGCGGTTGGTGGCGTGCAGTCGACGAACGGGAAGAAGAGAGGGGGGGGGGCTGGTTTGGGTATACTTGCTGAAAGTTTAAGGAAATGGCAGAAATGGCCCCTTAAACTTTTAATCTTGTGTTCCCTCTTGACCAACTCCACCACACACACATACATAGTTTCGGTTTTTGACAAAAATGCCCCTTGAATTACACCACTCATTAGTTTTAGGTTTTAAAGCATTTATAAGATTTATAGAGTAATTTTTATAACTTATCAAGTTTATAAGGTCTAAAAAGAAAATGTTTATAAGACATTTTATTTAATAAGGTTTAAATAAAATTCATAAAGCTTTAAATATTTATAACAACGTTATATTTATAATGTCATAAATAATGCTAAAAAGAATATTTGTTTTGAAATTTTATTATTAATAATATTACAATATAAAAGGTTTATTGATTGTTTAACTAAAATTTTAAGTTTTACAATCCTTTAAGGAATAAAATTAATAAACAATTTAATAACACATGTAATTAAGTTTAAATATTTTTTTTTTTAAAAAAAGCAACATATGTGTGTGTGTGTAATGAAATGATTTTAATAACAATAATGATAATAATAATTCCCATAACAAAGTATTTAAGAATTACAAAATAAAATCAAATAAATCGAAATTTGCGAATGTTACAGTCTCCCCTACTTTAGAAAATTTCGTCCCGAAATTAATTACGAGGAGTCTTGAGCAAAGAGATGCGGGTGTTTTGTCTTCATTTGGTCTTCTCGTTCCCAAGTGAGCTCTGGTCCGCGTTTAGAATCCCAACGCACCAAAACTATCGGGAAATGCATCGATTCGTCATTACGAACATCATCGAGGGGGTATGTGTAAGTTTTCATCGGCTAAGCACTTTTTGAGGTTTGACACATGAAATGTCGGATGCACGTTTGACAGTTCTTCAGGCAGTTCGAGTCGGTAAGCAGCTTTACCAATCCTACGTATCGAGGAGCTAATCTGCCCTTCTTTCCAAAACGAACACTCGCAAAGTAATGTTGGTGCTTGGGTAGGATCTAGAGAATCGATTTGACGGATATCTATGGGTAGGTGTTGAATCTTAGAATACGATTTGAATGTTAGGGTTTTGACACGAAGTTTACTAAAGAAATTGTGTCCATTGCCTCATACAACGGGATTTACTAGGATTCACATGTATTGCAAATTCTCGTTACGTGTGCACCCGTAATGATAATTTACCTTGCATGATCACCCTATCCTTGAACTTGACACACGAATGAGTTGATTTAGAATTTCATAATGTAAAATGGTTTTATCAAAATTATTAGGTTTTATAGGATGTTTCACTTCAATTGATCAGATTGAAGAAATCTATCTCATAGAACCATAAGCTTTGACTTGATTGACCTTTTACAAGATAACATAAGCGTTATTTGGATGGTTTGAATATTAAAGGATATTGAAGATGGTTTTGATATTAGTAAACTTATATTACATAAATGTCATGATCATAAGTCTAATATCACAAGTTTTTGTTTCAAACGGAAGATTATGTGGAGTAGAATGTTTTAGAAACTTTAGGTTGAGATGATAAAAAGCATCCCCAATGCTAAATGTCTTAGAGCTTTTGGGTTCAAGTCATAAGTTTAAGACCCGTAGCCTTTCGTTCACCATAAACCTTGAGTTCTTGACCTTGCGAGAGCGGGATACGGATGAACTTTTCACCACAAATGTTTTCGGCACAGATCTTCGATAACCAATCCATGCCTACTATGACATCGAAACTACCCAATTGCATAGGTATTAAATCGATGGAAAAATCGTGCGCGTTTAGGTTCAACGTGCATTTGGAGATTACTGAGTCAAGCTTAATAAGTTTCCCGTTAGCTACTTCAACTATAAACGAATTTTCTAATCTAGTTCTAGGCAAATCAAGTAAGGGTTCAAATTGTAAAGATATAAGGCTCTTATCGGCCCCCGTATCAAAAAGAATAGAAGCATAATGTCCGTTAGCAAGGAACGTACCGTTGACCACGTCATTGTTGGCTTGTGCCTGATCGGCATTGATGTTGAAGACTCTAGCTTGAGCACCCTGGTTTGCTTGGTTTGGCGGATTAGGAGGTATGTTATTCCAGTTGACCCTCAAGTTGCAAACATTAGCCATGTGGCCTGGATCACCACAGATATAGCAAACTCTAACCGTTGGGGGTGCATTTGGAGCAGTGATACGAGGAACATTGGCTTGGTTTGTGGGGACTTTTGGCATCCGACATGTGTTGAAGAAGTGGCCATAGCGTTTGCAGTTCGTGCAAACCCGACATGGATACACGGCCATATGATGGTAGTTACAAGTCGGACACAAAGGCGCGGTACCAGTGTAAACCTTTTTGACTTGAGTGGCGGGTGCAACTTGTTGTATTGGGGTGGCTTGAGTAGCTGCAAAGTTCATGTGGTTGGCCTTCCTTTTGTTGTTGTGCTTCTTGAAGGGGATGGAAGAACCGGTTTGAACTTCTTTGGATGGCTCAGTTGAACTCTTCTTTTCTTCTTTCTTGGACCCTTTTCGAGTGAGAGTCCCGGCTTTAACATGGTTGTCGGTAAGTGTTGCCGAAAGCCGAATGGCCTCCGCTATAGAAGCGGGTTTGCTGCTCCAAACCGAATCCTGAATTTGCATTGGCAGGCCGCCAATGTATTTTTCAATCCCTCTAGACAAAGGGGTCACCATTTCAGGAACTAGAGCACTTAGTTCATGAAAACGGTTATTGTAGGCCATATTTTCACCGCTATCTTGTTTCAGTAACCAAAACTCGTGCTCCAGTTTCATGATTTCATTTCGGGGGCAAAACTCCCGAGTCATAGCTTCCTTCAGTTGTTCCCAAGTTAAGGCAGTTGTGGCTGCTTCATCGAGGGTTCGTTTCTCAGCATTCCACCAAGTAAGGGCCCTCTTTTGAAGGGTCGATGTGGCATACCGCACTTTGAGTTCATTTGGACAATCACAGTTCAAGAACACACTGTCCATGCTCTCGAACCATTGGAGCATTCCCGTGGCTCCTTCAGTACCATTGAACTTTGTCGGGTAACATGAGTTAAAGTTCTTGAAAGAACACCGAGGAGGGTTGATTGGGTGCTGGTTGATAGGTAGAGGGTTCACTTGTTGTTGCAATTGTTGCATCCGAACCACCATATTTGGTAGCACGGCTTCCATCTGACGGGCAATTTCGGTAGCCATCCTTCTGCTTGCAGATCCACCACGTCTACGGTTCATTTTGATTGAGCTGAAATTACAAGCTTGGTTAGAATTTGGATAATAAGAATTTGAATAATATAAGGTTCATTAAGTGTGAGACATCAAAATTCTTGAACCTTAGTTCTTGAAGGTCATAAGGATGGTGGTTCTCTTGAACTTATTTAAACCATGGGAATGATGGTTCATTTGAACTTGTTTGGAATTGTTTGAGAACAAGGAGTGGCATCCAATTGGACCCTTTGACGTATTAGAACTTGTAGTTTGTTAGACGTTTGGTATAACATGCTTTGGCCTATAAGTGAAGATATTATCATCGAGAATCCCCAGGAAAGCTAAACTGGTCCCACAGTACCTCGGGGATTTATACGAATAACTTTCCTAGACAGGAGTCTCAACTACCGGTATTTCACCCTTCCAGTTAGTACATGTCCGTCTTTCAAAACTAGTTCTAACGGGAATAAGATCACAAAGATATTCATATGTTTAGAAGGGTCGCGAATCGCCAAAATCCATGTAGAGTCCACGAGCTTGCGAAGAGGTATAAGGTTTAGAATAGAAGTTTAACATAAGGTTCACATGAGAGTTTTCTAAGGTTCAATATTGAGGGTTCATTGAGGAGGATCATTAAAAGTTCAATGATAGAGTTCATAATGTGGTTCACTAAGAGAAGGTTCTCTTAATGAAGGTTCATAATTGAAGTTCACTAACTAAGAGTTCATCATAGAAGTTCACTAAGCAAAGGTTCATATAAGGGTTCATAAAAGTAAGCAACTTAGTTATAGTCTAGGTCACTATTTCTAATCACCTAATTCCCTATAACCATGGCTCTGATACCAATCTGTCACACCCCGACCGGTGGCGGAATATGCCGGGGCATGATGTGAACAAGATTGTTTCAAAAGCTCATGATATAAATTCAAAGTTTCATAACTTAAATTACTAAAAGTTCAAAGTCTAACACAAACATTTCATTACAACATCAAAGTCAAATACAAAATTTAAAACATAAATAATTTGATAAACTATCTAGGTCCATTCTTCCTAGATTTGCAATAAAGCCTTTCACTTAACCTGTCACACATGTAAAGTAAATGTCAACTAATTGAATAGTTGGTGAGTAGTCATATTTTTGATAACATAAGTATAAAAGCATGCAAACTTAAATAGCATTGAGTTTGAATATCATATAGTGAATGAAACAAGCATGTGTAAATGGTGTACCGTCCCTTTTTAACACTAAAAGCGAAGAGAGTGCGACTCCCTTAGGAACTAAGTACTAGAATACGTGCAAAAATGCATAAGAATAAAATGTGTATACAAATACAAGTCCAACACTTAACAATAATTCAACAACAAAGCATTTCATAGTTTGCATAAGTTTCAAGAAAAGTACATAGTTTAAGCATTTGAAATAGGACATGTGTGACACCCCAAAATAATTTAAAACTAAAAGGGGATATGAAAACTCACTTGTTTGTTTAAGCACTCCAAAAGTTACAACTTAAGCAAGTTGTGTAATATCACTTGTTAACCTATTTGAACATATGTATAAGAATGTATCTATGAGTTTCTAAGCATAGGCAAACCTAATTAAAGTCATAAAAATAGACTTTCATAGTGTAATAATAAATAAGACAATTTATAAGTTTACATAAATAATTATAAGTTCACATAAATTTTACAAGTTCAAATAAATAAATTTTATAAGTTCAAGTAATTAATTTTTAGAACTAAGTATTCTAAATTTAATTACCTTAAGATTTTAAGTTAAAATACCTTATAAAATAAATTTTATAAAAATTTCTTTAGAATATAAATAAAGTTATATAAGGCTTTCATGAATTATATTAGTAATAATATTTATTAAAATAACCTTAGTTTATGTTTTATAAAAATAAAGTGATAAAATGATTTTAATATAAACAAAAAGTTTTTAAATATTTTTCTAAGACCTTTTTACACATTAATATGTTTTTATAAATTAAAATATAATGGTTTTAAACCTATATTAATATTTAAAGAATCGAAATTATTAAAAATAATATTTTTAAATATTTTCAGAATATAAAAGAGGCATAATATCATTTTTAAGATTTTCTAGATATTTTATTATGATTTTTATATGTATTAAAATAATTTTTATAACACATATAATAACTTAAACGAGAAAATAATAATAAGATAATATTCTGAAATTTATATAAATTAGCAGAAACTTTAAAGTGTTAAAAAGATATTTTATAGAAATTCTTTTATGATTTTTCAGAATATTTAAAGTGTGTTTAAAGTAAAAAAAAAACGGGTTTAAAGGAAGAAAAACGGTTTCTGATGCTGTGTATGGGATTCGAACCTTGGTCTGCCCCGCCCAGCCCGAGTGTCTTAACCACTCGGCTGGGTGGGGTTTTGTTGAGGGAAATGAAATCAGAATCGTTTTAAACCACACGTGTTGTTCATCCCCAATTCAAGAAAAGAAGCCCTAACTCTTAATCCTTTCTAATCCGATTCGATGCTCGATCGTGAGCCCTTAGAACCTTAGGGCTTTTGTTCTACAATCAACTACGAATCTAATGGTTATAATACTAACCTGTAATAGTTTCGTTCGAAGGAGTTCGAGTTCGTGAGAGGTCTCGGCCGTTCTTGATGTTGAATCGGAGTTCCAATGATTCAGAGGTGCAATTGATGGTTTGTACAGCTTCAGAATGATGTCTCGAGTCAGTGTGTGTGATTAATTTGAATATGGTGATCTAGAGAACCGAATTCGAGTTAGAGTTTTGTTTAATGGTTCGGTTGAGATTAATGGATGTTAACGCGTGATTAGAAGCAATTAAAACAATAATTATGGTTGTTGGAAGTTGGAGGTTGGTCGGCCGAGCGTGAGGGTCGCATTAAATGGTCGAATTCGTGGTTGGAGGTGAAAGCCGGTGGCGGTTGGTGGCGTGCAGTCGACGAACGGGAAGAAGAGAGGGGGGGGGGCTGGTTTGGGTATACTTGCTGAAAGTTTAAGGAAATGGCAGAAATGGCCCCTTAAACTTTTAATCTTGTGTTCCCTCTTGACCAACTCCACCACACACACATACATAGTTTCGGTTTTTGACAAAAATGCCCCTTGAATTACACCACTCATTAGTTTTAGGTTTTAAAGCATTTATAAGATTTATAGAGTAATTTTTATAACTTATCAAGTTTATAAGGTCTAAAAAGAAAATGTTTATAAGACATTTTATTTAATAAGGTTTAAATAAAATTCATAAAGCTTTAAATATTTATAACAACGTTATATTTATAATGTCATAAATAATGCTAAAAAGAATATTTGTTTTGAAATTTTATTATTAATAATATTACAATATAAAAGGTTTATTGATTGTTTAACTAAAATTTTAAGTTTTACAATCCTTTAAGGAATAAAATTAATAAACAATTTAATAACACATGTAATTAAGTTTAAATATTTTTTTTTTTAAAAAAAGCAACATATGTGTGTGTGTGTAATGAAATGATTTTAATAACAATAATGATAATAATAATTCCCATAACAAAGTATTTAAGAATTACAAAATAAAATCAAATAAATCGAAATTTGCGAATGTTACATTGAGAATTTTAAGTTTTCTTATAACTAAAATCTAATGAATTAAACATTAAAATCAAATCATGTATTTTTTTTAAACATGATTATGTTTGTTTAAATGTGTTTATAATTGTATAAATTTTTTTGGAATTATTTATATATTTATTATGTTATTTGGTCTGACCAGTAACCAGTAAGGTGTCTGGTTCTGAAAACATTGCGAAGAACTTTTGATACGTTTGTTGACGTGCAATATTCTTATCATTTGCGTAAAATATTCTTAGAGCCTAGAGAGTGGGTTTTCTAAGATTTTTTAATATTTAAAATATAATTTTGTAAAAAAATAATGCATATTAATAGATCACTAGTAATAAAAAAATAGTTTTAGAAAATGAATGAAAAAGCACAACCGAAGAAATTTTGAATTGTGATGTATTTATTTAAATTTGCTTTTTTGCTGGCAGTTAATATTATTTTTTTTATCATTTGGTCGTACTCTTTATCACACTTTAAAAATATTGTTAGAGAATGTGTTTTCTAAGATTTTTGAGTATTACAAGTTTAATGTTATTGGATATCATTATATAATTGAGAAATATACGAGTTATTAATCCTAAATTGTCATGTTTGTAAGTTAATGGATTGCACTCAACATAAACCTAGAAATTTGGCAATAATCCAACCTCAACTTAATCAACATCAGTAATTAAATAACCCAGAAATTCAATGATAGACATGTCAACTAAATAATCAACATGAGTATTCAAATAGCCCAAAAAATCATGATACACAAATCAAAATAATCAACATGCATGAAAATTATGAATCCATAAGTGTTTAAAGGGAAATGTTATCAAAGACGGACGGATGAAGCCTCGTTACTTCATTAGCCTTCAGCCGAGGATTCATATTAAAACTATTGATTTTGGATTAATATAACACGCCTAATAAACTAATGTAATGTGAATAGTTTTTATGACATATATGTGTAATATAAACTGTTATGAGTTTTGAATTTAACATATATCAAGTTTTGAATTGGTACCATACCAAGTAATTAAGGCTCCCTTCAATGAGCCCTCAGGGGCTGGTGCATGTCCCACGTGGACAGCTGCCTCTCCAACGAATGTGTTGGAGTTAAAAAGATGAGAGGAAATGCATGTGAAAAGGATGGGTAAAAAACCGATATGACAGTGATGAGTATGACAAATGTAGTAAATGTAATATTTAGCATTGCGGGTAGTCTAAGTCTAGTCCAAACCTTGTGGCAGCGTCATGGATTGATTTCATGATTCTCATAGGAATAACAGGAGAATGGCTTTAGACCATCCGGTGTGCCCCTTGGTTGGGGCGTGAGTGGGGCAAAAATGGGCGTGGAACACCGCCCCCTTGGGGCGTGGGTGGGTTCAGCGTGGCCACCACAACGGCGTGGTTGGGGATGATTTCTTGACCGCTTGGAGTGATTTTTTAGGCGTGGATGGGCACTTGGCATTTCCACCACAAGTGGTTGAGTGGGTGGTGTTGGTAGATGCCTATGTGACGCCTAGATGGAGTGGCTCCAACCATTTGGCACACCTTATGGTCTTATAGCTAGTCAAAGATGGAGTGATGGCGATCATTCATTGGGTGATGTGACCCCACATGGTAAGTGTGTTTTTTTTTCCATGTACAAATGTTTAATGGTATTCATGTTAAAAGCAGAATATGTTTTACTTAAACTAAACTTCAAGACTAGATCACGTGGTTCATCAAATTGGATAAATACGCTGTTGATGTTCAACTTCCATTCATATTTCTAGCTTGAAAAGCATTTTAAAACTTTATATGGTCTCTATGGTAATAAACTTTGGTATATTCTCTGGTACGTCTGCCATATGACGTTGCTTACCACAAATACACTATGGCGTTGCCGACCACAAGGAAATAGCTTATGTTATGTTGGTAATTTGCCAATGACTTCTAGGCTAACGATTACCCTTAATATCGTGATGGGAGATTTTGGGTATACATAACAGTTGTAGGTTTCTCCTTGATGACAATGCTTGGGAGGCCCTGGGGAGGAAATTCGACCTCCGTCTAGGGATCATTTTTTTAAGAGCACAAAAATTTTAAAAATATTTTTTATGTATATGTATTTATATATATTTTAAAATATAAAAATGAAAAAACATAAATTTATAATTTGCTAGGCCGGGGCTTTCTTTTTCTCGACTCGATCGGGGCACTTTAATTCTTAGGACCGTCTGTGACAATTTGGGTCATAGTACGCAAATAAATACAATCTTTCAATTTAATATCATGACTAAAAACACATATATGTATATCATGCCAAGTTTAATACATAATTAACGCATCCTTTTGAATGATAATTAAAGTTGTACTAGAATCCGGAGCATGCAGAATTAAGTGATAGTAGTATTCCATTAATTTCTCCTGCTGCTGTTGCTGATGAAGAAGCCATGGAAGCTCTAACGGATGAGTACTTGTTCGTCCGATCTGAGTTTATGTTTGAAAATGAAATATTATTGTGTTTAGAGGCAGAACAAGCTGCATCGTAGGAGGATTTATTGTTTAAATTGTGCATTTTACATCTGCAGTTCCAGTGGTAGCGTCGTTGCTCAATTTCCGTGTTGCGAATTGGCATGTTTTCACTGATGGCACACCCAAACAGCATCTCGTCAGATCGATTATATATGCTGATCGATTCTTTTTAAATATATATATATATATGCTGCTGATTCAATACCAATATAATTTAGTTTTCTAAACAACACACACAAAAACACATATTTATATATATATGCATGTGTGTGTTTTTGAAGTAAGTTGGGGTTCTTGTTTTGGAGTCTAAGATGAACTCTTGGTTGTCTGTTTCTTTGTCTGTTTCGCATGTATTTTAGTGAAGAGTCGTTATTTTGATTTGTTTTGCCTGAGTTGGTGTCTTCTCATGTGTTTTAGTCAACTTTTTATTGTGGCTTGTCGTTTTTCTGTAGAATATACTTAATGCCTATGAATGTTCCTGCGGAAAAAATAAGGCTAGCTTTTGGATGCATTAATAATGAGGTTTATTGTTTGTTACATTTGCCGGCACAACTTTCTTTGGATGTGTGTTTTATGACCAAACGTTTCAAGGAACGCTATATAATCTTTTTTTTTTCTCTTTTGTTCAGATTGGGTTAGGTTGAATTGGGTTGGTCATGTTAAAAAAGACAATCTAATTAAATTTCATATACAAAAACATAATAAAAATATAGTATACCTAAAGTTGTTCTTATACATGTCAAATTGGGTGGGTTAGATAATGGGTCAGAATGGGTGCGAGGCATGAAGAGTTACAATCAAAATCAGCTTGAATTTAAATTAGTTATTTAAAAACATCAATTTTGTTCAACTTAGAGTGAAGTGTAACTAAACAAATAGTTTAATTAAATAATTTTAAATGATTTTCTCTTCAAATATATTATTAATCATTCTTATCTCTTTAAATTCATTATATTTACATAATTTTTAAGTTATTCATTTTTCTCATCAACCAAACCTTCTGCTTAACCCTTTGGTACTTGGATTATGAACTGAACACTCTATATTATGATAATAACAGGCAAGAAAGTTTTAAATTCAAACAACTTACATCATTAATACGAATGCATGCTTTTGTTCTTAATTCAGCAATTTTTAAGTTAGACTAATTAAATGTATAAGTTTATGAATTATAAAGTTATGAACCTTAATTATGGTAATTTATAATCATAATCATCATTTTGAAAATTCAACCTGATCGAGCATTTGGTTAGTCGGGCCATGGGTTAGTAGGATTGACCTGAGAGTTTTCTTAAGATAAATGTCATTGTTTTTACCTTTCTTGATATATTTTAACCTAGGTAGGACTTAGCAGTATAAGATCAGATTCTAAGCCAATAGTGATTAATCAAAGGGCATTTGTTCTAAAAATACCATGATCTGTTAAAATGTTTTTTTTATGGGTTCTAGTCCCATAAGGCTATGTATTCTCATCACACCCTCATTACTTCACGTATGCGTCACATAAATACCTATTTTCATTACCCTCTTTTTACATACACATGTGTAACCATCACCTCCTTCTCACTCCATCACCCCCCCAATTACCATGATCTGTTAAAATGTTTTTTCTATGGGTTCTTGAGGGGTCTCACTTAGTAGGGGTCACGCCTCACTACACATATTCAAATGGACAAAAAAATGGAAAAAATTGTTGTAAAAAAAATAATGAGCAACCAAGTAAAGCAAAATTGAAACTATCAATCAATTTTTTTACTTTCTTTTTATGATCATGAAAGTTATAACCCAACCCGAATAAAATATTTTTTACTTTTATATTTTGAGTTGGCTCAAAAGTGAGATTTTAACTAGGCATGCTTGTTATATTTTGAGTTGGCTCGTCAAATTACGACATGACTTATGTTTGTATGAGCTGAGCTCAAATTACGACATGACACGATCTTTGCGTTTTTTTTTAAAGAGGGCACTGTGATCTTTTAATTTACAACATTTAACCAAAGGATCTTTGTATCCTCCAAAACACATTCTAAATTTACAATTCAACTGCAAAGGTCATTAGACAATTTAAAACATTTATTCCACAAAAATAATCTTATGTTGTAAGAATAATTGATCGAATATACACGAAACTCACAGTTCATCAGCATACATACATATATATATACTTGATTTCTTATTCAATTACAAACAATTTACAATAAGGCCGCTAGCATTCATTTGTTATCTCCTTATTGTAAAATTAAACACATGATCTTTAGTCTTCCCATGATTAGATGAGCCAACAGGTTGATGTGGAGAACACGAAAAACCTTCTATGGACAATGAACAATTATTTCCCGACGGTCTTTTCGGAGACGCGACTCTCATGTGGTGGAGACATACGACATGTGGTGCATCACTCAAATTGTGCAAGCCACAGCTGCAGTTTTTATGGTATGGTCTACGCTCCTTGTGCATTTCCGAAATCGACAGACTTCCATGAAAGACATGATGAAAAATCAGGTCACTGGCCATTGATCTTCCGCTCAAGCTACACACGCTTGAACGTACGAGGTTAAATTAATTAATGTTCACCAATCACCAATTAACCTAAGATTTATGTACATGTGTTGAATTTGTGTAAATTGGATCCCAACTTTATGTTGGTTTCATAGACAGTATTGGAAAGTGATAGTTAGCTATGGACAAAACATAGTTTACATGCATACAAGTTTTAACGTGTATGATTTTTAGGGGATGCTTCTCCTTGATTTAGTACTAACAATGTTAAATTTGCCTAGTAATTTCCCCATGTTGCCTGCTGTACAGACTGTAGTTTAGCTGTCAGGCATGTTTTTTTCTTATATATCCTATTTTGATCAGTAACTGTTTTGGTTTTCATTTTGTTCAAAAAATTGGTTTGACTTTGGCTGATGGTACAATTATTACTCAAAAGAATTCAACTTCAAGTATTTTTAAACTATGTTTTTTTGTGTCTAAGTTAGTTATATTACCAAATTCTAGTTTTTAAATTTATTCTGCACAACCATATTCCTGTGTTCATATGTTTACAAGGATAACCTGTTTATGTAACCTTTTTTCATTAGCAATTAAGAAAAGAGCCCTCAACATTTATTGAAGAATTGTATCTATACACTCATTTGCAGTTGAAGATAAAAATCCATTGTCAATGCCATTACAATAACAGTCGTTTCCCCGTCGAGGCCACCATCACAACAACCCCCATCGCGTTTTCTGTGTACCCTTATTCACCAATCTCATTATTCCTTTTGCGTCCATCACTACGCCTTTCAGTCCAACACCTACACCTTTCTCGACTATTAGCGTCCCTTTTGTAGAATTACCTATACTCCTATACACCAGCGAGTAGACGGTTAACTGCACTGCCTGCTTCCTATGGCTGTTAAATGTATATATTTAACAAAATACATGTATATGCAACAATTATGATTTTTTTTAAGAAATTGACATGATAAGTTTTTGATATTGACATCAAAACATTATAAATTGAAAAGGGAGACCTCTTAAAGAATATCAAAAGATTTGGATGGCCACATGGACATGATGTCCACCAACTGCAACATCAGGAGAAATAAGACAATAACTGACTAAAACGCCATCTTCTTTTCTAGGTTTTCTCCCAAAAATTCACATTTTATTTGCTACCTAAATCTTCACAACTTATTATATGAAAATTAAGTGTGTTTTTTTTTAATGTCGATCATGATTAAGTAATTATACCATAGAATCTATATATTTTATGTCCCATTTGTGGCGCACACATATAATGTATATATGTGTTGGCCTTAATGGGCGAAAGTAAAATTACACTAATTTTAACGTTATTTTACTTATTTTGTGAAAATAATTGTTAAAAGCGTTGAGGTGATTAACCTCAAACGATAACTTTGAGCCGATGACTCCTTCGGAGCAACCTCTCTATCCCAACTAGGATATGGGTAAGGTTTGTCTCCATCCTTCCCCCCAGACCCTACTCTAATTAGGATTTTTACTGGGCATGCTTGTTGTGTAATCTATATATTTTATGGAAAATGTTGTTTATCTTTATGCTAACCATGAATCATGATTTGGTGATTTTAAGGCGTATAAGTACTTTTTTTTGTATTAATCTAATACAAGTAGTCTCATGAATATATAACAGGTTTGTATCCGAAGTAGAAACCATCAAAACATGTGTAAGTAAACAATTTGTGTCGTAAACAAATCGACAAACACGTCTATCCTTTTGAGTGTCAAGAAAATGTGAAACCCTGCAGTAATCATTTGTATCGTAATCAGATTAACATACAAAAGGATAGGATCAATTGTTATAATAACAAATCTTAGTACTAAAATAAAGCTAATAATAATAACTTAGGCCCTGTTTGGAATTTAATCTAAAAAAGAAGTTGTTTGCCAAACCTAAAAGGGCTTTTAAAATGACTTTTTGTGAAATGTGATAAGTTGTTTTTCAAAAGTTAAAAATTATAGCTTTTTAAAATCACTTATGACTTATTAACAAAAAATTACAAATCTACCTCACTATTTACCCTTACTTAATAACATTAAAATAGTGTCAATAATAACTTTTCCTTTTTGGTCACGTTGAAAATTATTTTTGAAAAAGCTAATCCAAATACATTTTTAAAAACTTCATTTCAAAAGTCATAAGTTAATAAGGGCTTTTAACAAAAAGTCCTTTTGAAGATAAATAAGCAATCCCAAACATGGCCTTAATATGACCCCACAAGCTAAATGTGTCTAATAACATGAAGCTTCGAATGAAACATATCAAAGCAAATTTCCGCTAGTCCTCTGGTTAGTAAAAACAACATTCTGATGGATAGTAAGGTAGTAACAGATCTACTATTTTTCATTAATGGGACAAAAAGCAGGTCAAGTTAAAATAGTGAGGTCAGGACATGTTGGATCAAAATGGGTCGGGTAAAAAAAATACGTTAAATTGCAGCCACAAAAATTCAAAACTCCTAGACACAACTTTAGGTAATAATATAAGCTATCAAGCCATACTAAACTATTTTAACCACATATAAGTTTTAAGGGTTAAAAGGTCTAATCTCCTAAGTCACAACCAAAGATGCAATTATGCAAATTGGCTCTTTCAATTACTAAGTCATCAACAATAAACAAGTACTAATTATGTAGCATATACTAATAGAATATGCTTGTTATGATTGTTGTTGTATACCAAATACGATCTAAACAAACATAAAAATAATAAAAACAAACCAACTTATCAATGATCATTAATCAAATGATCAAATACTAATCAATAATCAAATGATGAGTATTAAGCAAGTAAAATCATCAAGTTGCTACCTAATTAAAAATCATGGAACAATGATTGCATGTAGCAATTTAATTGCTCCAGGAATCAAAATAACCATGGAATTCCTTTAAATGTGGGATAAAACAAAATTTTCGAATTTGATGAATACATGGGGAACAGGGGAAGTCAAATGGTTGACATGTAATGGGCTGAATGGGACTATGGAAAGAAGGAGTAGAAATTGGGCTGTGGCCTTTTAATACATGCATAGAGCCATAGAGGCCCAACTTTGTTTGGGCTTATTTTTAGTAAAGTTTAAAACAGTTAAAGGTTAGGGTGGAATGGTGGATTATAAATTGGGCCGGGCCTTCTAAGTAATTGAAGAGGGGCCTAACTTTTTTCTTTAGCTAAATTGGTGCTATAATATTTTTTTTAGCTTTTTTTTTATTATGTACTAGCCTAAAAACTCATGTATTACATGTGTTGAACAACAATAATATGTTATAAACAATGTTTATATAATGATTTATATGTTATATTAACTGTTGATTAAATAAGAAATATAAATATTTAAAAATTATAAATAACAAATAATAATAAGTATTTAATAATTATAATATTATACATTCATATAAGATATAATTAAAATTTTATTATATTTAATTAATTTTAGTGAATTATTAATTTTTATAATAAGAAGACTTATAATTATTAATATTTACTTATATAATTTAATTAATAAAAAGTATTAATATTTTTAGGAGAGAGAGGCGGGAAAAATAGTTTTCAGGTTTAATTAGGAGGTGACATGTGTCTTCTAAAAATATTCTTTTATTAGAGTAGGTATATTTTACAGCTGATTAGCCGCCATAACGCCGCAGGCAATCTTCTAATACAAATTACATAAAGAAAAAAGAAATTAAACAGATGATCACCCAAAAATCATAATATATTTGATATTACATTTCAAGATTTCTATTAATATACATCGTCTATGTTTACATTTCCAAACACTCCACTAGTCTCCAATAAAATATTGCAATCCACACTTAATTAATATTCACGTAAAAATAACACCGACAAGTTATAAGCCTTTCAGAAGTGTTAAGCATTCGTAGAAATAAAAAATTTAAAAAAAAAAGTTGAAAATCATGTAAAAAATATGACAAACTAAGTTTGATAGCAGTAGCACCATCTGATCGATCATTCGATCAGTATTCATTTCGATGCTGAGTATCAAATCCAACGAGCGATTGGCAGTAGTTAAGGTTTGTTAAAACGCTACTCGTTGACCCACACTCACTTCCGATCAGAGAAACCGTTGACTTGTCGAGCTTGACCGACCATGGGTAGTTATAGTTTTGAGCCCCGACGCCCGTATTTGAAGACGACCGTTGCATCCTGACGGCCCTCGGAACATTCCGCCCTTCAATCGAAGGGCGCCTCCTGGTTACACTTGAAAACTGTCTTTCGTAGACCGAAATACATTCAGCAGGCCGCTGCTTTGGGGCACTGTGGGACCGTACTTTCGCCCTTGATGACTGAGTGTTCGCCATATAATTTGGGAACTCGTAGACTGACTCGGCATATTTGGGTTTTGAAGCCCCGTTCGCGTACGAAAAGTCTTCGTAATTGCGACCGAAAGCCCTCGGACTTGGCTCCGAGGGTGCGGGTGAGATTGGTATCGACGCTCGTTCTCTAGAATGGCTTTTTCGTGTACTTCTGGTGTCCATTTCGACGATCTTGACATGTTCTTCTGATATGTCATGGTCTCTGATACCATGAAAGAATTCTGATTCTGGTAGTGGCCAGCCATAATAAGAACTGGTTCCATCGTTACTACGCCTTCGTTGGGCGCAGGCTCGGGCTTGAACCGACACCAATGCCTGCATACAACGCAGCGTTGCCGTGGCCCGTTTCCGCACCAGGTGACCCCTCACCAACGCTTGCAGCTTCACTAGTCCTTTTAAAGCAACCAAAGCCTTTCTTGCAAGGTAAGAGCGGAAAACCGATTGAATCTTTGTGGCCGCAGCATGCTGGACAACAGCTGCTGCAGCCGCAGCCGCTGCATTAGCAGCGACTGCCTTGGCAATGGCTACATCCATCGTTGGCCTCTTTTGCTCGTTGTTTTCTTGTTCATGCACCGATGTGGGTGGTGCGGTGGATATTGAGTCCATGGAATTGGTGTTCGCGGTGGCGGATGATCGCCGGAAGCTCCATCGACGCTTCTCCTTAGGGGTTGTAGGTGCGCCGGCAGACGGTGGCGTTGGGCTTTCATGGCCGGTGTGTTTCTCTTTTTTTCCGGCCAACAAATTCTTGATCCATTTGCTTGTCTTCCCCATTTCTTTGCGACTATCTTCCACGCTGTGGCATTGGCATGGTAATGACAAAAGACCAATTATTTGTAGATCTGAATCCCTCTAATTAATTGCTAACCAACTTGCTTCCAAAAAAAATAATATGATTTTTCTAAAAATTAATTTTTGTATACGTTTCATGAATTAAATAGTTTGTCTGCTGTACAAAGATTTAATAGAGATTTTATTCGGTTTAGAAAATTGATAGCCAACGTGCTTCTTGTTCCTCCTTTTTAGTTTTAATAAATGCTTTTAGAGGTACAAAATTGAAGTAAATATTTTTTATTTATTTCTTTCATGGTATTTTTGTTTATCGTATACGTATATCACTAATCTATAATTAAAAGCATATACCATATGAAAAAATCAGCTAAATTGAACGATATATTATAATATTATATAAAAAGTAATTATCGACTTTGTTAATTTGCTTTGTTAGTATTTTACTCTTGGCTCTAGTTTTCATAAATTACTTTTATCGTATTAAATTTTACCCTTAGTAAAGGTAATTTGACCAAACATGTGACGGTAATTTGAAAACTTAAGAACTTTATGCGTTAAACAAAAGAAAATCCATTTTAGTACGTGAAAACTATATATATAATTGCACATAATGTTTGAGAATCATTACCCCATATATACCGTAAGATCATAAAGTAGTTGAACATGTCGTTTTCATGTTTAATATTTTTCATTTTTGTTAATCGTGTTGTTTTTATGCTTGTAAACACGGTAACATACGTTTTTCTCAACACTGCTAAGTACTAACAAATGAATATAATAAATAGGATAAGGAGTTGGTTCTATTTGTAACGAAGGATTTCAACAGTCAAAAATTTATGAGCTAAAAGCTTACAAGACATATATAAAAATTTATTTTTAAACACGTTAAATTAAATAGGACATATTATATTCGTAACCTACGTAGAGTAAGTACACTAAAGTAAACTAACTTAAGTAATATCAAAAGTACCTTAATAAATATATACTTTATTCATATATAATATTTCTTCCATATTAGATAGATGTGAGTGTCTGAATTTCATTGAAAGATGTTTCGTATTTTTTTTAGTGCTAATGTAATTAATACAACTCTTTTCTGAATATTTCCGTATATAAGTTTCAATTAAAATTTAAATATTATATTTGTCTTTATTTTAAGACATAAATAATATCATGTATTCTAGAGGAAGATAAAATTACACAACATGTGTGCTTATAAATGATTCCAAAACCTAAGATCTATTGTGTATTTTGGAGTTACTTGTTTTTGTTTTAGTATTGAATATTCGACAAAATATTTTTAGTTTTAAATTGTATTATAAAATGATTTTTTAAGATGAAAGAAACATGTAATAAAAAAAAGACAAATATTATTGAAAGCTAAAACCAAACATGAATCTTCACAAGCGGTTTCCTATAAAAACGTCATCATTTATTTGATAACCAAGAATGTTTTCTACCCTTAATTTCTTTTGAGTTAAATATACTTGCACCCAATGTTATGTTGATTTTACACTAATTGGTCCTTAATTTTAACAAATAAATAAATTCAGGTGTAGTTTAATCTGTTTGAAAAAATGTAACCTTAATGGTCTCTGAAATGAATATATAACATTAAGTTCTGAAGTTAAAATATGTTGATTACGTAAAAATATTTAGATAACTAATAAATCATATAGTAAAAAATTATACACTTTTAAATGTTTAAATGCTTCATTTTTTTTCCTTCTTCCTCACCTAACCAAAACAGAACCATAAATTTGATTTAAAGAAAGAAATAAAACTTTGGTTTATTGTGTTTGATTATATTGGTTTTTTTTCTGTTTCTGGTTTAATTGGTTGTTTAAATGGAAGCAGAAATAGAGAGTGTAAGCAGACAACTTTGCCAGACTGAGATGATTAATTAGAGGAATATGATATTAATTAGTTGGGAGGACATTAGCATGTTCATATGTCAAGTGACTTCAAATCATAGAGGCTAACATGCACTTATCCGTCTTCCAAACTTTCTTTGATTAATAAGCTTTGACCCACTCTCTGTCAATATTCATTTGCATGTCTCTATTATTGCTTTCATGGAGGGTCACATATTTAAAACTAGTGTCCTAATCTTTTATAATGTGAACTATTAAGATGCATGCGTACAAAATCATGCAAAAGAGAAAGTATATCCATATCAATAGTAATTCATGAATGTATGATTGAAATTTTTAAGATATCAAATTCAATTAAAAGTAAATTACATAAAGACGCGATATATTTATGTGTTTATATTTTTATACTTAAACGTTAATAATTACGTCATACATCTTTTGTTTTAATATGTTCTATAACAATTATGTCATTTTTAACTAATCAAAGTCAACTTTTAAAAAATTTTATACAATGATTCTTTTGTTGTTATCATTAAAAGAAGAATTATACAACTATGTTCAAAGGTAAAGTACGCTTTCTATAATTTACCATAAATGCTTTTTTAACTCATGTTGTTTTCCTTCTTTTTTGTTTTTACTTTTATTCTTAGCAGTATTTTTATTTTATAAGTTTCTAAAAATTATTAAATAGCTAATCAATTATTTTTGTTGATAAAAATTTTTTGTATTCGTTTTTTATTATATATTTATTAATTTTATAACTACAACTTATTAATTATCAGGTGATAAAGAAAATATAAAAGTGGCAAGCATCGTTTCCATTATCAACTAGAGAGACTAAAAATACTGTTTGAAAATTTTTAATCTAAATTTTTAGTTAAATTTTAATTCATAAAATTCAAAAAGAAATTCGTTAACTTAAAAAAAATGTCAAACTTTTTTCTTCAATTAAAAAAATGTAGTTTTTTTTTAACTAACAGAAAAAATTCAAAATTTTGTAATTAAAAAATCCACTTTTTGTAAAATTAACAAAATAAATAAATTACAATAAATATGATAATTTGGGTTTTTTAATTATAAAAAAATTTTGAATTCTTTGAATTTAATATATAACTAAAAATTTGAATTAAAATAACTCAATTTAATTAAGGGTGTTCATTGGGTCGGAATATTACGAGTTATTCGGTTTATTTAAAACTGGGTATTTGGATTTGAATTGTGTTTGCCTCTATCAAAACCTGACCCACCCGAATATATCCAAACTATGATTCGGTTCAGATTGGATACATTCGAACAACCATAATAAAGTTGAATAAAAATTTCATAATTGGTGTTTCTATTTTGGCTATTTATTTTTTCTTATATTTTGGTTTATAAAATTAAATATTTTACTAGTTTAGACTCACAATACAACAATCCAAAGTTAAAAATTCCAAAACGATCACAATTCCATCATAATAAAATAGTTCAAATAAATTCTATAATTCATAAGCAAACACTTGAATAACCCCAACAACTCGAATAACTCAAAATTCGAATTGCACAATACCTAAACGTTGAATTTGAATCGAACATCTGAATAACTTTTTCGAATTCAGATATATCCAACCAAATAACCCGAATTAAGAATCAGATAAATTTTCACGATTTCGGATACGATTCGGGTTTCGGGTTTTTTGAACACCACTGAATTTTATAATGAACCTAGTTGATAACCTAAAATGATAGTAGCTAATTTTATTTTTTTATTTGTTATAAATAATTTTTAATGTATTGTAGTTAGAAAAATATATATATCAAAATGAATAATAATTTATTTGAATTTAAATAAAAATAGAAAAGTAAATGATCATCTAATCAAATAAAATAAATACATAATAAACAAAAAATAAATAAATGAAATTTTCAGTCTAAAATAAATAAATTTGTTGACTAATTAATATAAAATAGAAATATTGATAAAGAATAGAAGTAAAACGAATAAATTGAAAAGAGGGAAAAAAAACATGAATGAATTAAAAAAAAAAAAAAAAAAAAGTCATTTAACTTTATACATTAATTTATAATTCATCCTTTATCATGTAAATTGTAATTTTAGAAAAATTAATTGAAAATTTAACTTTAGATAATGAAAAAAGATTTAGTTGTTACAAAACATAAATATAGAGTATATTTGATATAATTATTAAAGTTTAAGGATGTAATTAACAATTTAATATATACATTACGTGTCTTTTATGTAATTTACTCTTAAATTAATGCATTCAATTTTTTATGTATAAGCTGAAATTTCTGGAAGTTTTAGAACACTTGAAATTTGAGAACTATATGAAAGCGAAAATGTACCATATTTTAAGACTTTTTTTTTAACAACTATAATATCATACTCTTAAAATACTTTATCATAGGGGTGTTCAGTTTTTTAATATGACTCGAAAAAATCGAAATTCGATTCGATTTCAATTCGAAAAACACTAAGTCGAAATTCGATTCGAATTTTCATATTCGAATTCGATTCGATTCGTAGTATAATTTCGAATTTCATATTTTTAATTCAATTCGATTCGAAATTCGAATTTTAATTATTTATATATTTTTATTTTATATGAACAAGTAATTACTATCTTTAAAAATTAGGCTTTTTAATTAGGTGGTTTAGTTTATAAAAGCAAAAATACCATTAGACAAATGTCAATTTAATTATAAAATATCCATAATTTTAACACTATTAAATACGCTAAACCTAAAAATTCACAATAAAAGCGTAAATTATGAAGCTCGAAAATTGATCATTTTCGTTGTTAATTTCTAATATTTTGATTACTTGTCACTTTATGTTTTTTCGTATGTTATCACTGGCATTATATATTGAATTTTTATTATTGTACTAGTTTAAATGATATATTTAATATTACAACTTAGATGTTGGTTATTTTGATATTTGAATGTTTAAGGTTTTGATTATTTGAATACACAAATATAGGAAGTATAAACAGTTTTTAATTAAATTCAAATCAAATCATTTCGAATTCGGATCGAATGCGAATAGAATCGAATTTCGAATTTGAAAACGAATTCGAATTTCGAATTGGATTTTTTGAATCGATTTCGAATTTGAATCGAATTCGAATGCTCTTAAAAAATTCAAAATTCGAAATCAATCGATTCAAAATATTCGAGTTATTCGAAATTCGATTCGATGAACACCCTTACTTTATCATACTCCTTATTTGCTTAGATTTAATTAAACCCGATACCTTTTTTTTTTTTTCTAAATTTGGGCTCTGTCTTAGTCCTATGAAAGTTACAAATTAGATCCTTTGATCACCGGATAGTTTGATGTCAAATTATTATCATTTTATTAAATTGAACACTCAACATGTGTTTTACACTTTTGGGCTTTTGGCCGTACTAAACTTCTTTATCAAATGGGAATAGAAAGAGCCGTGATGGATCACAAATTTATTTTAATTTCAATCAAAGCTTCTTCAAAACAATGAAATGCTAACCGTTTCATCAAGTCAAACTTTCATTCTAAACATCCAAAAAAAACATACTTTGAAAATACAACCACGCCATACAACGGCTATTATTAAATTCAACAGTGCTCATGCATGTATCCAAACAGTTGGCACCAGGCACGAGCCAGTTAAAAGGGCATATAAGACATCTAAATGAAACATGTGCGAGGAGTCGCAAGTCTATAAACCCTAGAGACTAGCTAGAATTACACCCAAATACACATTGCTTGGAATTTGAACATCAATAGTCCTACTCCTAAATTACACCCAAATACACCTTGCTTGGAATTTGAACCCAAGACCTCATTCCTAAAAGGCAATGCCTCTACCAAGTGGGCTAGTCCCACATTGGCGCTAGATTGTCATGTAAAGTGCGCAATATACAAAACTTAACCTAACCTCATATCAAACAGCAAATCTATAAGCCAAAAAGTTATCAGCAATTGACTCTCAAAACCCTTAAAATTTTATCCATAACTTGAAAAAGGAACCGAACCGAATTCGGAAGATTATTAATTGAACCGAATTGAATTTGATTATATTTCGGTTAAAAACCAAACAAATTGTGTTCAATCGAATAAACATATCAAAAACCAAATAAATTCGTTAAAAACATTATAAACATAACCAAATAAACCAAAGTTAACGAATAAACTAAATTAAACAAAACAAACTATATTTATTAATAAAACTAATAAATTTATATATAATTCATTATAATTTGATAATCGAATAAACCAAACAAATTGATTTCAAAAAACATAAGAAACCGATAACCGAATAAGGAATTCAAATACGGCTAGAAACAAAACCGAAAACTGAATTCTGAATTCAAAATTCAGTTTGGTTTTCGTTTGTTTAACCCTCCTAACAAGGATCATCATGCACATGTATATGCTAAATCAATATATGCATATGTCGACTCAATGTTGCACCTGATCGACGTTGTACATACATTGATGTGGATGATGTTTGATTATTTGTATAATTACAACTGCTACTCAAAAGTTTAATTTTATGTCACGTGTTAACTGTTCAATTCTGAGAAAGATATAAGAGAGGATTTATATTTTCAGGTCTTCCAAAAACAAGACGTTGTGTGTAGCTCATGTTAGATGATCGTGTAACGAGGCAATCATCATGATTCTTAGACTATCCACAGTGGTCAACTCACTGAAATCCTTTCCCACCGAAATTTTCTACCACATCATCACTTATTAAAAACCTTAAAACTCCACAGTCGTTACCCCACTGAAAAATCTTCTTCACTGTATCCCATCATCACTCTCAAAACCCCATATTGGCCAATCACAAACAAAAGGAGAAAGTTAGGAGTGGGGGCCCATAGACGGAGCTTGAAAAAAAGCTAGGATGGGGCCGAAGAAATTTTAGTAAGAAAGCGGAGGGGACCGAAGGATTTTTAGAAAGAAAGCGGATGGAACTGAAGGATTTTTAGAAAGAAAACGGAAGGCCAAAAGATTTTTAAGAAGAAAACGAAGGGACCAAAGGATTTTTCGACAAACTACTATTAAATTGACTCTTCAGACCGGAAAAACAGGTGGCCGGGCCCCCTGGACCCTTCTTAAGAACCGTCCATGGAGGGGGGCACTTTGGGCGAAATATGGGAGCCACCGTAGTGGGGGGCGGTCTGGCCGCCCTAGCCCAGCCGAATGGAGGCATGCCGCTTGATAAGCGGGGAGACCACTACGCACGGTCGTATAACAGTTTCGACTCCATCGAATGCATATACAAATAATGCCTCTCGAGAAAAAACCAAATTAATAATACATGCTAAAGAGTGCCTGATTATTTCAAGGTAACCCGTTGACGGTAAACATAGAATTAGAAGAAACATAACCAAAACTTACCACTCTATTTCAGGGCTGGGCCGGTGGGCTCTAACCCATCGTAGTTTGGTCCATTAGGATTAATCCCTTTTCCTCATAAAAAAATAATAAATAAATAAATAAAGGTTCTTTCTTCCATCTTATTTCAGGGGTCTGTTCTCACATAACTCATAACATTACATAAGATGATATACAAGATCGTTATTTGATTCTTGCTCCCTTTGTTGTAAAATTAGCATATAATACTCAAACAACACTCGAAGAATCAACCAAATTGAATGAAGAACACAATCGTATTTGAAGTATGAACTATTGAATAGAAAACTATGAATGAATTACAAAGAAAATTGAGAGTACAAAGATTAACCCTAACTCGAAACTCATTCTCTGATTTTATACTCTAACCAGAGACTAAACTGATTAACAAACTAATCAACCGATTACCAAACTAATTTCACATTTAGTCACTTAAAACTAAACTTAGTTACAAGCAGCAACCATTTATTCAAAACTTTAAGAAATGACACAAACAGTCCTTTAACATTTGATCGAAGCACTCAAACTATTCAACACCCTTGATGGCAGGAGGGTGGTCTGGCCCGTTTAACACGTTCTTTGTCATTTTTGTAGTTGAAGAATTAGGTTTGGGTGATTAAAAATGATCCAATATAAAGTCAAAACATAATTAGGAAATTACACACATGTGATCGGATCCTCTAGTGTATGGGCTTCAATTACATAACGATGTTTATATAGATTACAAATTTTCAATTATTAGTGGCTTTATTCAAAGATGAAAATTATAAAATTTATTAATCATTTTTGTATTAACTTTTATTGTTACGTGGACGAATTATTTTCTTAAAATTTATGTTTTTGTTAAAATGCCTAACTTACACTTCCTAATTTTTTATTAAGTATTACATTAGAATGCTACTAAACAGACCCCTCATCTCCTGAACATAATAAACTAGTTTTATACCCATCCGGTAGCCGGCTACTTTTAACGTCATAATAGCAAAACTAATTTTTTATTTGAATTATAACCAAAAATACTTGTCAACAGAACAAAAGGAGTAACATAAAAAACAACAAATGTGTTGTATTAGTGAGTATACCACCTGTTTGGTAATGGAACCATCCCAAGTAAAAGAACAGGGGATCATATGCATCATGTGAGTAGGAACTGGGGTGTAATGGTGGCATTGCATCCCTATAGGTGACCGATGGATAAAAAAAATCTACAAAAAGAAGAGTGTCAGTATGATATCTAATTTGCACATAAAAAACCTATGCATAAATACATGATACCATAACAACTAAGCTACCATTAGTCACCATAATGCTCTTTGCCCTCTTCTGGTGACAATTGAAGCAAAAGGCAAGTGTACATTTTCACATGAATTGAAGGTATGTATTAAGACTAATCTCAGTTGAATCAGAAACTAAGAATAGAAGCACAAGCATATAATTTTTTATAGCAAGGTGAAAGAATTTAAAAAAGGAAAACCAGTCAAAGAAATATTACCATTCTTTATCAACAAAGCTTCTAACATTCCAGTGGTAAAATCATTTTTTCATCCAAGATCTTGAAACCCGACCAACCTATCTCTTGCAATTCCAATTTAACATATTACAATCGAATTTTAGGCGCAAAAGGAAAATGAATAAAAACAGAAAACTAATTGTATTATCATGAATCTGA
Source organism: Mikania micrantha (assembly GCA_009363875.1). NCBI lineage: Eukaryota > Viridiplantae > Streptophyta > Magnoliopsida > Asterales > Asteraceae > Mikania > Mikania micrantha. The sequence goes on along the minus strand of CM018696.1, from coordinate 66,845,233 downwards.
CCTGGAAATGCGATGGACAACGATTTCAAGGGCCCAAGGAAGAATACGATGAGGGATATCAGAACCATATTATTTTATCATCACGGCTTCCTTGAAGTGATGTTTCTGTAACCATCGATTGAGAAGCTTTGATGGCCGATTGGGCGGCGGTGAAGGGTGCTTGAACGGCAGCAATGGTCAGGTGAGTGGCGGGGATGACCACGTCTTTAAATCAAACTTCAAGCATTGGTATTAGGAGAAAGGGTTCTGAGAGGTAAATGAAGACGCACAAATATTGCTCGGAAGACGACGTACATGGGGAAAAATAATACTGAAAACTTCTAGAATATCAAAGAAAATTGGAGATTGGAAGGTTATAACTTTAGTAACTGTGGAATAACATCCGCCGGGAAGGAAACAAATGGCGACTAGTGGTAAATGTTAGAGACGTGCAAGAATTTGGGACAACCGGTGCTAACTGCTTAAAACTACCTAATTAAATGAATTTAAATGGTTAGGATTTGATCTCAACTATTTTAAACGGTCAGATTTCTTTGTTTTGGTAGTTTTTTTGACCGGTGTCCTCTCCATTAAGAAAACTTGTATCCTAAGCAAATCCAACCGACCATATATGTTTGTTTGGTTTTGGCGTCTTTACTAAACGATGTTAAACAAATATTATTGACCCACCTTACTTATTCGGGTATTATATTATAGATATAAAATCCGGTTATTATACAAAGTTATTTTTTCCTACGAAGGATACAAAGTGAAGGTACTTTTGTTCATAATAATTACGCAGGTTATAATATTAATTTAGTGGAAAAATCTCAAGCAACTTATAATGATAAATCACACACATTGTAATGAGAATCATGCATGTTATACAACATCACATTTATGTTTTTATTAAAGTTGATTTTTTTAAAGTATATCAATAATATACTAAAAATAAAGAGCTCGATTTTATGATGTAATTTAAAAAAAAAAAAAAACAAGAAGAAAAAGAAATATTGTAAGAAAAGGTTATATGTGTTTAAATTTAATTATTTAATATAGAAGAGATTATATAAGCATTTAATATGAAAGAGAATTAGATAAATAGTTAGAATATAATACATGTTAAAAATGATTTATTAATTTGACAAGTGTTATTAAGTGGTTTAAAAATTTAACATGTGTCATTTGAATTACTTGTTTATTTTTTTTGAACGACGAAGGTCTCAATCGTGTGAACCCACTGTTTTCAGACCATGTCACCAAAGTCTAGGTACCTGGACCTCTCATGAGCCACCACAACCACACCAGAAGGAAACCTCACTGGGAAATTTCGTTGCGGTAGGATTTTGAACCCAAGACCTTCCATTTGAAAGAATCCTAGGGCAAAATTGAGGCAATGCCTCATTGGTTACTTGTTTATTAGAAGTAGAAGATGCTTAAATAATTAGTTTGAACCACAAATTATTTTTAAAATCCGATATTAATTAATTTGACTTATTAGCAATGAAGTATTTAAATAGTGTTTAAATAATTGATTTAAATTCAAGATTATTTATATTAATCGATTTTAATTAGTGTGTTCTAACATTTAACATGTTTTTAATTTGATGGAATTGATTTAAACAAAATATTTAGTTTGGATTTCATGAAAATTCCAAACTAAATATTTAAACAATGTTATATGTTTCAATAACTTGCGAATTAAAAAATATCGTATATTTATTGTTTATCATTTCATATTCTCTGCTAATCTATCTATATTAATAAATAAAAATAATTTAGGACACTTGTCATCTTTCTATGACATCTAAATTTTGTTTTTCCCGCTTCTCTCTCCTCTTTAATTAATTGTATTAAGATGATATTATTTATGATAACAACTTATTTTTAATTCTTTAAGTATAATATATTCAAATTATATTTATTAAAATATTGGAAAATAAAGATTACTGATACTAATTGTTTTTACGAGTGACTTTAAAATTTCTAAAAAATTTAATATGATTGGATGATTTGAATAATAAAAATATACTATGTTGAAATAATAGAAAAGTAAGTAATTTGAAAGAAAACCAAGTTATGTGTATCAATATAAATTTTAAGTCAAGTTAATTTTAGTGTGTTAAAGAAGTATAAGTACTTTAATTAAACTTAAGTTTATCAATTACATTACCTAAAAATAACAGCGCATAGCTGAAAAAAATTAAAAATTAAAACATAATTTATAAGTATATATAGATCAACATTTTTTAAACATATTTTGATGACTTTTTGTATTAACAAATTATATCATATTTATACAATTTTTATAAAACATGAGTTTAGTTAAATTATGCAATATACAAACTTTGTAGTTACGTAACTTTTTCTTACCAGATATGTATATATAATATTTTTTTGCAACCCGTGTAATACACGGGATTTTAAACTAGTTTTTAATGAATTAATATGAATACAACTATTTTAAATAACTTCTTGAGATAAAACAAATTATTTTAAGATTGTTTAGATTATTGTAATATTATTTAAATCTTTTGTTTGGAAATTTCAATTATTTATTCTAAATTTGTAATTTTTAAAGTTTAAAAATCAAATCTGCAATCTGCTCAAACCATATGGATCTTTCTTGAAATTAACTTTAAATGTTTAGACTAATTTTACAATTTTTATATTTTGGGGACCAAGTCTGTAATATGATCAAAATACAAGGACCATATATGTAATTAAATAATAGATTTATGATTAAGAAAAAAAAACAAATAAAAACTAAAGAAAGTAGGCGAATATATAAAAGATAATGACAATCAGGCACAGCCCAAGACGCGGAGAGTTCGAGGTGGTTTAGGCTGGATTGGACCACCGTTTATTGCAAATTTTTAAACAAATAACTTTCTTCACGGAATCTGCATTTCCGCCTTTTTCGCTGTTTTAACATTATATTTCGCTGTTTTAATAATATATAAATAACATGGCATATACAATAATATGTTAAAAAGCGTAAAAAATAGTATTGTAAAATGTGAAACTGACAGTTTGGTTTTCTTAAATAATAGTGAAATTACAAAAAAGAAGTTAAAGTAAAAAATATATCGGTTTTTTACAGACCAAGCACTTTATATCAATTTGTCTGATATTTTCATAAACATATATTTGTATTTAAGCTAGTTTATGCATTTTATTTCATAAATAGAAAGTCCTTAAATTTATTCTTTTAATCTTACTACTATAATAAACAAAAATAATTTTGACACTTGTCATGTTTTTAGAATACTAATGCCACATGTTATATTATTGTTATTTCATTTAATTCTCTTTCTTAATAAATAATTATATCATCTCTCTTATTAAATAATTATAATATTAATCATATAATTTACCTTTTTTCATTTTAAGAATTAAAAATATTTTTAAATAAATTGAAATTTAATTTTATTAAAAAACATGTACTTATTTTTCTAAAAATTATAACTTTCTTATAAATAAGAAATATTTAAAATTGTTATTTTTAGGATATTAACAATTTTCTAAAAAACAAGTTTACTTAAAAGATGACTTTTAAAAATGAAATTAACTATAAAACTAAGTTTTAAACAATATGATTTTTATAAACAAATGACAATTTTTTAAACAAAATATTTAAAAATGATTTTTTTTTAAAAACCAAAAGTTTTAAAGAAATGATAGGAAAAACTATACTTTTGATATAAAAAACTATATGAAGTTTTCAACTTCATAGTTTACAAATCTTAGCTGTTACAAAATAAGAAGATCAAATAATAATTCTTTAGTTATTAGAGTTTTTAATTATTTGTCTATTACATAAAATCTGTCTATACTTACTTTAATCTTTATATACCAAAATATTGTTTTATAATTCCTAAGTTTTTATTACTAACTATTTAATATTTTATGATTAATCCGTGTAATACACGGGTTAATAAACTAGTTAAGGAATACATATAAATATAAAACTTTCGCCTGCAAACTGTTGTAGATATTAATGTGCATTAATCCGTTTGAGAAGTAAATGAAATTGATTGTTATATTTTTTATAGTCAAAAAGAAAATCAAACATGTGATCATGATTTTTTTTTCTTTTTGTATTTTAACTAGGGTGAAACCCGCGCTTCGCGGCGGTAATCGGGCCAATTGATAATAAAGTTCTGACATAAATGTTTACCGTTGTAAAAATGAGCATTGGAAACATGAAAACGAATCTATAAACACCAAATAAAAAATCCGAAGATATTTAAAAAACATTTATACCCGCGCTTCGTGACTTTAATCGAGCCAATTGATAATAAATGCAAGACTTGAACCAGATTTAAAAAAAAATTATACACGCGCTTTGCGGGGTTAATCGGCCAATTGATAATAAATGCAAGACTCGAACCATATTAAAAAAAGAATTTATACCCACGCTTCGCGGCGTTAATCGGGCCAATTGATAATAAAAGCAAGACTCCAAGCAGATTAAAAATACATATATACCCACGCTTCGCGGCGTTAATTGTTGCAATTGATAAGAAATACAAGACTCGAAACAGATTAAAAAAAAGAATTACAACCGTAGCAGCGTCGGATCCTTACAAAAAAAAATACCACCCTTCGGATATCGTTACAAAAAAAATGGGATTACAAAAAAAGAAGGAAATACCAATGTATCGTCATACATCCTAAAACAATAAATCAAATCGTTTGCAAAAGTTTTGAGGGTTTGTTAATTAATTATTGTTATTATTATTTAATTATTTTATAATAATTAGTATTAACATTAATCATTATTAATTTTGACTTTGGTAAAAAAAAAAAAAGTAATTATGCCATTTTTTTTGACTTTGGTAAAAAAAAAAAAAAAACCAACCAATTACAACTGTTCACTCAAGTTGTAAATGTATGTTTTGTAATATCAACGATCGAGTGCATCTCAAGACCTCACCCTGCTGGTATTTTATTAAGCAACAGCCAAAGACATTGTTGAACGTTGTTCAATTGGTACTGAATGATTAACAATTCTTACAATTGTTATGTTAAAGTTTTTTTTGTTCAAATCTAGATTAAAACGGTTGATAGGAGATTTACGGCATAAGGCTATGTGTGAGTGGGGAGTGTGAGAGGGGCCGGTCACGCCACAATGGCGCCCTCCCCTATTACAGCGTGAGGGGCAAACTCATGACATCCCTCACGGCGTGAAGTGGAGGAAAAGGGGAAAAAAAGAGTGATGGAGGCTTATGATCAATGTTTTTAAAACCGGACCGGATATTGAACCGGTCTCTTTACTGGTCAGCGGTCGGACCGGTTGGACCGGTCGGACCGGATTTAAGAACCGGATATATAAATGCATATATATATATATAGGGACTTATTCTATTAAGAACCATTAAATATCAAAGAACCATAAGAACTAATTTTGTACCACATATTTTAAGGGGTATAAAAGTAATTTCCTTTTAAAATAGTGGAAGTTACTTTTATACCCTTCTAAATTTGTAGTTAAAATTGGTTCTTTTAGTTCTCAAGTTTAAAAAGTTCTCATTTGAACATCCCCTATATATATATATATATGTGTGTGTGTATATAAAAGAATATAAAAGAACCACAATGTGCATGATCTTGCGGTTAGTATTCAAGATAGTTAATTTGGTCATTTTATCAATAAGGAAGGATTAAAGTGAAAATATTGAAAAAAATAAAATAGATGCGTATTCTGGAAGTTACCCACATTCTCACTTTACTTTTTGAGTTCTCTCTCTCCTCTAGATCTTTAACAGATCTGATCTTTAAGATCTGAAATTCATTTGCTTTTTTATTTCATCCTTCACTGATATATGAAGACTTTGTATATCATTTAGAGTTTGTGTTGATTACAGCCTACAACTCTTGCAACGCAGATGGTCGCCGCTGTTAGCTGGTCGATGGTCGCCGGCGCCGGAGAAAACGCCAAAACGGGACTAGGGGACAAACCAAGAAACTCAGAAGTTGGATTTGGGCGGCATGGTTCTAGGGTTTACATCGGAGGTTCAACCGGTTTTTAGACCTGTTTCGCGGTTGGACCACCGGGCGCCGGTCAAACCGGCCGGTTTCTTCATAAACGGGTTCGAACACATAACCGGACCGTTGTTGCTTCCGAATCCCGGTCCGACCGGTCCGACCGGCCGGTCCGGTCCGGGTTCGAAAACATTGCTTATGATGGGTGATGATAACACATGTGGCAATGACGTAAAGATACGAGGGGTAATGGTGTTGATTGATTACGTGATGCCTACGTGGTTTGATGATAACACATAGCCTAACGGGTTTTCTTCTAAAGAAGAGGTGAATTTGCTCGGATACAATGCTCGTTAACACAAAAGCTTTAAACACTAGATAGTTGGTAGCAGAACGTGATCAACGTGTGAATTGTTGGATATGAGATGTATTTGGTTTATAAAGTAACTAGATTAAAAACCCGTATATAACACAAGTTAAGTAAGAAAATTTTAAATTTTCTTATTTTAAATAACATAAATATAAAAATATAACTTATAACATAATAATTACAAATAAAATTCAAACTGAATAAAATTATTATTATTTAATAAAAAATAGAACAAATAAAATTTAATAAGAGAGAAATATATAGGGTTGGTCAAGATGCTGCTGCTGTTCTGGAAAAACTATGGCCTAGAACGAGAGTTACTTTTTTTTTTTTTTGAACAGCTAACATTTCTCTCCATCTAAATTACACCAATATTACATCTTTGTATGGGATTGAACGACCCCTCCTTCTAAGAGGCAAGCCTCTACCAAGTGGGCTAGTCCCACGTTGGCAGAACGAGAGTTACTTACTTGTGATATTTTGGCTTGGGGTCCTCTAACCCATCTAAAGTTAATGATAACAGTTAAAGGGGTAACCTTGGGTTAAAAACCTTCCGAAGACGTAAAAACCCCAATCCGTTTATGGGCTTATGCGATGTAACAAGGAGCGATTTGAGAATTGAGACCGTAATTTAGGTCGTTAACTCCAATTTGGAACCCTTTATTTTTTAATTGAGATTGCCATGAGCCTAATTTTCTACCAGCAAGAATAATTAAAAAGAAATTGTTCAGAACCAGATCTAATGTTGTATTCAAAGAAGAACAATTAGAAATAATGAAATAATTTTATTATGTTAAAAAAGAGAACAGCATAAATTTCTCGATCGATCCCAAACATGACAGATCTGCTCATAAACGAAAAGAAACTGATGCTATTATAGATGATTAAAGGATGTACATAACTTCGATTTAACTTGATCCCATATTCAATTCCCCAATTGATCCTATCAATCCAACCCCCAAAACATGAAGAAACCCTAACAGATCTTCACACCTCAAACACGCGATAAATACTAACGATTTAATTAATGATGTGGAGGGTGCGGCGGCAATCTCGCCGTGACAGAAGCTGCCGGCGCCGGAGAAGATGGACAACAGGGAGAAGAACCGGGAGAAGGCGCGGTGCCTGCCATCATCGCCACAAGACATCCTTCGCTCCAGGATCGACGGACTGGATAGGAGACTTTAGGAGGAAGAGCGTGAGAGCAGTGATGTTCACCGGATTTGTGAAGAGCACAGTTGCAGTTGCGGTGGTAGGGCCGGCGCTGAATACCGATGTCGTCGCTGGAAATACTTCCTCCGTATACGTTTCCAAATATGGAATCTCCGGCAGCTCCAGACGCCATTGTTGAACTTGAATTTGGATCTGTTCTGTCTCTCTAGATCTGGAAAAGATCTGGAAGAGAAAGTTAAAAAGAGGGATGGTGCGTAGGGTATTTATATATCAAGGGAGAGACTACGTGTTAACAGGGAAGTCCGTAGCCAATACGTGCAACAATTTCCAGCTACATTCAATTCACCTTTTTTTTCTTTTTTTTTTTTAAAGGGAGTTAAACTGTCTCGTCGTGCTACCTTCAGTTATCCTGGCGATTGATAGCTAAGATCGATTCCTCGATCTCCGACCTGAGACACGTGTGCCCCCAGATGCGCGGGAACCGGATGGAATCCGTAAACCCTCGCCCCCCATTAGGTTCGAACCTGGGATTAAAGCCCTGATTCGTTCCTTCACCTGGATATCCATTAAATTGCTCCCAACAAGGTTTGAACCCATGACCTCCACATTGGGAGGGTGAGTCTTTACCAGTTGAGGCAATTCTCCGGATTCACCTTTTTTTTCTTTACTTTCTTTTCTTTTATTTTTTTTTTAATTAGCGGCAATTAGGGTATCCGCAATTAGTTATAAAGGAATGATAATAACCCATAAATATGTGAAGAGGTGACGGCTGAGTCTGCCTTTAGATTTGTGTTTGTTTGGGCTTAAATAAGTCATTCAACCTGAAACGTTCAAAAAAAGCATATATTTATCACAACCTATTGCTTCAGGAAGCGTCACATAGTCAACACGTAAACAACAAACATTATTATTACCTCTTCACATATTTATGGGTTATCCATGCCATTATCACTTCATTGTAAGTTTGTAACCACAACCTTTATTTAATGTTTTATTGTTTAATTTTTATTTTTTTAATTAAATACTTATATTTAAACTAAACACGAAATTAAAAAGTCCATAATAAAATAAAATAAAATTAAATAATAAAATAAAATAAAAAAATATTAAAATAAAATCATTTCATTTTACATTTTTTTTCATTATCTGTTCCTTTGTCTTCTAGCTAATTTCATGCGCGTGACTATTTAGGTGATCGGTTGGAGTTAACAAAATTGTTGTATTGTTTTTGCTCTACTAAATCGACAAATTTTTGTAACGATACTGAGATGGTCTCCAACGTTTCTTTATAGTTGCTTGAAGACAAAACTTGTGGTCGTTTTCCTTTATTGTTTCAACCGGACGGACGTTGTGGTTCGGTTGGTGGCATGTTTATCTCGACTCATCGTCCGTCTTGTTTAAAGGGACCAGGCATCAACCAGTGGAATCGGATCGAGTTATCATGTGCTTGCAAAATGATGACGTCTTGCTACGTTTCGAAGTTTGTAACTTCGAGATCATATGTCGTTTTGTTGATATTCGCATAACTTGTCACGCCACGAGATTAAAAAATGGTTCGTTTTCTCTAGCATAGGGCCATCAAAGCCTAGTTCATAACCATCTCGTCATTAGCACCACTTTTTCGGTAATTGTGGTATTAAATCCAAAAGGCGTTAAACTTCGCGACTTTACGTTGTATATCGCTACATTTTTCAGAAATTATGTCGTTCATCCGGTAGACACAACGACTCATTGATGCAAAAAACTATCCTCGTAATATGAAAGAAACTTTAGTGAATTTAAAAAAAAACAAGAAATAAAACTTTTAGCGACTCAAATAGAATATTAAAGAAATTTGGATTATATTTATGTAAAGTTAACCATAATATATGTACTCATGGGATATCTTATTATTGAAGTATCTCTATTTATTATGTTGAATCCTCCATAGAGCTGTAAACGAAACGAACGTTCAGCGAACGGTTCGTGAACTGTTCAACTGTTCGGCAGAAAATTCGTTTATGTTCGTCCGTTTAATATATGAACGAACATGAACAGAGGTCGTGTTCGTAAACGTTCAATAACATGTTCGTTTACGTTCGTTTATGTTCGGTTAAGTTTATTTATTGTATTTATTCATTAGATATGTTGTATAATTTTAATTTTTAGTTTAATACCATAATATTTAAGTTATTTTTAGTTTAATACTAGAATATTTTAATTTATATATTTATAAATGATTATCTCCAATGTTTGAGATTTAAAATGTTGATTTTTATTTTTAAATAATATGTGTTCGTTAGCGTTCGTGAAGCGTTAGTGAACAAGCTAAATTCCTTAATGAACGAACACGAACAAGAATTTTCGTTCGGTTAACATTCGTGAACTATTCGTGAACAAGTTAAAAGTTAAATGAACGAACACGAACAAAGGCTCGTTCGTGTTCATTCGGTTCGTTAACAGCCCTAATCCTCCATAATGCGGTATAGAAAATAATAAAAGTAGATCAAAGTAAAAAGTTAATAACAAAATTATGAGTTGTTTTAAAAATTTATATATTTATATTATACTATAATTGTAAGCAGGGCCGGCCTTGGGGGAGAGCAAGGTGGGCGACCCCCCGGGTCCGACGTTTTTAAGGGGCCGAAATTTAAATATATATATATATTATAAAAAAAACTATAAAACCTAGGGCCCAACAAGTTTTGATAAAATGAAAATAATTTAATTGGTAATGAATTACCTCTAAAAAAGCCTCACATATTTAAAAATATATTAAATTTTATTAACTTTCCTCTAAATTGGTTTTACTTTTCACTCTTCCAATTCATAGACGTGTCACAACAGCCGGACCAACGTTCAAATCCACCCCTCTAGCCCTCCAGTCCCACATTCAAAATTCAACAAAGTGGATCTCTTTCAGTCTCCACTGCTTCAATTGCACAGCCATGAGCCACCTAACACAACCTTGATTGTAGTCTCCAATGAGCCACAAATTGAACTATGGAGAACAATTAAATATTGATGCGAATGAATTTTATTTGGAGTTGAGGTTGTTTGAGTCATTTTTGTGTAATAAAATTATCACCCTTTTTTATTGTATAAACAAGTTGAACCAGCTTGAGTTTTTTCCTAATGCATTAATTGAATATAAAGTTTCGTTGATGATTCCGGTAACTGTGGCATCGGCAAAAATAAACTTTTCTAAGTTGAAGTTGTTGATGTTTATTTACGATCGCCAATGGCACAAGACCGACTTAACGGATTGACAATGATTTCTATTGAGAACGTTATCTTAGACAATGTGGATACCGAATAGATGAACGAGACCTTGGCTTCAAAAAATGGTCAGAAAGCCTTACGGTTTGCATATGTATTTAAAATATATTATTAGTTACAATGCTTTGGTTTTATTAATTTTTTTAACAAATATATTCATATTATTAACTTTTTATATATAAATTACTAAGTTAAATTTTTTATGAGGGGCCAGCTTTTTTCTCGTCCCGGAATTTTTTATTCTTGAGGCCGGCCCTAATTGTGAGACATAAAGTTATAAAATATAAGTTTTAATTTATATTTTATAATGTATAATAATATATAAAGTTAAACTAATAATTTTCTTTATAAATTTTTAGTTTTTTTACATCGACGTCTTTAAAGATGAAATGGGATAAAGCGTATAAAAACTTTTTCAAACCAACTGATTTATTTTTTATTATTTTAACGTATTTAACCTTTTAAATTCTGATTTTAATGTAATGATCATTTTAATTAAATTAAAATAATTAACTTGATGAACCATGTGCTATTTACCATTTTATGCTCCAAAAAAATTAAATAAATTTTAAAGTAAATTACACAAATAAGGATGATAAAAGTTAAAACCAATGATAATATACAAGTAATGTGAGTTATGAAAGGTCATATAAACTCTCAACTCACTATGCATGTATGAAAGGAGTAGTATGCTAGTAAATGAGTGAGTGATAAAGCGTGATTGAAAGGGTAGAGCTAACAAGCGAGAGACTCTACATATCACACTCTTGAATAGGAGTGACGTTTCTTGTAAGTGTAAGCTCACCAGCTACAACAAGTCGTTTTTAAAATAATACACCAAATGCCCTAATCTATTTTTAGGGATGGTAATTGTTTTACCTAGAATGTGTATATTATAAGCAATTGCTTCGTTCCTATTACTATGAGGTTTTTTGAGGAGAGAGACGGTGCGAAGGTTCTTTGTAAGAAACGACTATAACAAGTTATGCGAGGTGATGAAGGAGTGAAGAAAGAGAATCAATTCTAAAGAGCAAGAAAGATATGTGAACATGACAGTCTATAAATTTTTAGCACTCAAATTTAATTTTGTTAGGAAGTCTTTCAGAACATCTATAATAAGAAGAGAGTAAAAAATGACAAGTGACAACAATTTTTGTATACATCATTTGCCCTCTCACATGCCCTGTATCTCTCATCTTCATCATCTCTTCTCTCTTTGAAGAATCCAATCCGTAGTGGAGTCACACTTTAGATGGACTCTACTGAGGGGAGACCTGTGAATACAGATGATCTTACTTTCTTATAATGATACTGAATACAATTCCCTCTTACAATAGATCCGTAAGGACTTCGTTCCCACATCTTACGCTTCTCTCTCTTATTAATCCTCCTCTTTTTGTTCTCTTGTTGGTTGGTGAGTTGAATTGAATGCCCCTTCTTTGTTGACTCTCCTGTTTATATGTGTTTCTTCCTTGGATCTTTTCTTTTTGGTCTGTCATTGGTTTAATGAATAATCTCTGGTTCTTGGTCCTTGCCTTTTAGGGAAGGACCTTTCTTTCCTCCTGTATTGCATGACTGATGGGTAGCTTCTCCTCTCGTCTTTTCCTCCATCCCTTCCTCATTAATGCCGCATTAAATGACCAAAGCCTTCATTATGGCTTGCGTTAAATGCTTTTCTTGTAGCCGTATATTTTATAATTGTTACTTACTTATTTACCGTATTACCATTTTGGCATGTAATGTCATCACTCTTCTTTCTTCTCTCCTCATCACATATGCTGTTACGGTGCACAATATGAAATCAATGAGATGGGCTTGAGGAGAATAATTTGGTCATACCACTAAGATGTTAGGTGTAACCGAGTTCTCACACTCAAGGTCTCCTCCATTCAAAACAGTCTTACACATTTGATTCTAAGAATGAACACACAATTGTTTTGTACATTAATTTTATTTATATATTCATTTGATTACTTAAAAAAAAGAATACTAAAAACCTACCAGAAACTTCTACCAACCTTTTCATGAATATTTTTTAAAATTATAAACCAACTTGAAACTATCGTCTAAAAAAAGTAGCAAAACAAAACCAAAACACGCATCCTCTTTCTAAAACATGAAAAAACTTTCATCTAGAATTTCTTGCCGTCATTCGAGAATAAAGTGGAAATTTATTGAGTTTTTTAATGAAAAAAAAAACATCTAAACTTTAATAGCATCGATCCAAAGTAATTTTGATATTGGGGTGTGTTTTAGGGATATGGAATTAAATCAAGAAGTTAGTTTACCCACATGTTATGATGAGTGCTTATGATCGTAACTTTAATGTTGTTAACTGTTAAGAGCATGTTTGTAAACTTTGTTTTGTGCCTCACAATGCCATTAACGTGGTAAGATGTATGTGCAAAACATTCATAATTTAATATATGAAATCAAATGGTTGAAAACTCACGCAATACACCAAGACTGTTGGCTATGCCCATAAATTTATATCAAAAAGGATACATTAAAAAATTTAATTTATAAACAAAAACTAGAAATATAGTGCCACAAAAAAATACATTCCAGCCTTCTAGGCATGATTCAAACTAAGAGGTGGGTAAACCCCTTTTTTCTAAACAGTTCTAGTTCTGGTCAACAAAGTCAAGAATTGGTTCCTGTTTTTAACCGATTCTGACCGGTTTTTGGCTGGTTTTGGTTTAAGTTTTGGTGGGTACTGGTGGTACCGGTTCCGATTTCTTTGAGAACCCAAAACCGCCTGTACCCACCGTTTCAAATATGACCGGCCCGTGCTGGCTGTTGCTGATTCCGGTTCCATTTTTTGTGCACCTCTAATTCGAACCGGGACCTCCGAAATTCAGTCGCCTCGCTTTGGACCAAGCCCACACGTTGGCCAAGCCCGCACTATTTCAATAAAAAGAAATACAATCTTTCATCAAAGCAGCCCCTGTTGTTTAAACAAGTACCGATTTTGGCCCCTGGACTTAATTGACCCAAATCTAACTATGGTTAAGGACCAAAATCGTTAGTTTTTTTAACCACATGATCTGTATTGATATAAGATTCCATTATGGGTTGAATAGTTAAAACATTTAAAGACTTTCACAAAATTATTGAAGGACTTTTGTATGTAAAATCGTAAATTATATTTTTATTTGTAAAAAGTTATTGAGCCATTTTTAAGAAAAAACATAAAATGTTTATTTTTGTGATATTTTTCCTTCTAAAAACCATCACATTTATAAATTTTTTAAACAAAATAAAGAGTGAACGCCATCATTAGGTGCTCCTCACCAACCGATCTCGGTATCCCACGGCGATTGAGTTAAATATACAATACAAACAGGAAATATTGATGATCGACCTCCCTTTTTTTTACAGAATAAGAAGGAAGCTTTGATTCGGAAGGCCAAATTGTGGCGTCATGTCGTGACTGTCGTCACGTGGTTTGTTCTTTAAACACATTTGATACACGCACCCAACGCTCTTCTGGAGTTCAGCACCTGGCCTCAAAACCGTGACATGTTTTTTCTCTTGTTACCCACGTTTATTAGTTATAATAAATTTTATTTCCAATACATTTTTTTTGAACGGCTTGGTACAACGACACCCAAGACGGGATTTCAACCGTCCCCTCGGATTTGACGCTCTGGGGCGTATGCCCGAGCCCACCCCAGGAGGAACCCCACAACTAGGTAAACCCCCTGACCTTGCTTCAGCAAATATGCCTCAGCCCGGATTCGAACCCAAGACCTCCCATAGGAAAGTCAAGGGGTAACCATTAGGCTAGAAGGCCTTGAAACAACTACGACCATGACAAAGATTTCATCCAATCTTTCGGATTTGACACTCTAAGATGTACGTTTGAGCCCACATCAAAAGAAACACGTTTCAAAAGGAATCATATAACTGCGTAAACTCCCTAATCTTATTTCAAGACCTCATATAAATAATTCATAGGATAACAATTAGACTACAACTACAAGTCTTTGGTTGAAAATAGTTTAACTTAGTTTTTGGATTTAAATACTCCCAACATTCAACACATTTTCTGTTGACACTTTATAACAGGTGACACGTCATCAAAAATTTAGTATAGTGAAGTGTCAATGGAAATTATGTTGATAGTTGGAACTTGGAAGTGTCAAAATATTTCCTCAGTTGGGAGTATTGTTGGCCAAGAGGTCAAAGTAAGGAGTATTTAAATCTATTAACCTTTTAAAAAACATACATTTATATATTTTAAATATACACTAAAAATCACTATTAAATATTAATTACTTGAATAAAATAACACAGTTTTAGGAGTGTGCATGGTAAATCATAACCGAAAATTAGCCGATAAACCCCTGAATTATTCTAAAGTTATACAAGTTTTACTTATATTTTCATCATCAATATATCTCTAATTCACAAGCTTATTTACAAGACTTTTTTAGTTTTTCAACAATTTCATTATTAACCAAAACCGAACCATAACCATCAGTTAACCGATTAATGGTTAACCGATCAATTGTTATGGTTATGGATATGGATTTAGAATTAACCGAGATAGCGGTTTTGGTTATGGAAATAGTCATAATCGCACCGAACCACACAACGAACACCTCTACATAGTTTGAATGTTTTGAAAGACGATGGAAATTTACGAGAACCACAATACACGTTAGTATTTTGAAGCGAGTGAGCGAAACCAATACTTCAAATAAAAATAACATATCATGAAACAATTATTTCATATATATACCTAATAAAATAAACAGACTAATTTCAAATATATCATCACAAATGTAATATATTTTCAAATTTTATATGTAATATCTCTTAATAACATCCAAGTAAATACAAAATGTACCCTTTACAAATTACAAATACTTTTTGAGAGATAGGCAAAAATCCGGTATCGGAACAGATTGCCTGAACCAGAATTACCGTAACTAGCTCCATCTTTACCCGACCAAAACTGAACCTAACCGGTTCCCAAAAAACGGTTTACCCCTCAATTTATATCAATATATTTTTCTTGAACGGTTTGGAACGACGACGACACTCCCAAAACAAAATTTCAACTGTCCTATCGGATTTGACTTATGAGATGTACATCCGAGCCCACCCAGAAGAAACTTTACAACTAGGCAAACCCTCTAACCTTATCTAAACAAATATAATTAGACCAGGTTCGAACTCAATACCTTCCATAAGAACGTTAAAGGGTAACCATTAGGTTATAAGCTTATAAATCCTTGGTTAATGCTATTTTTATATTCTTTCTTATCTATTAGAGCTCAAACATCCTCATATTCAATACCAATATCTTCAAAAATGCTTTTGTAATGTGTTATGATTATATGGAGTCTTATCAGTAAAATCAATTGTATTAATTGATTTTATATTATTTTATTTTTTTTATATATTAAATAAATTTATCATTATTTAACATTTTAGTTTTAAATATTAAAAGTACACAATATCTTACTTTACTATTGTGGTTTTTAGAAAATATAAGTTTAAAAACAGGTTTTTAAGTTTTTGTGTCATTTTAGAACTTATTATTTTATTTTGTTACTGTTTTCCATGAATTTAAAATGTATTGTTCTTTTATCATTGCCAAAAGTATATATGCCCAGTTCTCTCACACAAAGATTCTCTCCCTTTTTTTAATAATTTTTATACAATTTTATTTTCCTATAAATTGCAGTCTCATTTTCTTTGGTAATTTTATTTTTTAATAAACATATGTGATTAAAACTATATAACGACTACTTAAATCGCAAATAACATTATATCACAAAAATAAATAAACAAAAAGATTTTCTCTTATTTTTTTTATCTTTCATAATTATTTATATATAATCTTATTTAAGTTGATATAACATTCTTTAATTTTACAAAAAAATTACCCTTTTATATGTAATTATATTTTCAATATGGAGTAAATTCATCGTAATTGTTTTGTTATTTTATATAAATTTCTAAAATAACGTTATTTCATTAAATTAATATAAATAATATTTTATGTGATATAAATGATCTATTTTCAAGACTCGTAGCATTAATGTAGTTTAAATTGTCATAAAGTAAAATATGTTTACGTTGTTGTAAAGTAAAATATGGTTTGTGTTGTTGTAAAATAGAATATGTTTTATATTTTTGTTTATATTTATGAAAAATGTGGTTTACATTGTTTTAAAAGGTTACATTGTATCATTTATTTAACTAAAGTGATATAATTTATGATAGGACAAAATTAAAAAAAATGATACATTGATGCTTGTTACATTATTTTAAATATGTGACTAACTAACTTAATAGATGAATTATCATTCTGAAAAAAGATTAATAAGGTAAAAAGAAAAAAAGAAATATGAATTTGCTCTTAAAAATAAAATAAAGTTGGGTGCATCGAATATTCCTGCACGCAATTTTTTTTTTTTTTTTTTTTTTTACCCTAGGTTATATGACATCATTTTTACTTCACGTACACGTCACATAAACAATTATTACAATTACCCAATCTTCACATACACATGTGTAACCATCACCCTCTCCTTACTTCATCTCCCCTCATCATTTTCCTTTATCTTCTCCTCTCACACTGGTGCCGTCCCACCGTCGTCACGCCGGAGCTGTAGTGGCGTGACCGGTGCGTGACACGTTATCATCCGGGTGGTCACGCTCCACTACACATGAAGCCTTACAAGCCAGATTCTGCATGTGTTTTAATTGGAAGGCATACACGTGTCACTTATGTCTGGTAGTGAATTGCATCGTGGTTAACGATGCGCTGTGCAAGAAACGTGATGCCGATGACTGTTTGCTTGGATGATAGTGGTCAGGCTTCACACGGTCCTCGATCAAGTGCTAACATAGCAGGCTCAGACAATTATGAAAATGATTTGACAAAATGAAATTAAGAGAAATTCGAGAACTTTCATGAAATACGATTTACTTTTTTTTTTTTGAACGGCATGAAATACGATTTACTAATAAAGGTTATATGTATCTTATTTTAAACAATTTCACACGAGAGAAGTTATAGATCATGGGTTGCACGTAAATAGATCAGTTTAGTAAAATGAGTTTTTAGTATAAGAAGTGTAGAAAGAATTTAAGGTTATTAGATATATAATATACTAGGTTAAATCACGTGTGTTACATGGGTTTAATATATAAAATGTTATATACTTTTTAATAACAAAAGTTATGTCTATAAAAAAAAAAAGAATTACACTTGATTTTTTATATAATTATACATATTGCATTTTAACATTTAAATCATCCTATAAAGCTAAATATTTTAAAATATTTAAAAATAATTCATAGAAAATAATTACTATTATTATTATTATTATTGAATATTTTAATGAATATAATTTGAAGTTAATGATAGTAAGAAACCTAAATAGAAGTTTAACTAAAAACTTTATAGCTAATTGCAGATTAACTAATTTGCTTAATAATATATTAATTATTTTTCATATCTATAATTCACAATGCACGATTAAATAATGGATATCAATAATTAAATAATAGATACATATTGAAAAAAAACTAAATGACTACAACGATAATAAATATTACCAATTATTTATATTTTTTAAATTAAGATTTATAAACAGATAATAAAAATTTAAAATAAGTTGTTGTCAAAAAAATAAGAAATAAAATATATGAATATTAAAGTTAATTTTCATATTTTAGTATACAATTAACTGAATAAGTAAAAATATTTATATACAAACATTTAATAATATTACTATACATAAAAATAATTAACTTTTATGAATTATAATTATACTATAATTTGTACAATATATATATAAGTCCTTAGTTTTGTAACTTACCTGAAAAATGAAAAGATTTAAAAGTTTTATATTATTTAATGAAAATAGCAAGTTAAAATATAAATAATATATGAATATACATGAAGTAATTTAGGTTTTTAATATTCTTATTATTAATAAAATCATTATTTGCATAGTTTACGATTTGTTTCATAAAATATCTATTTTATTTTATTTTGTTATAAAAATATATGAATATACATGAAATAATTCGGGATTTTTAATAAAATCATTATTTATATAGTTTTACAATTTGTTTTATAATGTATCTATTTTATTTTATTTTTGTTTACTTATTTGATTTTTTCAATATACTCTAAACATATTATTAAATTTCTACATTGAAAGTGTAAGATATTCATGGCTTAATTATATATTTGTATACATAATTTATTAAATATAAGAAAATAAGTTAAAGTAATAATGTGTCAAATTTATTAATTATCACTATTAATAAAGGAGTGTTAAATTGTTAATAAATGATTTAATGCTCCAAGTTTTAGAAGGGAAACATAAATGAAACATGCTCCATTGCATGACATGTGGCAAATAAAAACATTTATTTATTATATAAGATAGATTAATGAAAAATTACTACATAGGAAGAAATTTTTGTCTAAAAAGATAAAATTCAATAAGAATTTGACATGTCTAATGATAAGAAAAGGAATGAAAGATTACATTCACAATTTCATTTAATAAATAGTATATATATCTTATAACTACTTTATAAAAGAATAACAAATGGGTTAGGCTAAATGTACCCCAATTATATTTATTTCTTATTCAATTATATTTTAATAATTATCTCTCCTAATTAATGTTAATAATTTTAATTAATTAAATTATACATCAAATTGTAAAAGTATAAATCCATTTATTCTAATACATTGTTATAACTTAATAATCATAAGTAGATTTTAATTATATCTTATTTTAAAATGTAATTTTATGATTTTTAAATCTTAATTATTTTCTTATTTCAATAACGATTGAAATGATAATTAACATACAAATTTTTATAAAACTATTGGCTTATAACATGTTAAATTTATTAAATTCATATAAACATCATTTTATATGACCGTTGGTTGTGCAAACAAACTTTAATAATTATCTAATACCAATTATGTAGTTCTTAAACTTTCGTAGTTATTAAAATTTCTAATTATTGTTTTACTACTTAAAGTATTTATTAATACGTAGCTTAATTATATTTTTATATCAAAATATCATTTTATAATTTATAAATTATCAATTTTAACTATTAAATATTTAATATTAATTCCGTATAATACACAAAGTAACAACCTAGTGTGTGTGTGTGTATGTCTGTGTATAAATCAAATAAAAAGTAAATTTTGTCAGATAAGACTAAAAATTATTTATAAAGCTCACGAAATGAGTTCGTTCGGAGTTTGTCTGAATCGGTTTGCTAGTTTTAAAAAAATCAATTTTAATCTTTTTGGACAACATTGACTTTTTTGAGGAACTTTCTCCTATATAACCCACTAGTATTAGTTTAACCCATATAACTTTGTCAACATCAATCCGAATCTTTGATTTTTTTCTCCCAAACATAATCGTAACACATGTAAATTACCCAAGGGCGGCCCGGGGGAGGGGCAAACCCGACCTCCGTCCCGGGCCCAATTTTTCGAGGGGCACATTTTTATATATGTATTTATATATATATTAGGTTATAAACCCGAGTATTACACGGGTTTGAGTAACAAATAACTCGGTTAAATATATTTATGGGCCCATTTCATTTCTCAAAAGCCCTTTATCCTAACCGGCTCCATGGACGCTCACGTTCAAGAACAAATTGAAATTCAAAATCCCAAGAAATTGGGCCCATGGATTTACAGTTTACTGATTATTGGATGACTGATTTAGGTAAAATACGGAAGTTAATCCCGAACATATTAACTTATGACATTTCGTTTAGGTTTCGGACCGCCACCAGGGGCTCTGCCCCTTGGACCCCGCAAGGGGGCGCGGCCCCCTTGACCCCCGCTTGGTCAGGAGCTTTGAATGCGTTAGGGGCCTTTTTTCCCCGACTCGTCCTGGGCACCCAATTTCTCAGGGCCGCCCCTGAAATTACCCTCTCTTTTATGTGTTTTTGTAAATTCATTACCATTTAATAGTTAACATCTTTGTAAGTTTTGTATCAAAACAGTTATAATAATGTAATTCAAAAATTTACAACGATGCTAACTAATAAAAGGTGATGAATTTACACTATATTGTATCATCAGACTATTTGAGTTTCAAGGCGAGTTAGTAAATTACAAAAACTAGGTAGACATTCAAAAATGATTCATATTCCGGTTGTTAGAGTGACTATTTAGTATTGATCACGTCTTGAATTCATATTGTGACCTGTGACTTGCATAGTGTGTATCTTATGTGTTTAAGTTGAACTATATCACACGATAAACATACATATGCTATATACTTTACAAATACAATCAACACTAATGTGGGATGAGTTTGGTCAATGTTTAATCAATAGATTGCTTATCACAGTGGGTTTATATATTACCTAATTATGGTTAAACAAACTTACGGGTACGTACATTGGGTCTAGTATAATAATGGATCCAATTAAATAAAATTTTTATATTAAGTTTCATTACTCATTAGGACAAGTTGTAAGGACGCCTACATGGAATGGAATAAACACACTGGCTATAGCCTAAAGCTATGGATGAATGGACCCGTTGTTATGTGTAGTTTTGTAGGTTTGAGCCATGACAAGGCCGGCCCAACTACTATACAACAAATTAAAAAAAGGCTTTATTCCCAGGGCCTAAAAATTATTAAGGCTCCATTCTACCCAAATCCATTTTTTGAGTTTACCTGGCTGGCTAATGCCTAGAGGTGCGTAAATCGGGTTTTTTTGAACCGGTTTCGGTTCCGATCGGTTTCGGTTCCGATCAACAAAGTCAATACCCGGCTCCGGTTTCAGTTCAGGGTTTCGACCGGTTCCGGTTCGTGTTTTGGCCGGTTCTGGTTCGTGTTTTGGCCGGTTCCGGTTCGTGTTTTGGCTCGGTACAGGTGGAACCAGTTCCGGTTTTAATTTGTCTAAAAAACCGGACCCTTTTGTACCCATCGGTTCGGGTATGACCGGGTCCGGTTCGGGTTGCCAGTTTTGGGTCCGTTTTTTTGCCCGCCTCTACTACTGCCTGCTAATATGTTGGAGCTTGGTATGCTAAACACATGGATCGTCTCAAGTCTTCTGGTGACTCAAAATGCAGATAAATGAGGCCCCTTTTAGACAGTAAATAAAAGCTCTTTTCAAGTTTGAGATACAAAAAATATAAATTATCTTGAAGTAGAAAACTACAAAAAATATAAATCGTAAATATAATGTGTACATTACTAATTAGACTTGGCATTTGGCAATATTGACGTAGATGCATGATAAATTGGTTGATTTGAGTGAACAATTTATTGTATTTTGTGTTAAATGGGTAACACTAAAACATAGAACGATTTGAGATGAGCAACACCTTAGCACGATGCGGATCAAGATGGGTAACATAAAAACTATATTAATGTAATGAATTTTAAATGGGTAAAAATTATCAATAATATATTTGATGAGAAAATCGCTAAAATTATTAAAATAGGCTATTTGTTTAAGTATAACTCGTTTAAGTTGAAATAAATTGAAGTATTTAAAAAGTAATTCATTTAGAATCAAACCGATTTAGCTTAAAACTCATCCTAATTCACATTCATCATGACCTGAACCTATTCTGATATGTTACCCAACCCGACCTAAACCGCATATTTTTATTAGTTACAAATATTACAACTAGAAATTTCACTATAATAAGAATTTGTTACAACTAAAATGTTGGTTTACCTTAAAAATTTGGAGCATTGTGATTTTGGAGGCTTTAAGATAGGGTGTTTTCTTTTTAATATTGTAAGCTGGCCTTGTAAATACCATAAAAGAGATTTTTGTTAAAAACCGAACTTAACTGATCTAATTTTATCTTTATTCGGTTCTTGATTTATTTTTTATTTTATTATTAATTTTTTTTAGTAAAACGGTTTCTTCATTAGGCTTCGTAATCTCCCTTCCAATGGGCATGCATAGTTTCTACTCGATTATTCACCCGGTGCGGTGATGTTGGGAAGCAGCTCTTCTTGAAGACGCTGATGAAACCTGGGGTGTTAATAGTGTAATATTTATATTCTTTTGTTTCGACTATTTACACATATAAAAGGAAACATCGGTGTTAGATTTCAAACATAGAAGACACACTATAATATTAGGGTTGAGTTTAATAAGCATATATTTTTTTTTACCTAAGAAAAATATAAATCAATAGCAATTGAACTGTTTTTTATCAAAAAATTAGGGACAATTTAATGACATTGTTTATCTTCACTTTCCATCTAACCTAAAAATTACGTTATGATGAAATGGAAACTAAAGAATAATTTATTAAGGTATATAAACCATTGATTTAAACAATATTTTATATTGTTCAAATTACACTCACATAAGAATTATATGTGTTACAAATGTTTAAAGTTTGGAAACATATAGGTAATTTATGAAACTTATGGATCAAAAGTAAAATACCAGCAAAACAAATGAAAGTAATTTACCCTAAATATCAATATCAATAGTTACTTTAATGAATAAAATGATTTAAAACAATCAAAATCAATTCATTTGAGATTTCATGATAGAAAAGAAAATGAAAAAAAAAGTTGTGTTACTCGCTCACCCACCCCACAACTCTTATACGCTAGGTCTATACGAGACGTATATGAGGTTAATCATTTGGTGTCAGAATTTATCAGTGTCAATTATTGCTAACTGCGCACACAATTGCTCACTACGCACGTAACGCACGTGACATCAAATCACAACCGTGGCAAACCCATCGTCTCTATTTTGGTACGATGAGAAACAAGCACCAGACGTAATCGAATTTCACCGGATCCACGAATCTTGAAGATCGATTAACCATGGCCGGCGGGAGAAATAAGAAAAACTTCAATAAATCGAAGTCTCGAAAACCCACCAAATCATCTTTATTCGTGGAGGGTGGTTTATTATCCGATTGGTCTCCGGTCACCACTTTCCCCCATTCCAGAGGTATATCATTGTTTAATACATCAATTGGGATCATGTTTTTAGATGCAATTTGATTTATTATTTATATGTTTTTTTTTTTTGGCAGGAAAGAGTAATAATTCGAACAGCGCAGGGCATAAATATAATGATTCGAGGAAAAAATCTGCAAGCAGATATGAAATTGGTAATACTTCTGGTGGTAAATCGAAAGCTTCTGGTTCTGCTTTGAGGATGATTGATTTTCAAAAACCGAAAAAGAATGCGTTTGCTTACAAATATCCTCAGGTGATGATTCTGTCAACATTGGGTTTTGTATTTTAACTTTTTTAATTTCACCTCATTTTGTGGAAATTGGTAATCTTTGATGTGCCAGGTCAAATGCTTGATCATTGATAACAATGTATATAAGTTTTGTTTTCAAAATCAATAATATGACTCGATCAAAGCATACATTGACGACGTGCATCGGTGAATTTCGAAATCATTTGGGTGTTTGATGGATTTTTTTTTATTTTTTTATTTGTAATGGATTTAAATGATTCTCATCCAATGTGTCCAGTTAAATATCTTTTTGACTGATAAATTGATGAACATGTAAAAGGAAATGGGATTGATGAGACGATGATGGATTTTTTTTGTATCTGTGCAATGTATAGTTAAGTATCACATTTTATATAACAAGTTAAGTGAAAAGCATTTGCAAACATTGTACATTGCTTTAGCTTAGATATACCAAAAATGAAACCTTAATCACTGCATATTTGATGATTTGACCAAATTGAAGTTTGCAGGTGAGTCCATTAGTAGATGAATGTGGTGATGAATGTAACAAGTTAAGTGAATCAAATCCTATTGTTTTGATTAATTCGAAAGAATCAAAGGTTATTGCTTTCATAGATCAGGGGCCAGTTACTGATTCAGAAACTGTTACTTATAGTTATGATTATGGTGCTAGTTTTGAGGTGGATGATACTTCTTATATAGGACTTGGGTTTCATGATGAAGCAGAAGAAAACCCTAGTATCATAGGAGCAACCCCAGTTACTGAAAAAATAGAATATTCCCATTTTAATTCCTCATCTTCACACGAAATAGAAACAGATATGATGGATGATGATGATGATGATGATGCCTCTTTTTCTCAAGTGACAAACTCAGGATTCTTGTCAATTGGTGGCATGAAATTGTACACCCAGGATATAACATATGCTACTGACGATGATGATGATGACGACAATGAAGAAGAAGAGGAAGAGGAAGAAAGCTTAGACTCTGAAGATTCTTGTAATTCATCTGATAGTGATAGTGCGTATAACAGCGATTCTGATATAGATGATGAGATTGCTAAAGATTACTTTGAAGGGATTGGTGGGAGCTACACAGTTGCAAATGTTGATCAATTAATAGGGCAAATTCTTGATAGCTCAGATGAAGAAGAAGATGATAATAATGGTGGGTTTTTTAGTCAAATGTTAAAGGGGGTTGGCGGGATTGCACTTCAAGATGCATCAAGGGAATATGGCATGAATAAACCTCGTTCAAAGAACAAAAGTCGAGCAAAACCTAGCAATTCTGGAGTTGCTACAGATGATTGGTCTGCCATTGATGACCTTATGCTTGTAAAGAATTCAAGATCTCTGTATGGAAAAAAGAAACATGGTGCAAAGCTTTCCCAGTCCTGGCCATCAAAAACCGAAAAGAGTAAAAATTTCCAAAAATTTTCAGGTAAGTATACAGTATACACTTTTCCAACCTTTGTGATATAAAATTGAGTTTTAAGCAATCACTGACCCATAAACATACTATATTCCACACAATCCATCTTTTTTTACCAATGTTTTCATATGAATTTAACCTGATAAATGATTCTGGTTCTTACCAAAAGTATAGGTGTCTATACTTGACAGATACTGTGTCATTTCAGGTGAGAAGAAGAAACAACGCCAAGACATGATTGCTTCTAAGCGTAGGGAGCGAAGGATTAGTCATGGAGTTGATCTTGAAAAAATAAATTTTGTAAGCACAAAATAATTCTCACTCTTGTAATATATTATTAGTTACCTTTTAAGTTAAAATTGTGTTACCCTTAACTAAAAACTAAGGCAGTGTGGTCACTAAAAGACTTGTGAAACTTTGCTTGGTATTAAATGCAGAAACTAGAGCAAATGGTGAAGAACAGGGGTGATATGTTGTCATTTCAACTTATGCATTCTCGTGATTGTTCTCAGGTTCCAGAATTAGTGTTGCATCATCTCCTTAAAAATTAAAGCATCTTTTACACTTTAGATTTATCAGCATGCCATTCAAATAACTGAAAATTCTTTAGGTTCAAAGGCTAGCAGCAATTTATCGTCTACAAAGCGGTAGTCAAGGTTCAGGCAGAAAAAGGTGATGCATACTCTTGTACTTTCCCTTTTTTACTAATCTTGTTTAAGGCACGGGTGGCAAAAGGGTTGGGTTGCGTAACATATCATTTTTAGTGTGAGTCAAAGCATGTCAGTCAGCAAACAGATTTTCTCCAGTTTATCCTTGTTTTTATTAAATAGCTAGTGCTTTAATTATGATTACAAAAACAATATCCTAACAATAATAATCTGAGTAAAAATATCTAGGAAGTTGTATACTTGTATAGCTGTATGGCTTATAATACACATATGGTGACTTTGAACTTGTTCGATCTGGGTTCCTTTTAGCTAAATTTCAAGATTTGACATGTTTGACATCCAACACATCTTGAATTGACCATTTCATAAGTAAATTTGTGTTTTTAGCTGGTTACTTGTATTATACTCTTCAGGTTTGTAACAGTGACACGAACGCGACACACTTGTATGCCTTCATCAAGTGATAGAATTCGCCTTGAGAAGGTAAACTATATTTTTGGTTAAATATGTTGGAAGTTGTGTCAGTAATTACAATTTGGCTGTAAACTTTTTTCTGTTAGCTGTTGGGAATCAATGATGAAGCTAATGATATGCTAGTGGGCAAGACACATCCAAACATAATAAAGAAAGCTGGTTTGAGTTCACTAGACCCAAAATCTGCCAAAAACAATGAATCAAGCAAGAAAAAAAGGAGAGATAAAGACAAAACGGGCTCATATGCTGCACAACCTGTTTCATTTGTCTCAAGCGGTCACATGGTGTCTGAGCCTGAAAAAAGTACCGTGGGTGACCACCAGACCTCAAGCAACAACAAATCCGTTGCTCACTCGTCAAGTTATGGTGCATTTGAGATGCACACAACAGGTTTTGGTTCAAGAATGATGGCAAAAATGGGGTATGTAGATGGAGGTGGGTTAGGTAAAGATGGTAGAGGAATATCAGAGCCAATTGAAGTGATCCAACGGCCCAAATCACTCGGATTAGGAGCAAAGATCCCTGATACATCAGAGGCTATGAATGCAACCCCACCACAACAAAAACCAAACAGGCTGGTTGGACAAGGTTCAAGTGAAAGCAAGGGTAAATCTGGAAATGTGCAATTTGGTTCGTTTGAAAAGCACACAAAAGGGTTTGGGTCTAAGATGATGGCGAAAATGGGGTTTGTTGAAGGAATGGGTCTAGGTCGAGACTCACAAGGCATTGTGCAACCTTTGGTTGCAAGCAGGCTCCCCAAGTCCAGAGGTTTGGGTGCAAAAGGGTAATTTTGTCCTTTGTACTGTAAACTACTATAATAATATCAAGAATATTGCTTGGATGTGTTGTGTTTTATTAGGTAGAATTATTAACCATGAACAGTATTTGAACTTGTTCATTGATTCCAAGCTCTTATGAAGCTCACAGCTTTATTGGACTCTAGTCTTGCATATGTCTCAAGTTTTCAATTAGAATAATGGGAATAGAAGAATTTAGTGAAAAAAAGTTGTACTTGTCTGCTAGCCTGCTGGTGTGAGGATCCCCTTCATCCCTTTGGCTAATGATGAGGCTGGGGAGGACCCCTTCATTCATTTTGCTAATGATGAATCTGAGCCTGTGGTGGAGAGACATTCATGAAAGATGTAGGTAGTGGCCCTTGGTTCTTTACATAGGCTAGCATCTTTGTTCATTTTCTTGATGCATTGGGTGAAAATTGTTTGAAATTTAAATTTGCTATAATTTTGTAATAAATTGTTAATAGAAATAATATTTTAGAAATGAAAATTTTTGTTATAATTTGATATAACACATAATACATGATGGTATATTTTTGTAAAAAAATCAATATTATAAGACTTAACACTACAGTATTAATTAATTAGGAATTTTTTAAATATAAATTTCTTAAATTTTTTGGTGATTTTATAAATAAAAGAATATTAAAGTTGTATTTTTATTTAAATAAGGAATGTAAATATCAAATAAGAGGAATGATTAACTCAAAGGATTTTGAAAAGATTTTTTACATCAATTTTAAAAGAATATAAGGTTACATATGATATTTCTTTAAACCATTTATTATCTATATAAACAAAAATGAATTATGAATAGTGTTTCTCATGTGAAATTGATTTCTGGCGAGAAATTCATTTTCTCACGAGATATTCATTTTCTCGCGAGATAAATTCATTTTTCGTGAGAAATTTATTTTTCGTGATTTTTTCGTGAGAAATTTATTTTTCGTGAGAAATTCTTTTAGATAAGTTATTACAATTTCTCATAACATGAGAGTTGAGATGTTGTTTTCCCAAATGTTCTATTTTAGTTTTATTTTTCTTTTGTTTTACTTTTTGGCTCATAATAGATTTGTTTTATAGTCACGACTCTTTACCCGTTAATTTTTTTTTCTTTTGAGTTTGTTCCCGAGTCAAAACGAAGGTGTTAAATTTGAGCGGCAACGCGCGCCAAGCACCATCTCGTTAGTAAGAAGATGCTTTTGATGAGTATTGGGATTGCTAGGAACAAAGTCTTTAACGAACCTTAATATTTGTGCCTCGTTAATGACATAAAGATGATTAAATAGATAAAAGAAACATATAAAGTTACGATGACACGAAACATAGTTAAAAAAAATAGTTATGCAGTGGTACTGATGTTTTTCATTGCGTGTTAGTATATATTATGGTATCAACACGCTACCATAAATCGATATAATATAAATTCATATGTGTGTGTAAACTAAAAGACAAAATTAGAGGTTTTTTAACGACCTTTTTTTCTCTCAAGTATGTCCCTCCCTTTCGTGGCTTATAAGCAAGGTCGACCATTCGACCTCTGTGAGAATTCACGATGACATCCGATGCGCAGAAACCCCGTGGAATGGGTAAACCTTCGTCTTCAATTGGAATTGAACATGGGATAAAACCTCAAGCTAACATTTCACTTGGTGCTCTTCAAACTTACCTCCAGATAGATTCGAACCCCCGACCTTCACTATGAAAGGTGAGAACCCTAACCATTTGACTGAGTTACCACATTAAATAAACACTTTAGATTAAAACTATTTTTAGTTCTGTTTTTTTTTTTTTTATAGATTTAGATCGCACTCAATATAATAACTAATTAAACAACCACTTTTAAGATTAAACTAGTAAGCAGAGCACGCCGCGCGTTGCGGCGGCGTAAAAACGTAAAATAGGTCGAATTAATACTGTCAAATGAATACGTATTATATTTAACCCAACTCGTTTTCTAAAAAAAATTATGTCAAAATATAATATAAAAGAAACACACATAAAATAAACACGAGTCAAAATGAAAAAGTAGAACAAAAAAGTTGTTATATTAAATGTGAAGATAAATGTTAAACTTTAAAAAATTAAGATAAAATCGATGTTTTCCATAATTTGCCACTCAAATTTAAAAGGCATAAATGAAATGTTAATCTATTAAAGAAAAAAACCGTTAAAAGCAAATGTTAAGAACTCTTATTAATCACTCACACAACAAATTCGAAACAAATATCAAAATAAGTAAAATCAATTTAGCTACCATGAAACAGTTCCAACTTCCAAGGCCACTCGATATGAGCCTCCCGAGTAATATTCGATCTCGAAATTCCCCAATAACTCGAAAGCCCACCTGATCACCGCCTTCCCTCTTACTTTCAGCATATGGCTTCCTTCTACGCATTGGAGGTTATCATCTATCTCCACTGAAAGCTTCCAAATTTGTGTATCCAGACTCTAGAGCCACCATCGTCGGCGTAAATGGCGTCTCACTAAAGACTACTGATGCGGACGAGATTCCATCCGTCGTTAATCACACACCACCTCAAACCGAATTGGCAAGTAAACAATCCATTTTTTTCCAGATTTAGATCATTCTACACACATCTTTTGATCATTGTTTATTTGAACACATGAACAGAATCAATAAATTAGGGTTTAATGGTTTATAAACAAACGATGTAGTTCAATGGAGATTCTGCATAGCTAGGTTGGGTATACCAAAAAAAATGGAGGTGCAAGGTGTCAAACTTATGACCACTTATTTAATAATGAATATCACAACCGGCACGCCATCTCGAACGATTGTTTTGTTCGTAAAACATTTAGGTTTTAATAAGAAGTTGGTCGGTGGCAGTGTCAGGACCACCGACACTGCATATTAAGGGTATATAAATTGACACCTTTTATTTATTTATTATTATAATCGTAATATTTTAATATTATTTGTTTACCAAGACTCGACACTCGAGCTGAGGCCTGAGGATAGTGTCAAAAAGTAGGATATCATCGTTAATTTTTTTGCATCTTGACAGATGTCGGCAATTTGATTTTCTAATCGTGCCTTAAACCATGATTATTGAAGTCAACATTCTTGTAATTACTTTGACAATTCAAATCAGTCCTCGTCAAATCCCCAATCGTCTTGGCCTTGACTTATTCTTCCAAGCCATTTTTGAGTGTCAAGTAGTTTTGAGTCACTTGATACGGCCCGTACTGCCCAGTACAGGCCGTCTTGAAGTTATTTATTTTATTTAAACTTAATTTACGTATTTAAATAATTTTTAACGATATATGTTTAGTACATGAATTATTTGAACGATATACGGCTATTATGTTAATTAAACGTCATAATCTTGTTACGTTATCATTTTTAACGATATTGATTATTTATGTAACAACTGTGCCGGAAACGTCGCCGGAACAGTAAAGGCACAGTAACTCAGGTACAAACTATGCAAACCATGGATATACTATCAACCGCGTAATGCTTAACGGTAAACTATTATGCTATTGTTTCTGAAATCTGATTAAACTTTACAGTTTAACAGTCAGAAAACATGTCAGACAACACAGCATTGCAACATAAATACTTGATGTGATATGCTTTGGTGTAAACATATGTGAGGTTAAACAAAACAAAACTATAACAGTTATTGTCGCGGAATGCTAAACCGATGAGTTATTCGTATAGGTGACGATCTGTACGAATGATTCTGATAGTTTAACGTTCTGAAATAATAACTTAACAGTAGAAAACAAAAGTCGGAAAGCAAAACCATCGTCGTGTTCGTTCGAATGACGATTCGAACGAATACGCGCGATGGTGACGCATTCTGACGAAACGAAAACGAAAGCGATAAAAGATACGAACGACCATAAAGTTAAAGAAATAAGATATTTCTTATTTTACAATTTTGAAACTCATCATTAAATAATTAAATGAAACTATTTTTAATAAAACGCAAACAAATAACCGAAACGCGTAAAAATATTATAATCCGATAAATAAATTAACGTAACGATATTTAAAATAAATTCTAAAAATATATTTGTATTTTAAACATCATGAAATAATCTTTTTATTTTAAAAGCGTAAAACTACGCGTTACGTTCCGGAAACGTAACGAAAACGCGAACCGAGCAAGAAAAACGAACCCGAACTCACACGGGGTATAAATACCCTTAATGAGTCCATTTTGCTCATTTCTCCTTTCTCCTTCTCCACCAAAACCCTAATTCCCGGTTTTGATATTTCACCTCCATTAACAACCTTCAACCAAGCATATCTCCCTCATTTCTCATCCGATTTGAGTGATTCTTTCGTCCACGCGTAGCCCTCGACATCCTCTACGCGAAAGTACAACGGATCTGCAGTGAAAACCATCGAATCAAAGGTAAAAACACGATCAAAGTGGCGAAAATTAGGGTTTTCTAGGCCCTAGTCGACCACCCTCTCTAAACCGATTAACCCTTTTTAAAACCCACACCCCACGACCATAATGATCAGCTCTAGTGTTCACCACCTTCGAATACACCTCAGCCTCTTGGTAGGAGGGTGAAGTGGGTCAGATCCATGCGGCGGCCGAATGAAGAACCACCCCTTGTCGAATGAAACACCCCTTGTCGAATGAAACACCCCTTGTCGAATGAGCCACCCTTTAGCCGACTGAACACCACCAGCTGGTGTGGCTAACCACTGGTTCGAAACCTCAGGCACACCTGTGCGGCCACTCGAAGAATGGCTTGGCCATTCGACCTTAGACCTCCGAATGAACAGGCCCATTCGCCCTTACTCCTTTGGCCACTAAGCTCTTTCGACCAAAACCTCAGTCGGCCATACTCATTCGAACAAGGTGATTCGGCCAACCACATTCGCCGGTTACCCCTTCTGGTGGCCACCATTCGCCACCTTCCTTATTCTTGCCAGATACCTCTTTCGGCCAACAGATCTCATTCGGCCCAACAACCATAATCAGGCCCAACCGCATGTAATCTTGTCCAGTTCTATAGCCTAGCCCAACAGAGGAGCCCAGAACACAAACGATTAAATGGAGCCAGCATAGGCCCGCTATGACAGGAATGGCCCAACAGGCCAGTTCGGCCCATGGCCACTAGTCTGACCCAGTAATTACTACGGCCCAATTGGTTGGACAAACTCAATCCTTCGGCCCAGTATTAGAACCAGGGCCCACAGATTTCTCCTTCAACCCAATGATGCGTTTCATGCCTATTTCGACTACCCTAGGCCCACATAAATTAACAAGGCCCAACACTCCATTCGATTTGAGATATTGGCCCAGCTAGTTGGATACACATTCTGTGACACCTCGCAATTTCCAGGTCAGCATTAACTTTATTTTAATAGTAATGTGTATTATTATTTCATACGTGGCACTAGAATAATTGTATTTAGTGTGACACGTGGCACAACCATTCGAACACATCGATAATTCAAGGAATTATCGCACAACACTCGCACGTGTCTTGAATAATGAACGTTGGTGAACGGATCAAATCCTAGTCCACATATGCTACACTTAGGTTCTAGGGAACCTAGAATAGGTGAAATAATGTTCATAAGCCTCGAAACGATGTCCGTAATCGTGAAATACGCGAAAAATGGGCCAAGACTATGAAATTGGACTTATTGGGCCTGAAAAATGGGCCAGGCGGTACGCCTGACCCGGCACGCTGACCCCAGGCGATGCGCGCTAGAAAGGGAGATGCGCCTCTCACCGGATTCATCCGCGCGTAACGACAGGATGCCATGGCCACTCGTCAGGCGATACGCCTGGATGCTAAACACGCAAAATCTTGTTAAAACCAAGATTAATCATTTCATTAGCCACTCTATACCTATCTTAACCAACTTCAGACGCCACCCACTCGTTTTAAACCCCCATAAACCACCTGATAACCCCTCTACAACCTCATAATCACTACTAGAAACTTAGAGGAAACCATTGTTGAGAACCTTGGGAGCTTAGAAGAAGGTTTGAAGCTTTCATCACCAACACCAACACTTGCACTAATCAAAGAGCGATTCCAGGAGCTCGAGAGGCTGCTCATTCACTATCTCAGCACGTTTGAAGCTTCATAAGGTAGATCTTGAGACTATGTATCATAAAACACACATTCAACACCCACAGACCCACATGCAAGCCTCTAAGGCCACATGCACTCACTAGATCTTCACATGCACGAATTCTTCTTTGTTTGAACCTGGGTTTGATGATGTTTCTATGATTATTGAAGATCTAGATTGATTAAATGAGTTTTTATGACGATCCATGATGATGTTAGTAGGTATAATGTTTGGTTCGGTCATAAATGGGTAAAATACCAACATGCATGTATGATCTAGGTTGATTCACATGATCATGGATGATAATATGTTGTTATAAATGATATTTGGAATGATCTACATGAATAGGATGATTGGTTATGTCAAGAAATGGTTATTTGGTGATTACTACTATAAATAGTAACTTTAATGTTACCAAGTGTGTATTTTTGATGAAATAACCATATTTGTATATGTAGATCCATATTTTATGCTTAAAAATGATGTTTATAAGTTAATCTAATGATTATTGATGTATTGGGATTATTGGAACCATTAACAATGTGATTTTCATGAATGTTACTATAAATAGTAACTTTTTAGCACAAGTTTGCAAATGAATGATAAGTATGATAATGTATTGAGTCTAACATGATTATTTAGTGATAATATGATGATAATGAATGATTGTTGATGTTGAAAGAATAGACTTTGTGTACATCTCATAAGTTACTAAAAATAGTAACTTTATTTTACCAAATTGTGAATAGAAGCATGCTAGCCACAACGATTATGATAAACTGCTTATTTAGGACTATGATAATGATATTTTAATAATATTGGTTGATAAACTTGGCAAAATATGCTTGTTTGTGCAACTTTCTAAATATAGAAACTTTTACGTGCAAACTATGTTAAACCGGCTATGTGTAACTACGTGTTATGTGATAACATGCTCATTTAGGGTAAATAAGCATGCTAGAATAATCGGAATATGATTTATGCATGACCTGTCAAATATGGAAACTTTCCTGAAATAGAAACTTACCATAAATAGTAAGTTTCCTCATAGGGATGATTTTGGTATCCGTACACTTCACACGACACTAGACCGCACATTACACGAACACTGAATCCAAACCGTCACCGACGGGTCGTTAGGTCAAACACGGTCAACACAGTCAAACACGGTCAACTCGACCCACCAACAACTCGGAGTTGTTGAACGCTAAACACGGTCCTGTGAGACCCGCATTTGTGAACACAAACTCATAGTACCTATGTGATATAGGTGACTACTAGCCGGCGAGCTACACTATCTCTTTGAGCTAACACATTACATAAACTCAGGTGAGTTTACGGCCCCACTTTTACTCTTTAACTGTTTTGCTAAACTATTGGGGTGAGAATACAATGCAACTGTTTTAGATATATGACTGGTATGTTGTGAAAACCATTTTCGAGTGTAACTATTATCGCATTAAGTCCTCACTTATCCTTACCGTTAGTTGTGTAACAAACGAGTCGTAATTACGTAGTACTACTGGGTTTGACTAGCCCCACTCGGCACCAATGTTGACTGGAGGTCATAACGAGTGTAATTTCGATGTTGATTTCGGGTTCAGCGATGACCCGCGGAGGCAAACGGAAACAGTCGAGTTTCGGTAAGATGAACTGACACACTCCACGGATCGTAGTATCCAACAACTAAACTTAACATACCCAGTATATGTCTGTTTACTATTTCTGTCTGTCTAAACCTGTGAACTCACCAACTTTTTAGTTGACACTTTTTCGCATGTATCCTCAGGTAACTAATGGAGCACACGCTAGGACGCTCACCAGGACACACTAAGGAGTCAAGCTTACATATAGACTCATGTCCTAGGCTTGTGTGCATTGGATGTGTTTTAAAACAGATTAAACTTTTGTAGTGCTTGTTAAACAATTTACTTTTCCACTGCAACATTGTTTAAGTATGAATCCGCTGCTTTTGTTGTTAAACATATTTTCCGCTGCTTATTAGATGAAAACTTGTATTGTTTTACAATCTGTGTGAATGGGTAACTCATATAGAGTCGTTCTATATGACCAAGAGCTGTGATCCTGGCCACGTCACACCCACGTGGACTGACACCACGAGTGGGAATTTGGGGGTGTGACAGACTGGTATCAGAGCCTTGGTTATAGGGAACTAGGTTTGCATTTAGTAAACTTAGACTATAGCCACTGCTCTACACTAGACACTACACTAGAGGAACAACAGCCCGAGCCAGAGCCCCAATTCGAGGCGGAGGACCTCGAAGAGGGAGATGCCGACGAGGATTCTGCTGAGGATCTCGAGGAGGAGGACGATGATGGTCCTGCCGATAGTGGGGATTCACACTCCACGGTTGTCTAGTTAGATTTCCTATTTCAGTATTTTATTCCTTTCGGTATTTTACTTTTTGTATTCTCAGATGAGCGGGATGTGCTCATAGAAGCTTTTGGTAGTATTTCCTTTTGAAAATCATTGTACTTCAAAAGTTTGGTATTAATGAAAATTATGCTCTATTATTATCTGCTTTATTATTATGACTACTGTTAATGAAATCTCTGCTATGATATCTAACCTGACATCTGACATGACAACCATTCTAACCTTGGCTAACACTTGACGCATGTTGACTAACACTCTAACCCCTTCATATAGAAAAATGTCTGGAAGAGGAACCAATTCCCTTCGACTCAAACGCAAGGCCGAAAAGGCACGGATCGACATGATGGTCGAGGGCAAATTCAACAAAGTACTCGCTGAATACGAAGCTAACCGACATGCCAGCGAGACGAGTGGCACTAACAATGGTATTAACTTTTGCCTAACATGACTAACATAGTATAGGCAGTATAGACACTAACACGTTGCAATGAACTCCGATGCACAGGATCTCATGGGGGAGTAGCAAAGGGATGCTCGTTTAAAGCCTTCCTGAGCTGTCACCCTCACAAGTTCCAAGGTACTGAAGGAGCAGTGGGACTGCTTCGTTGGATAGAGAAGCTGGAGTCAGTCTTCTCCATGGCTGAATGCTCGGATGGGAACCGGGTGAAATACGCCACAGGAACACTGGAGGGACCGGCCCTCACCTGGTGGAACACTCATGTCCAAACCCTTGGACTTGAAACTGCAAACTCTATTCCATGGGACAACTTCACCAGGATGCTCCACGAAGAATACTGTCCTCGGGATGAAATCAGAAAACTGGAGGAAGAGTTCTGGGTGCATAAGATGGTAGGATCGGAAATCGAGAAGTGCTGTACTCGGTTTCATGAACTGTGCAAACTATGCCCGGCGATGGTGACGCCGGAGTACAAGAAGATCGAGCAATTCATTAGCGGATTGCCGGAGCAGATCCAGAGTACGGTAACTGCTTCCGACCACACCACCATCCAACCACTGATTCGCTTGGCACACAAACTGACAGACCAGGCGGTAGCTTAGGGGAAACTGCCAAAGAGGGGTGAACATCTGAAACCCCAGGAACCCAAGCGGAAGTGGGAACCCAGCAGCAACCGCACTTTCTCACCGCAACAACCGACCCAACCCCGACCAGCACCAGCCAAAGTCTTCACCGCCACCCAACCAAACACCCAAGGCAAGGGGGGATACCAGGGTAACAGCCCAAAATATAACCACTGCAACTTCCATCACTTTGGCCCGTGCAAGAGGGTCAAAGGCATCAACTGTGGGCGAAATGGGCACATGGCCAAAGAATGTCGATCAAACCCCAACCCCAACCACAATAATGACAACACATTAAAGGGATGCTTCACTTGCGGGAAGCCGGGGCATATGCGCAGAGATTGCCCGAAAAACAAGAACGCAGGCGGCAACCCAGCAAGGGGAAGGGCGTTCGTGATCGGATCCGGTGAAGCTAAGGATGATCCAAACGTCGTCACCGGTACGTTTCTTTTAAATAATGTCTACGCCAGTATGTTATTTGATACCGGTGCCGATAGGAGTTTTATCTCTAGTGAATTTAGCAAATTTCTTGACATGACACCAACACCACTAGATTATAAGTATACCGTAGAGTTAGCGGATGGCAAACTTATCGAAACACAACATATCATCAAAGGGTGCGTCCTGACACTAGCAGACCATCAATTGGTGATTGATCTGATGCCGGTAACTCTCGGAAGCTTCGACGTGGTGATTGGAATGGATTGGCTATCTGCGAACCATGCCGAGATAGTGTGCAGCGAAAAGATTGTACGAGTTGCGTTGCCAAATGGAGAGCAGATCTCAATCCAAGGAGAAAGGTGCGGGATACCACTAAACATCATGTCCTGCATGAAAGCTAGCAAATACCTGCAGAAGGGATACACGGCAATTCTAGCACTTATCTCCGAACAACCTAAGAAGGAACGGAAGATCGAGGACATCGAGGTTGTTCGCAATTTTCCGGAAGTTTTTCCCGAAGATCTACCGGGACTACCACCAGCGCGACAAGTGGAGTTCCAGATAGATTTAGCACCAGGAGTAGCACCGATAGCCAAGGCACCATACCGATTGGCTCCTACTGAAATGCAAGAGTTATCTAATCAACTGCAAGAGTTGTTAGATAAAGGATTTATTAGACCGAGTTTCTCACCTTGGGGAGCTCCGGTCTTATTCGTGAAAAAGAAGGACGGTTCATTCCGAATGTGTATCGACTATCGAAAACTAAACAAGGTAACGATCAAGAATCGATACCCTCTACCTCGAATAGATGACCTGTTTGACCAACTACAAGGGTCAAGTTACTATTCGAAAATCGATTTAAGATCCGGTTACCATCAACTCAGAATACAGGAGGAAGACATACCAAAGACATCATTCAGGACACGGTACGGACATTACGAGTTTCTAGTCATGCCTTTTGGATTGACTAACGCACCGGCGGTATTCATGGATCTCATGAATCGGGTGTGTAAACCGTATCTCGATAAGTTCGTAATCGTATTTATTGATGACATTTTGATCTATTCTAAGACTCAAGAGGAACATGCCGATCACTTGAGACGTGTCTTAGAACTACTGAAGAAGGAACAACTATACGCGAAGTTCTCCAAATGTGATTTCTGGATTCGCGAAGTTCAGTTCCTTGGACATGTAGTAAACGATAAAGGAATACACGTAGACCCAGCCAAGATCGAGGCAATCAAGAATTGGGCAGCACCTAAGACCCCAACTGAGGTGCGACAGTTCTTAGGGTTGGCCGGGTACTACAGGCGGTTTATCAAGGGATTCTCGAAGATCGCACAATCGTTGACTTCCCTTACACATAAAGACAAGAAGTTTGAATGGGGAGAAAAACAAGAAGCTGCTTTCGAATTATTAAAGCAAAAGTTGTGCAGCGCACCTATCCTATCGCTACCGGACGGGTGCGAAGACTTTGTAGTTTATTGCGACGCATCGAAGCAAGGACTCGGTTGTGTATTGATGCAACGCGAGAAAGTTATAGCTTATGCATCACGACAATTGAAAGTGCACGAAAAGAACTACACGACTCACGACTTGGAATTGGGAGCCGTGGTGTTCGCATTGAAGATCTGGCGACACTATTTGTACGGCACTAAGTGCACTATATTCACTGATCATAAGAGCCTACAGCACATTTTCGACCAAAAGGAGCTAAACATGAGACAACGCAGATGGGTCGAGCTGATAGGTGATTATGACTGTGCAATCAAGTATCATCCCGGGAAAGCTAATGTAGTAGCCGACGCACTGAGCCGGAAGGAAACAACTAAACGCGTACGTGCACTACAGCTTACCATTCACTCTGAGCTACCCAACCAAATTCGTATTGCACAACAAGAAGCTCTGAAAAAGGAAAACCTTACCCTTGAAGCCATGCGGGGTATGGACAAACAGATGAAACAAAAGGATGACGGAGCTTACTACCTGATGGATCGAATTTGGATTCCACGCTACGGGGGATTGAGAGAAGTAGTGATGGATGAAGCTCACAAGAGTCGATACTCAGTACATCCAGGTTCTGAAAAAATGTACCACGATCTAAAGGCAACTTATTGGTGGCCTAACATGAAGTCAGAAATCGCGACTTATGTGAGTAAGTGTCTGACTTGCTCAAAGGTCAAGGTAGAATACCAGAAGCCTTCGGGATTACTCCAACAGCCGGAAATTCCAGTATGGAAGTGGGAACAGATTTCCATGGATTTTATTACCAAGCTGCCGAAGACAGCAAGTGGTTGCGATACCATCTGGGTTATCGTCGACCGACTCACGAAATCGGCACACTTCCTACCGATTAAGGAAACTGATAAATTTGAAAAGTTAACCCGAATCTACTTGAAGGAAATCGTATCCAGACACGGGGTCCCAATCTCCATAATATCAGACCGAGACAGCCATTTCACGTCTCACTTTTGGAAGTCCTTACACAAGGCACTCGGGACGAGGTTGGATATGAGCACAACTTATCACCCACAAACCGATGGCCAAAGTGAAAGAACCATTCAAACACTCGAGGACATGCTTCGGGCATGTGTAATCGACTTTGGTAACAGCTGGGAGACTCACCTACCTTTGGTAGAATTCTCGTATAATAACAGCTACCATACCAGCATTGGAGCTGCACCTTTTGAAGCACTCTACGGACGTAAATGCAGATCACCACTCTGTTGGGCGGAAGTTGGTGAAAGCCAACTGACCGGACCCGAACTCGTGCACGAAACAACTGAAAAGATCGTGCAGATACGTAACAGAATGGCAGCAGCTCGGGATCGACAGAAGAGCTATGCCGACAAGAGGCGCAAACCTTTGGAATTCCAAGTGGGAGACCGTGTACTTCTTAAAGTCTCGCCTTGGAAGGGAGTGATCCGGTTCGGAAATCGGGGAAAGCTAAACCCTCGCTATATTGGACCTTTCGAGATCACTAAACGGATAGGCCCGGTGGCCTACGAACTACAGCTACCACAGGAACTGAGTAGCGTACACAACGTGTTTCACGTTTCAAACCTCAGGAAGTGCTTATCCGACGAAACTCTCGCAATTCCTCTAGAGGAAATCCAGATTGACGAACAACTACACTTCATAGAGGAACCAGTGGAAATTATGGACCGGGAACTCAAGAAGTTGAAACATAGTAAGATACCCATTGTAAAAGTTCGATGGAACTCACGGCGAGGACCGGAATACACCTGGGAACGGGAGGATCAGATGAAAAAGAAATACCCTCACTTATTCTCCGATCAAACCAACACCGACAACACGAACTGAATTTCGGGACGAAATTCCTATTAACTGGGGGATGATGTGACACCTCGCAATTTCAAGGTCAGCATTAACTTTATTTTAATAGTAATGTGTATTATTATTTCATACGTGGCACTAGAATAATTGTATTTAGTGTGACACGTGGCACAACCATTCGAACACATCGATAATTCAAGGAATTATCGCACAACACTCGCATGTGTCTTGAATAATGAACGTTGGTGAACGGATCAAATCCTAGTCCACATATGCTACACTTAGGTTCTAGGGAACCTAGAATAGGTGAAATAATGTTCATAAGCCTCGAAACGATGTCCGTAATCGTGAAATACGCGAAAAATGGGCCAAGACTATGAAATTGGACTTATTGGGCCTGAAAAATGGG
Source organism: Mikania micrantha (assembly GCA_009363875.1). Classification (NCBI taxonomy): domain Eukaryota; kingdom Viridiplantae; phylum Streptophyta; class Magnoliopsida; order Asterales; family Asteraceae; genus Mikania; species Mikania micrantha. The sequence continues at coordinate 66,804,155 of CM018696.1, read as the reverse complement.
CCAGGCGGTACGCCTGACCCGGCACGCTGACCCCAGGCGATGCGCGCTAGAAAGGGAGATGCGCCTCTCACCGGATTCATCCGCGCGTAACGACAGGATGCCATGGCCACTCGTCAGGCGATACGCCTGGATGCTAAACACGCAAAATCTTGTTAAAACCAAGATTAATCATTTCATTAGCCACTCTATACCTATCTTAACCAACTTCAGACGCCACCCACTCGTTTTAAACCCCCATAAACCACCTGATAACCCCTCTACAACCTCATAATCACTACTAGAAACTTAGAGGAAACCATTGTTGAGAACCTTGGGAGCTTAGAAAAAGGTTTGAAGCTTTCATCACCAACACCAACACTTGCACTAATCAAAGAGCGATTCCAGGAGCTCGAGAGGCTGCTCATTCACTATCTCAGCACGTTTGAAGCTTCATAAGGTAGATCTTGAGACTATGTATCATAAAACACACATTCAACACCCACAGACCCACATGCAAGCCTCTAAGGCCACATGCACTCACTAGATCTTCACATGCACGAATTCTTCTTTGTTTGAACCTGGGTTTGATGATGTTTCTATGATTATTGAAGATCTAGATTGATTAAATGAGTTTTTATGACGATCCATGATGATGTTAGTAGGTATAATGTTTGGTTCGGTCATAAATGGGTAAAATACCAACATGCATGTATGATCTAGGTTGATTCACATGATCGTGGATGATAATATGTTGTTATAAATGATATTTGGAATGATCTACATGAATAGGATGATTGGTTATGTCAAGAAATGGTTATTTGGTGATTACTACTATAAATAGTAACTTTAATGTTACCAAGTGTGTATTTTTGATGAAATAACCATATTTGTATATGTAGATCCATATTTTATGCTTAAAAATGATGTTTATAAGTTAATCTAATGATTATTGATGTATTGGGATTATTGGAACCATTAACAATGTGATTTTCATGAATGTTACTATAAATAGTAACTTTTTAGCACAAGTTTGCAAATGAATGATAAGTATGATAATGTATTGAGTCTAACATGATTATTTAGTGATAATATGATGATAATGAATGATTGTTGATGTTGAAAGAATAGACTTTGTGTACATCTCATAAGTTACTAAAAATAGTAACTTTATTTTACCAAATTGTGAATAGAAGCATGCTAGCCACAACGATTATGATAAACTGCTTATTTAGGACTATGATAATGATATTTTAATAATATTGGTTGATAAACTTGGCAAAATATGCTTGTTTGTGCAACTTTCTAAATATAGAAACTTTTACGTGCAAACTATGTTAAACCGGCTATGTGTAACTACGTGTTATGTGATAACATGCTCATTTAGGGTAAATAAGCATGCTAGAATAATCGGAATATGATTTATGCATGACCTGTCAAATATGGAAACTTTCCTGAAATAGAAACTTACCATAAATAGTAAGTTTCCTCATAGGGATGATTTTGGTATCCGTACACTTCACACGACACTAGACCGCACATTACACGAACACTGAATCCAAACCGTCACCGACGGGTCGTTAGGTCAAACACGGTCAACACAGTCAAACACGGTCAACTCGACCCACCAACAACTCGGAGTTGTTGAACGCTAAACACGGTCCTGTGAGACCTGCATTTGTGAACACAAACTCATAGTACCTATGCGATATAGGTGACTACTAGCCGGCGAGCTACACTATCTCTTTGAGCTAACGCATTACATAAACTCAGGTGAGTTTACGGCCCCACTTTTACTCTTTAACTGTTTTGCTAAACTATTGGGGTGAGAATACAATGCAACTGTTTTAGATATATGACTGGTATGTTGTGAAAACCATTTTCGAGTGTAACTATTATCGCATTAAGTCCTCACTTATCCTTACCGTTAGTTGTGTAACAAACGAGTCGTAATTACGTAGTACTACTGGGTTTGACTAGCCCCACTCGGCACCAATGTTGACTGGAGGTCATAACGAGTGTAATTTCGATGTTGATTTCGGGTTCAGCGATGACCCGCGGAGGCAAACGGAAACAGTCGAGTTTCGGTAAGATGAACTGACACACTCCACGGATCGTAGTATCCAACAACTAAACTTAACATACCCAGTATATGTCTGTTTACTATTTTTGTCTGTCTAAACCTGTGAACTCACCAACTTTTTAGTTGACACTTTTTCGCATGTATCCTCAGGTAACTAATGGAGCACACGCTAGGACGCTCACCAGGACACACTAAGGAGTCAAGCTTACATATAGACTCATGTCCTAGGCTTGTGTGCATTGGATGTGTTTTAAAACAGATTAAACTTTTGTAGTGCTTGTTAAACAATTTACTTTTCCACTGCAACATTGTTTAAGTATGAATCCGCTGCTTTTGTTGTTAAACATATTTTCCGCTGCTTATTAGATGAAAACTTGTATTGTTTTACAATCTGTGTGAATGGGTAACTCATATAGAGTCGTTCTATATGACCAAGAGCTGTGATCCTGGCCACGTCACACCCACGTGGACTGACACCACGAGTGGGAATTTGGGGGTGTGACAGACTGGTATCAGAGCCTTGGTTATAGGGAACTAGGTTTGCATTTAGTAAACTTAGACTATAGCCACTGCTCTACACTAGACACTACACTAGAAATTGCACAACAATATTATCTGCTATCATGTACTATTACTAACTTGATTAGAACGCAGGAATGGACAACAACACGGATCAGGACGGGAAGGACTCGAGGAAACGTCCGTATGAGTACGAGCTTACCGAGGAGGATAAGCAGAGGATCCGGGATATAGTGGAGCAAGTACACGCTCAGGAGCCCAAGAGGCTCCGACCCTCGACCAGCAGGGGACCATGGGACTGGTACCCTACTACCCTTGCTGTTTGGGCGAGGGAAGAGAGAGTACCTAAGTTACCTTTGTTAGATGACGCGTCTACTGGACCACCTTTACCACCGATTGGCATGCCCATAGAGCGGGCATTCGCTGCACTGATCTCGCGTTACAGGCGTGAGTCGTGTCAGCTACGAGTGATGACTGGTGGGTTTAGGGATCTCTTGGAGCATAGTCAGCAGCTCCAGATCCGTGTGGAGCAGCTAGAGGAGAGACTTGCTCATATTGAGGGAGCGCAGGATGATGTGGTCGCTAGGACTCAGGATGTGATCCAGCGACAGGAGGAGGTCGCCGCTGACGTCACGGACATCCGTGATAGGACTACGTTGGTCGAGGAGCAGCAGGATTTCTTAGCCGCAGTAACACATGGACACGATGGACGGTTGGCAGCTGTGGAGGTTGCTAGTGAGGAGAACCAGGCCATGATCCAGGCCAGCGATGCCATGTTAAATGCATGGGTCGAACAGTTCCTAGAGGAACAACAGCCCGAGCCAGAGCCCCAATTCGAGGCGGAGGACCTCGAAGAGGGAGATGCCGACGAGGATTCTGCTGAGGATCTCGAGGAGGAGGACGATGATGGTCCTGCCGATAGTGGGGATTCACACTCCACGGTTGTCTAGTTAGATTTCCTATTTCAATATTTTATTCCTTTCAGTATTTTACTTTTTGTATTCTCAGATGAGCGGGATGTGCTCATAGAAGCTTTTGGTAGTATTTCCTTTTGAAAATCATTGTACTTCAAAAGTTTGGTATTAATGAAAATTATGCTCTATTATTATCTGCTTTATTATTATGACTACTGTTAATGAAATCTCTGCTATGATATCTAACCTGACATCTGACATGACAACCATTCTAACCTTGGCAAACACTTGACACATGTTGACTAACACTCTAACCCCTTCATATAGAAAAATGTCTGGAAAAGGAACCAATTCCCTTCGACTCAAACGCAAGGCCGAAAAGGCACGGATCGACATGATGGTCGAGCACAAATTCAACAAGGTACTCGCTGAGTACGAAGCTAACCGACATGCCAGCGAGACGAGTGGCACTAACAATGGTATTAACTTTTGCCTAACATGACTAACATAGTATAGGCGGTATAGACACTAACACGTTGCAATGAACTCCGATGCACAGGATCTCATGGGGGAGTAGCAAAGGGATGCTCGTTTAAAGCCTTCCTGAGCTGTCACCCTCACAAGTTCCAAGGTACTGAAGGAGCAGTGGGACTGCTTCGTTGGATAGAGAAGCTGGAGTCAGTCTTCTCCATGGCTGAATGCTCGGATGGGAACCGGGTGAAATACGCCACATGAACACTGGAGGGACCGGCCCTCACCTGGTGGAACACTCATGTCCAAACCCTTGGGCTTGAAACCGCAAACTCTATTCCATGGGACAACTTCACCAGGATGCTCCACGAAGAATACTGTCCTCGGGATGAAATCAGAAAACTGGAGGAAGAGTTCTGGGTGCATAAGATGGTAGGATCGGAAATCGAGAAGTACTGTACTCGGTTTCATGAACTGTGCAAACTATGCCCGGCGATGGTGACGCCGGAGTACAAGAAGATCGAGCAATTCATTAGCGGATTTCTGGAGCAGATCCAGAGTAAGGTAACTGCTTCCGACCACACCACCATCCAACCACTGATTCGCTTGGCACACAAACTGACAGACCAGGCGGTAGCTCAGGGGAAACTGCCAAATAACAATTAAAGGTGCACGAAAAGAACTACACAACTCATGACTTGGAATTAGGAGCCGTAGTGTTCGCATTGAAGATTTGGCGACACTATCTGTACGGCACTAAGTGCACGATATTCACTGATCATAAGAGCCTACAGCACATTTTCGACCAAAAGGAACTAAACATGAGACAACGCAGATGGGTCGAGCTAATAGGCGATTATGACTGTGCAATCAAGTATCACCCTGGGAAAGCTAACGTAGTAGCCGACGCACTGAGCCGGAAGGAAACAACTAAACGCGTACGTGCTCTACAGCTTACCATTCACTCTGAACTACCCAATCAAATCCGTATTGCACAACAGGAAGCTCTGAAAAAGGAAAACCTTACCCTCGAAGCTATGCGGGGCATGGATAAACAGATGAAACAGAAGGATGACGGAGTTTACTTTCTGATGGATCGGATTTGGATTCCACGCTACGGGGGATTGAGAGAAGTAGTGATGGATGAAGCTCACAAGAGTCGATACTCAGTACATCCAGGTTCCGACAAGATGTACCAAGACTTAAAGGCAACTTACTGGTGGCCTAACATGAAATCAGAAATTGCAACCTATGTGAGTAAGTGCCTGACTTGCTCCAAGGTTAAGGTCGAATATCAGAAACCGTCAGGGTTACTCCAACAACCAGAAATTCCAATATGGAAATGGGAACAGATTTCCATGGATTTTATTACCAAGCTGCCAAAGACAGCAAGTGGTTGCGATACCATCTGGGTTATCGTAGACCGACTCACGAAATCGGCACACTTCTTACCGATTAAGGAAACTGACAAACTGGAGAAGTTAACCCGAGTCTACTTAAAGGAAATCGTATCCAGACACGGAGTCCCAATCTCTATTATATCTGACCGACACAGCCGTTTCACGGCACATTTTTGGAAGTCCATACACAAGGCGCTTGGGACAAGATTGGATATGAGCACTGCCTATCACCCACAAACGGATGGTCAGAGTGAACGAACCATCCAGACCTTGGAAGACATGCTTCGAGCATGTGTGATTGACTTCGGTAACAGCTGGGAGACTCACTTACCTTTGGTAGAGTTCTCCTATAATAACAGCTATCACACCAGCATTAGAGCTGCACCGTTTGAAGCACTTTACGGACGTAAGTGCAGATCACCACTCTGTTGGGCGGAAGTTGGTGAAAGCCAATTGACCGGACCCGAACTAGTGCACGAAACAACTGAAAAGATAGTGCAAATACGTAACAGAATGGCAGCAGTTCGAGACCGACAAAAGAGCTATGCTGACAAGAGGCGCAAACCTTTGGAATTCCAAGTGGGAGACCGAGTACTCCTTAAAGTCTCACCTTGGAAGGGAGTGATTCGATTCGGGAAGTGGGGAAAGTTAAATCCTCGTTATATCGGACCATTCGAGATCACTAAACGAATAGGCCCCGTGGCCTACGAACTACAACTACCGCAAGAATTGAGTAGTGTACACAACGTGTTTCACGTCTCAAATCTCAAGAAATGTCTATCGGACGAAACGCTCGCGATCCCTTTGGAGGAAATCCAGATTGATGAGCAACTCCACTTCGTTGAGGAACCGGCGGAAATCATGGACCGGGAACTCAAGAAGTTGAAACTCAGTAAGATACCGATAGTGAAAGTCCGATGGCACTCACGGCGAGGACCGGAATACACCTGGGAAAGAGAGGATGAGATGAAAAAGATAAATCCTCATTTATTCTCCGATCAAACTGGCACGAGCAACACGAACTGAATTTCGGGACGAAATTCCTATTAACTGGGGGATGATGTGACACCTCGCAATTTCCAGGTTAGCATTTGTTTTGTTTTACTAATAATGTGTATTATTATTTCATACGTGGCACTAGAATATTTGTATTTAGTGTGACACGTGGCACAACGGACCAAACACACCGATAATTCGAGGAATTATCGCACGAAACTAGCACGTATCTTGAATAACGAACGTTGGTGAACGGATCGAACCACAATACACTTTCACTGCACAATTAGGTTCCGGAGAACCTAAGTTAGTAGAACAACACTTATGTGTCAAGAAACGATGATCGTATTCGAGAAATACGAGAAATTCGGCTCAAAACCATGAAATTGGGCTTATTGGGCTCAACCGAGACCCATCGCGGTACGCGAAGCCTGGGCGGGGGAATTTGAATTCTCCGAAAACCATCACGGTACGCGACGGCGGATCATCTGCCACCATTGCGATACGCGGCGTGTTTCGGGAACCGAATGATTATTTTAATCATCGCGCTACGCGATGAGGCCTATTTGTCAGACATCGCGGTACGCGACGAGCCTATTTGCGCAGAAAATCTTTATAAACCCAAGACTTATCATTCTGTCGACCCCCTACCTGTTTCTCCGAGTTCCAAGCGATTGATCTCCGCCATTATCACCTGTAAACCACCATCAAACACCTTAGAAGCCATTGCCATCACAAACGAAGTGCCATTGAAGATTGGGTAAAGTCGAGGTGAGCTAGAAGGCGTCAATCACTCTATTGCACGACTTGTAGCTGATGTAGACAAGATCTCAGGGCCTCTGGAAGACGTCTAAACCTGTTCCAATCTAAGTTCAGCCCATTTGAACTCTCTAAGGTAGTTTCCTAGCACCATTGATGCTTAAAATCACCTCTAATCACACATGCAAGCCATTTTGGCCACATGCATTATCATCACCACCTTGAACACGAGATTTTGATGTTGTAGATCTGTTTTTAGATGATGTTATCACTGATTTGATGAGTTGATAATGATTCATGATGATTTTGAATACCTATGATAGTGATTTGTTGATTTTATCATGAAATGGTTACTTTAATCAACATGCATGTATGATCCATGATGATCTATGTAAATTTTGATATTGAGATGTTGTTAGATGTGATATTTGAGATGTTCTATAAAGCTAGAATGGTTATCTATGTCAAAGATGTGGTTATTACTAAAAATAGTAACTTTAGTGTTACTAAGTAGGTGTTCTTGATGAAAGGGCTACATTTGCATGTTTAGATCCATATGTTATGTTTAAAAATGATGTTTAGAATTTAAATGATGATTGTTTGATGAATAGGAATGATTAGAATGGTCAAAGTATGAATTTCGTGAACGTTACTATAAATAGTAACTTTTTATCGCAAGTTTGCAAATGGTTGATAGGCATGATAATGTTATGAATCTAACATGTTTATTTGTTGATTATATGATGATATTGAAAGGATTATGTTGTTAGGAGACTAGATTTTGTGTAATTTTCATAAGTTACTAAATATAGTAACTTTATTTTGCTAAGTCGATGATTTGTCACATGCTAGTCGTCACGGTTATGACTAAGTGCCTTCTTAGAACTAGGATAATGATATTTAGATGATGTTGGTTGATAAACTTGATAAAATATGCTTATTTTAGCAACTTTCCATATTTAGAAACTTTTACGCGCAAACTATGCTAAACCGGCTATGTGTAACGATGTGCTATGTGATAACATGCTCATTTAGGATAAATACGTATACTAGAATAACCGGAATGTAACTTAATGCATGACCTGCCTAATGTGGAAACTGTCCTAAAATAGGAACTTACTATAAATAGTAAGTTTCCTCATAGGAATGATTTTTGGTATCCGTACACTTCACTCGACACTAAATCGCACATTACACGAGCACTTGATCCAAAACCGTCACCAACGGGTCGTTAGGTCAAGCACGATCGACACGGTCAAACACGGTCAACTCGACCCACATAACCACTTAGTGTTGTTGAACACTAACACGGTCCGGTGAGACCCACATACGCAAACACGAACTCATAGTACCTATGTGATATAGGTGACTACTAGCCGGCGAGCTACACGAACTCTTTGAGCAAACGCATTTCACAACTCAGGTGAGTTTACGGCCCCACTTTTACTCTTTAAATGTTTTGCTAAACTATTGGGTGAGATTACTATGCAACTGCTTTAGGTATATGACTGGTATGTTGTGAAAACTATTTTCGAGTGTAACTTTTATCGCATAAAGTCCTCACTTATCCTTACCGTCAATTGTATGACAAACGAGTCGTTATTACGTAGTACTACTGGGTTTGACTAGCCCCACTCGGCAACAACGTTGACTGGATGTTGTAACATTTGCAAATTTCGATTTATTTATTTATTTTTGTAATTCCTAAATACTTCGTTAATGAAAGCGTCTCTTTTTTTAAACTGTTTCATTATAATACGTTATATATATGTACATATTCAATTATTTAATTAAGCGTGTTATAAAATTATTTATTTAAGTATTCAAAACTTAAAATTTTTATAAAACCTTTTTAAAAATAATAATAATAATAAATTGCAAAACAAATATTTTTTTAAGCATTATTTATGTTATTATAAATATAACATTGTTATTAATATTTAAGCTTTATGAGCTTTATTTAAACCTTATTAAATAAAATGTTTTATAAACATTTTTTTTAGACTTTATAAACTTAATAAGTTATAAAACCATTTTTATAAATCTTGTAATTTCTTTTAACCATGTAATAATAACTAATTAACTACAAGGGCCAATTATGTCATAAAATGAACTAGGTTGGTGTGTGTAGTGAAGTTTTAAACAAAATATGGTAGGAGACTAATCAGGAGGGACCAAAGTTGCATATTACCCAAACTTTCAGCACCACCCCCCCCAATCATCTTCCCCGATCGGCCACACCCACTGCCCTCACCGATCTCGCCCCCAATCCTTTCAATCGAACATTTAATGCTTGATACACGCTCGGCCGACCCTCATCCAACCCCCCCAACGAACCTAGTTAATGCCTTAATTGCTTCTAATCACGCGCTAATAACCATCTATACTCGACCGAACACTAAAATCGTTCTCTAACTCGAATTTGTTCCTCTCAACCACCAAACTCGAATTAATCACACACACAACTCTGCGACATCCATCTGATCCTCCCAGAAGCCTTGAATCAAGAAAAGATCACTCCAAACGTCGAGTTCAAACTCAAGAACGGCCGAGACTAAGCACGAACTCGAACTCACCATCTGGATACAAATACAGGTACGTGATAGGCTCATTCAGTTCGTTTTTAAGCATAGATCAAAAGCCCCATGAACTCAGAAACTCAAGTTTACTCGTTCGTTCGAATTTGAAAGGATTAGGAGTTAGGGTTTTCTTGTTCTTGATTTTGGGGATGAACAACACATGTGGTTTAAAAAGACTTTGTTCTCATTTCCCTCAACAAAACCCCACCCAGCCGAGTGGTTAAGACACTCGGGCTGGGAGGGGCAGACCGAGGTTCGAATCCCATGCGTAGCATCAAAACCGGTTTTTTAGCCTTTAAACACCTTCCTTTTTCATTTTTAACACATTTAAAAATTCTGAAAAAATTATAAAAAAATTCTATAAAATATCTTTCAACATTTTAAAGATTCTGTCATTTTTTTCATTATTTCAGAACTTTATTTTTACTATTATTTCCTTATTTGGTTATTATAAGTGTTATTATAATCATGTTTATAGTTAAAAATCATTATAAACTATGAAAAATATCTAGAAAAATTCTAAATATTTATTTTTCAAACTGTATTTGATATTCATATTAATATTCTAATTATATTAATTATTTAATTATCATTAAAGATTTTAAACCATTATTTTAACTTATAAAAAAATCATATTAATGTGTAAAGAGGTTTAAAAAAGTATATATATATATATTTATAAACTTTCTATTTATATTAAAATCATTTTATCACTTTATTTTTATAAAACTTAAGCTAAGGGTTATTTTTATAAATATTATTGCTAATGTTATTTATGAAAGCCTTATATAACTTTACTTTTATTCTAAAAGAAATTTTTATAAAATCTATTTTATATGGTGTTTTATTAAGTTATTAAATTTTGAATACTTTGTTTTAATTTTAAATTTATTTGTTGAACTTATAAAATTATTGTATAACTTTATAAAAGTCTAGGCTTAATACTTAGCGACTTGTAGAAATATTCTTATATGCTTATTCAAAACAGGTTGACAAATGTTTGTAGATCCACAATTACCTATAGTTGTATTATTGGATTGCTTAGCAAAAACAGGTGAGTTTTCATATCCCCTTTTTAGTTTTATATTATTTTGGGGCTTTCACACATGTCCTTATTCAAAAAACTTAGAAACTTATATCTTTTGATACTTATGCAAACTAAAGAATGCCTATCTAGTTGAAATGCTATCATGTGATGAGCTTGTGTTGTATACTTGTTGCTTATGTGCTTTGTTGATCTTATTTGCTACTTGAAATCGTAATCGTAAACGTATTCTTGTACTTGGTTCCTAGGAGAGTCGCGCTCTCTTCGCGTGTGAATTCCGTGTTAAAAAGGACCGGTACACCATTTTATACATACTTGTTTCATATGCATGCATAACTTTTATACTTATAGTCATTTGAGTTTGCATATTTTTATACTTATGCTATCAAAAATATGACTACTCACCAACTATTCATTTTGTTGACTTTTATTTTACAAGTGTGACAGGTTAAGTGAAGAATCATATTGCAAATCTAGGAAGAATGGACCTAGATAGTTTATTTAATGACTTTTGTTTTAAGTTGTATTTGACATTTGAATTTGCATTGTAATGTTTGTGTTGACTTTGAAATATTGGTAATTTAAATTATGAAACTTTAATCCATTATCATGAGCTATTGAACAATCTTTCACACATCATGCCTCGACGTATTCCGCCACCGGTCGGGGTGTGACAGATGTCATAACGAGTGTAATATCGATGCTGATGTCGGGTTCTGCGATGACCCGCGGAGGCAAACGGAAACAGTCGAGTTTCGGTAAGATGACATGACACACTCCACGGATCGTAGTATCCAACAACTAAACTTAACATACCCAGTATATATATGTTTACTATTTGTGTCTGTCTAAACCTGTGAACTCACCAACTTTTTAGTTGACACTTTTCGCATGTATTCTCAGGTAATTGAATGGAGCACACGCAAGGACACGCACAAGGACACGCTAAGGAGTCTGGCACTCATATAGACTCATGTCCTAGGATTGCGTGCATTTGATGTATTTGAAAATGAGTTTAACTATGTAGTGTCTGTTTCAAACAATTTACTTTCCGCTGCAACTTATTTATCTTATGATGTTAAAACACTTTCCGCTGCATATTGAATGAAACTATGTTATTTTACATACATGTGTGATTGTGTAACTCATATAGAGTCGTTCTATATGACCATGAGCTGTGATCCTGGCCACGTCACACCCACGTGGATTGACACCACGAGTGGGAATTTGGGGGTGTGACAGCATCGAACCATTGTCCTGAGGCTGCTCCTGCTACTGCTGCTGCTCCGGTACGACTACGACCTGGGCGGCCTGAAACGGTCGGCCGTCGGATCCAATAAACCGCAATCCCAGACCCGGGATGTCGGTGGCAAGTTTCATGCTCAGGATCGTCCGACGATCGAGCTTACGAGGCTCAATCATCAGCAGATCCTGAAGCATGTCAACCATGCCTCTGGTGCGTGCGATGTGGGTGACAAAGGCGCCACCCCACAGTGTACTGCGCTCCTGTCGGTGGTAGAAGGAGGCGTAGTATAATGCAAAACACCGTGCCAGATTGCATGGCCTGCTAGTCATGAGTGAGTGAAAATATAACATATCTGTCGTCGTCACCCACTCCTGGCTCTGGCCGCGACCTGAGATGGTCGTCACGATGCAGCGGTGGATGTAACGAATAAGAGGATCTCTGATTGTCGTCGCCCGTAATCGGTGGCCGGTGAACAGCGTATCAGAGATATGGGCCTACCATGCCCTCATAACCCCGTCCTCACCCTGCGTCAACCCCTGGGTGAAGTCGTCATGAACGGTGTACGGCTCATAATACATGCCTAAGTGCACGGCGAATCGCTCGATCGACATCTCCATGTGCTGTCTGCATAAGGAGAACTCAATATCAGCAGGAAGCTCCTCTTCATCCTGATCACGAACTGCTGCCTGGTGAGCTCTATATTGAAATGTCGATAGAAACTCTACAGTGATCGGCATGTGGGTGGGCTGCTCCGCGATATCGAACAAGCGAGTCCACGGTGTGTCCTCGCCAATGATAGCTCTCGCACGCTCTACCACCCAGCATCTGCTAGAACCCCCTAGTCTATACAACGTGGCGTCACCACGCTCATCCGCAAAATGCGACGGCACCTCATCATTGCCACCGTGTCTGGCTCGAACTGCAACCACTCGTGCTGCGACAGCGCCAATGTCTTGTGATCTAAGGGCTGCTGGGCGACCTCCTCGTGGAGAGAATCTCGGCCTCCATCTCAATAAGTATAAGCTGAAAAACGAAAACGAGCTAACGTTAAAAAAATTATGTTCAAGACAGGCCGTACAGCTTAGGACGGCCCGTACTGATGTTGGCCGTCCCAAACAAAACCAGGCCGTCTTAGTCCAAGACGGCCCGTCTTTGCCATACCAGGCCAACACCATGCCGTCTGTCCAAAACGGCCAGTCTTGGCCACCAGGCCAAAGGTCACCTTCTTTATTTGTTGAACAAGACGGGCCGTACAGGTCAAGACGGCCTGTCTTGATTGTTGACTGGTTCAAATTTGAATGAACAAGACGGGTCGTACTGGCCAAGACGACCCGTCTTGTTCTTATTTCGAAAACTAAAAATCGATCTAAACAGGTCATATTTCGATCCAAATCCAAATCTAAACATATATTCATGATCTACGAAGCAAAATACGTACATGGTGTTGAAAGTTTGAAGATCCAAGACGGGGAGTATAGATCAAGACGAGAGAGTTTGTGAGTTTTTGTGCGTGAAAAAAGTAAAAAATGAAAATGAATTTGAATATATTCTAGAACAGTACGGGCGGTACTGGGCAGTACGGGACGTACTGTTCTAACTTTAATTTTTTTTAGCATTCACACAAAAAATTCATTTTTATTATATTTAATTAAAGAATTTGTTTTTTTTACATTTACACGTCTATGTAGTCGATCAACTTATTTTCATCTATAAATCTTTGATATTTTGCAGCTTGTCATGATATACAAACTCCCAGTCGGATGCGACATCATTTCGGTAACGTTTCCAAATAAGATTTACCGTTGGCATTGGATAATATCCTTGTAAGGTAACATTAATGAAATGGACACCAAGATGAACTACTGATACGACGTTCTGTCGCGGCAACATCAATTTCTTCTGTAACCAAACCCATTTGTCCTATAACATCAATTTCTTCTTCTTCTAGCAGTGTTGGGTTAGCTGCGTTAAGTTTTGTCCAAAAAATATATATATCTGAGATCGATATCTTCTTATCTGCATAATTTATAATTAAAATTAATATAACAGTAACTGCGTGTGAAACGTCTAAGATTTACATTTAATATTACGAACCTGTGTTTAAATATTTTGATATATTACAAGCGCACGACCACCCACAACTCGTCCAAAGCTGGTGGCCACACGTCATATTTGAGTCGCGCATAACTCTTATTTTATCTTTTTCCTCGACCAACAAATCAAGAGCTTTATGGGACACATTTTCTCGAAGGTTATCAAATATTGCTATTTTATGATGACCCATAGTTATAATCAAGCTCGTTTCAAAATTGTGATTCATTTTTACCTCATGGCTTGCACGATTTCATTTACGAAACCGACAAGCGAGGAAAGCATGCTGTTTGTTGATCTGAGGTATCATTTTAGGTTTGAGTGCTGACCTTCCACCTGGTTTGTTGTACGTTGACCAAAGTTGTGCGTTCTATTGGTCCATGCTGTTACAAACATATCTCTATAACTGTTTAACTAAGTGTGTGTCAGATACTCCATAACCCCTGAAATGAAACAAAAACCAATGATGATATGATGATAATAATGATGGTATATGATGCTTACTTTTTTTTGTTGTCTTTGATAAGTCTTTCGTACAGACGGTTGTGGTTGTAATCGTATAACTCTGTTGTCGGAGAGTTACACAAATTCATCTATCGACCTTTGGATTTCTTCCAGTCTGCATCCGAAAAGCTTGCCTTGCAATGTTTGGCAATATTTTTGTCAATATGCCATCTGCAGAGATATTTTGCAGCTTCTAGAAATACCTTACGACACACAATCATAACAGCAAGGTCTCGATCTGTTATGATCACACGTGGCTCCATACTAGGGCTGTTCAAAAAGCTCGCGTCTCGAGGCTCGCTCGAAAAAAGCTCGAAAAAGGCTCGGCTCGAAAAGGGCTCGGCTCAAAAAGGGCTCGGCTCTAAAAAAGCTCATTTAAAACGAGCCGAGCCAGAGCCAGGGTTGGCTCGACTCAAGCTCGGCTCGACTCGTTGGCTCGACTCGACTTTATACACACACACACACACACATATATATATATAATTATTATTGGGCTTTTGGAATTTGGCTACAAGCCTACAAGTTTAAACTGATATATAACATATTGAATTTTATTCGTCGGGATTGCAGAGAGAAACTCATTTCCAAAATCCAAAATTCCCCAAAAACCCTTCAAGATCTTTAACTTCAAACTCAAAATCAAGAAACCTTTGGAAGCTCAACGGACGGTATTCGAATCGTATTTGTTGTTCATCCCTTCAACAGGTATCTTCTAGCTCAACAAGTATCATCTCTTTCGAGCTTCATATTAAGGTACTTTTTTTCTTCTTATGTTTGTTTTATACTCTGCCCTAATTTTATTTCTTCTTTGTTTGACCTAAATGTCTTATATTTATACTCTGTTTGTTTTATTTTCTGTAACTGAGTGAAGTAACGATGTCTTCAATCAAAGAATCAGTGGGTGGAGCCGACACACCAAATGATGTTGATCCTGTTGGGTTAAGTGATGATGAAAGTGTCGATTTAAATGAAAAAGAGACAGATATTGTTGATGAAAATATTGACGATGGTGACGATTGTGCAAAAAGAAAGAGTAAATCTGGAGCTTGGGCTTATTTTATAAATATTGAAGTGGATGAGAAAGGGAAGACACTAAAGAAAGATCAATGCATCCATTGTAAGAAAACATACAAATCTCAAAAGTCACGAACCACATCACATCTCTTGCGACACTTGAAAAATTGTCCATATATGAAAAGGTTAAAAGGTAGGGCTTTATTAATTTTGAGAAATCTAGTACTGAGAATACATAGAAGAACCTAAATATGTATTTATGGATAACATGCATTTTGATGTATTAAAATGGTGGAGTGAAAACTGTGGCAAGTTTCCTATTTTAAGCAAAATGGCCTGTAACATATTTTGCATTCCAATCTCAATGGTTGCTTTGGAGCTGGCATTTAGTGCAGGGGGCGTATATTGGACGACTATCGAAGCTCACTCTCAAAAGATATGGTTGAGCTTCTTGTTTGTGGAGGTGATTGGATAAAGTCCACATCAAAAACAACCATGCATACATTAGAAGTAAGCTTTTAAATTAATATTTTTTTGTTCTTCCTTACTTTTATTATTTACTAATAACATTTGTATTCTTTTTTTTAGTTATCTGCAAAGGAAGAAGAAGATTTGGAAATTAAAGTGTTGACGAATGATAAGGCATTTAGTTGAGGTTAGACAATTAATTATTGAATTCTAATCACACTTTGCATGCTTATTTGTATGATAAGGAATTTATTTGATGTTGAAGTTAGCTCAAACACTAATGACTAGAAGTTATTGCAATGAAAAAATAATGATGCAACCTTTTAACACCATGGTATTGGAGTCCAGATAGAAGTCACAAAAGAAACATAGCGGGAAGTTTGGAAAGAAGACCAAGATCACCTTTTGTCTACTCATTTAACTTCTTGTTTTGTTTTTTAATGTGGTGATTTAATCAATATTTTGTTTAGTATTAAAGGGGTGATTATGATTTTGTAGTTATTAAACTTGGTAATGACTCTTATGTATGTGCAGGAATTTTGGAATTAGGTTGACTGGTTACAGTAAAACTTCGAATGGAATATAAACAATTAACAGTTTTTTTTAAATAATCGAGCTGGCTCGAGCTTTCTTCGAACCGAGCTCGAGCTCAACCTTTTAGCTCGTTAAAGAAATCGAGCTGAGCTGGCTCGTTAAAATTCGAGCTCAAGCTGGCTCTGGCTCGGCTCGTTTACAGCCTTACTCCATACATTTATTCAGCATATTCTTAGCCATTTCCAAGACCCAGACGTAGTTTTCCTCACGCTCTTTGCTTACGAACGCGTGAGCAATACTAAACGTCTGGTGTGTGGAAGTCACGCCAACAATTTGAATAAATGGAAGCCTGTACTGGTTCGTTTTATACGTCATGTCCATCATCAGTACGTGCGGAAATGCACGCCACCAGCATTACGATTTTGGATGACAGAAGAAAATGTCTTCCGCGACGTTTGTTTCAGGATCCTCCTGGGTATAGTAAACGTACCACTGACTGTGAAGCACATTTTCCAAAACCTGGATCGGAGTATCACCGAATTATTTCTTGTTTTTTATTTTCTGCTGTAAATTGTATACATCTCTAGAGATGGATACATTTGCAGGGTTATGTTTCTTTATGCTCGAAAGAATGTTACAAGGATCCATGTGTCGTTCGGTCAGATATCTTCTTCCTCCTGAGTAAATCTTCTAACATATGGATGACCCTCTAGATTATGAGCAGGTTCGTGACTGTGATTGTCGTTTATCACATGTAATTTCCAGGATTCACGAACTTCGTTGTATAACCCTATCAGTTGAAACGGACAACCGATTTTCTTGCTTCCTGACCGTCTAAGGATTACGATGCTATTATGCTCGCCACCACGGTCAGACATGAGCCAGACTTTGATTACACTGCCTGTTGTATTTGATTTATTCGTTCTTCTTTTGACTACAGTGTAACCATAATCTAGTGATCTACTTTTCATCCACCCTACCAGCGCTTCTTCGGACATAAACTCCTGACATATAAAAACAATAAAAAATACCGTAAATGGGTAGCGATAATATACAATCATCAACGTTTATGTTTCATTTAAGTCACCTCTTTGGTTTCCCAGTTAATGTTTGAATCCGCCGGCTTTTCTTCATAAGCCTCCTTCGGGTTACTTTGTTTACTGTCATCATACACAAACCCATAATCGTTTTGTTGCGCATACGATGCTTGACTATCAAAACCGACATCAGCGTTAAGTTCAACATTCAGATCTATCGTGCCGTATAAATACTCAACAGGGGGCTCTTCATTCAAATCTGGCACGTAATAGTTGAAAAAACTTCCATCCCAGAACGACATCGTTACAAATATGAATTATCTTGAAATGTATTCGAATTCGAAAACTTATGCGTTCGTTTGAAACGATTCAAGCTTATATACAAATTTGAAGTTGGTTAAATACGGGCCCGTACTGGGTCAAATCAATTTCCTTCCATGTCAGCATTGTCAGAATTGAAAAAACAAGATGGGCCGTACTGCTCAGTACGGGCCGTCTTGCTTTCAAATCATTGTCCTATGTTTCACGAAATGTCTGTACGATAAATGTGACGGGCCGTAGTGACCAATATGACCCGTATGTTTCAAATCACTATCAGGAAACAACGTTTGATCAAGTACTCAAAGGCGTATTTAAAAAAAAAAAAGTAGTGCAAGAATAACACAATTCTTCTTTTATCATCTTCCATCAACACAGCAGAATCACCATCACCAACAACGTCTGGATTCTGGACCCTTAATCATTCTACTCGTTTTTCATGGATTTTGCAAAAGGGTCATAGTCTCCTCCTCTTTTAGTTGGATTTTAAGTCTCCCCTTCTTCTAGTTGATTATCGGATCTGAAAACCCACGTCGTTTTCGATGATGGAATCGCCGTCGGTAACGAAGAGGGCGAGTAGGTCGTCGGAAAGTGGAGGATCGGAGAGTGGGGCGGAGGAGAAGGGGTGTAGTCGAACACGATTTGAGTATTTTGGATGGGTTTATCATCTGGGTACCAATTCAATTGGACGCGAGTTTTGTCATCTTCGATTTCTGTATATTCGAGGCAAATATGTGATGATGTATAAGCACGATCCTCATGAAAATCCTGGCATTGTATGTTTTTAATCTCTTGTTCACCTCTAATATCATATGCTTGCTGCTTGCATCACACCATCAACTATGATCAATATGCAAATGCATGATGAACAGAGTAAACAGGTTGTTATTTATCTAGGGCAAAAAATAGTCGTGAGAGACTGTGATGAAAAGTTTAATAGCCAAACATACAAGTTTTGTGTAATTACGTACACCCAATAACATAATTAGAACCCTATTTAGTGACTTCACTTTATGCTAACACATAGTTCTGGGCCCTAAGAAATACCCAGCCTCATATATCACTATCTAACGTGCTTGGTGCATTGATTGGATTGATTGTGGATGACAATACAATTCTACAGTAAAGCGAGCAATTCTTGGAGGGTGAGCTCCTTGGATGTTTTCACCCTAACAATTAAAAGTAAATTCACAAGCTTTTAGTCGGCGAAACGGACAATATTGATGGTATAAAGGCCTGGTGATACACTTTGTTCGTGTCTTTTGGGTTGACTAGTGAACTAGTTATTTTCTGTTTCTTTCTTGCGTAATGATATCTCATCGTTAAATTTTGATTATAATCATCTTAGTATGCTGAATGCAGAAACCAATAAGGAGGGGTGTTGTTGGGGATACACTCATGGTGGAAGAGCTAGGAAGGAGAAAGGTCAATGATGGTGTAAGATCACTTACTTGATTGCATATATTCTTAACTGGTTACAATTGCTGTAAATTCTAATTAGTTGGTCATTGTTATGAAGCTTCAAAGCAAACATTTGCTTCCGAATGCTGAAGTTAGTTAATTTTCTTTACACATGAATGAAAGAAAAGCTGACTTTGTTTGCTTGAATCATTCTTTTCTTCCAGGATCTTTATGTTCTAAGGTTTTACAACCGTTTGGACGAGGAGAAGAAAGGAGAAGTGAGTAACAGTTTTTGGTATTTACTGTTTGATTTGCATTTTATGTTGATTAGTTTTTTGTTGCAACTTGCAAGATTGCTTGTGGTACAGCTGGAGAAACCCGGAAATGGATGGAAGCATTTGATCAAGCAAAACAACATGTACAAATAATTTCAAAATTGTTGCATCATGAAATTTTGACACAGAAATACATACCTGTGCACATTTTTTTCATTTCATTAATATTTTGATCATATTTCTTTGAACTATCTTAATCAGGCTGAGTTTGAGCTTTCTCAAGGTTCTACCAGAAACAGACTGAGCGTGGAGGATGAGTATGCTATCGCTCTATGCATGTCTAATATTTTGACAATAATTCTTGTGTCATTTCATTAAGTTCTTATCCTATTATTATCATACTTTCATTTAGCGTTATCTATTACCAAAAAAATCTTGATTTTGTTAATAAGTGTAGTATTTTTTAAACTATATTGCATCCTTAACTTGTAATATTTTAGCATTTATTTTTATAGGATCGATCTTGAAGGACGCCGGCCTAGAGTAAGGCGATATGTACATGATTTAAAGAAGTTGATAAGAATAGGACATGGTAAGGTGGTGCAATTATAATTTCAACACACATCATCTTGTACTACAATAAGCTTGACTTGTTTTAGAATTGACCAATCAACTTTGACATAATTGTTATGTTTAGGTCCAGAGCTACTTGTCAGAAGATCATCAAACTTAGGAAAACACCAAAGACCAAGTGACTTCATCGAAGGCGATGCGGTAGATGTACGTCCTGTTTGGGATTGCTTATTTAACCTTAAAAGAACTTTTTATCAAAAGTGCTTATTTAATTATGACTTTTTAAAACAAAGTTTTTAAAAATGTGTTTTGATTGGCTTTTGATATATGAAAAGTCAATAAGTTGTTTGGCTATGTATATGGAGAAAAAAAGAAAGACTTTTTTACCATCTTAGACCTAAGATTATAAAAAAAATTTATAAGCAATAATTAAAATTTAAAATTCATTTAAAATTAAATTTTATTTTAAAAAAATTTTCACATACGGGTTATACCCATTATACCCATTATCAGATGGAATTGAACCACCACCACCATTATTTGCTTTTGGCTTGTTCTTCCCCCCTTTTGTTTTCAAAATTAGAGTCGGTGGTAGATGATTGCGGCACAACAATTACCCATTTAACTTCTTATCAATCAGTGTTGTAAAACTTGCGATTAGTCACCAATTAATCGGTGATTAATCGCTAGTCGGCACTGCCCTGATTAATTTTGACCTAGTCGGTCAAAAAATCGGTAGTCAGTCAAAATCGGTCAAAGTCGGAGCTAGTCGGCTCTAGTCGGGAAAATCGGACTAATCGGTTCCCCTTAAAATCACGCGATTCCAACAATTCCGGTGACCTAGCCGATCCTAATCGGCCACATGTCGGCCAAATTCCGGCGATTCGAGCAAGAAAACTTCAATCTAACCAACATGAACGAAAATATAACGACTCACCTGGGATTCCGGCCGAACTCCGATTCAAAATTGGCGACAGGGTGGTGATGGCTGTCGGAATCTGTGGAGTGGCGAGAAGAAGAAGCAGCAACTAGAGATGGAGAAGGCATGGTGCGTGTTTGCCCTAGCTGGAAAGAAGCTTTGAACGAGAAACATGTGTTTGCCCTAGCTGGAAGTCTGGAAAGAACTGAGAACGAGCGCAAGTTTGAGAACGGGAAGGCATTAGGGAATTATATTGGGTTAATACTGTTGGATCAATCTTGTATTTATTTATTAGCTTAGGGGTTAAAGTAGAAAGTTTAGTTTTAATTTGTTTTGGTTTATCTATTGAGTTTAATGTTTAGATTAGATTTGGTTTTTCAGCAAGTTTGTAGGGATTAGATTAGTTGACTTTTTGGTTTATGTTTATTATAAATAGGGGTTTAGGTTTAATGTTTTCTTTGTACCAATCGTTTAATAGAATACAAGTTCTGAGTTTTTCTTTTATTCTCATCGTGGTTTGGGTTCTGGAACAACATCAGAAGACATCAATTGGTATCAGAGCTTTTAAGCTCATACCTGCGACTCAAAGAAAGGTGTTCGGCGAGGAGCAGTAGTCGGCAGTCAAGATCGGCGGGAAGCATCTGTTCTCAATCGGCAATCATTATCGACGGTAGACTTCAATTGTAAAGTCGGCGACCAACAATCAAATCGGCAGAAGTCAGAATTGATCAAACAAACGTTTGATCGGCATATTCTGGGGCTGATTAGCTTCGATTCAAGCAAGAATCAGGTGGTACACTCAGATTTCCTTCGAATTTTTCTCAGCAAACAGGGGCTGTCGGTGCGGCAGGTTGAAATCAACGAGCTTGGGGCAGGAGAACGAGATCAGCAGAGGGGCTGAAGGGGTCGTTTGCAACCAGGTTGGGTTGGTGATCAACAGCAAGGCAGTTTGATCAGGACAGTGTTCACAAAAAAAAAAAAAAAAAAAAAAAAAAAAAAGGGTTGGATTTTTGGATAAAGCAGCAAACTTTAAGGTGTGAGCAGATTTGATCGTGTTCATGGCTCAACCAGAAAATCAAGCTATGGTTACTGTTAAAGAAAACAATACCATGTCTCTTCAATGCCCGGTATTGTCTTCTACAAATTACACGGTATGGGCTATGAGGATGCGAGTGATTTTCAATGTTCATGGGGTGTGGGAGATGATAGATCCTGGAACAAACTTAGATGCTAAGAAAAATAACATGGCCATAGCTCTTTTGTTCCAAGCCATGCCCGAAGAACAAATATTGCAAATAGGAAATCTTCAAACCGCGAAGGAGATGTGGGGAGTTCTTAAAAATCGACACTTGGGAGCGGATCGGATTCGGGAGGCAAGGCTTCAAACTCTAATGAGAGAGTTTGAAAATCTAAAGATGAAGGATCAAGGTGTGATTGATGAGTTCGCTAACAAGTTATCCGAATAATATGCATCTAGGGCCAACTCACTTGGTTCGGTTATAGAAGAAACAACATTGGTTAAGAAATTTCTTAATGGGTTGCCTAAACGGTTCATTCATATGGTGGCTTCTATAGAGCAAGTTGTAGACTTGAAACCATCGGTTATGATGATGTTGTGGTCGACTTAAGGCTTATGAGGAGAGGATCAAGGATGAGGAGACCCAAACCGAGCAAAATCACCTATTATTCACAAGATCGGATGAAAAGGCAGCAGGAAAAGGGCACAAATGCGAGCATTGTGGATGTGAAAGCTCTAACCGGGATGACTTTGGACGTGGCCAAGGTAGGGGTCGGGGGTCCGGGAGAGGTCGAGGTGTTGGTGAGCAAGTTCCACGGGATAAAAGTCGCATTAGGTGCTACAAGTGTGGTGAGCTTGGACATTACTTGTCGGAATGTCCTAGTTGGGAAGAAAAGAAAGAAAAGCTTAACTTGAATCAAGTGGATGAAGATCATATACCTTTACTTTGATGAATAAAGGATTACAAGATTGAGGGGGTGATTGTTGGATCAATCTTGTATTTATTTATTAGCTTAGGGGTTAAAGTAGAAAGTTTAGTTTTAATTTGTTTTGGTTTATCTATTGAGTTTAATGTTTAGATTAGATTTGGTTTTTCAGCAAGTTTGTAGGGATTAGATTAGTTGACTTTTTGGTTTATGTTTATAAAATAGGGTTTTAGGTTTAATGTTTTCTTTGTACCAATCGTTTAATAGAATACAAGTTCTGAGTTTTTCTTTTATTCTCATCGTGGTTTGGGTTCTGGAACAACATCAGAAGACATCAAATACTTTGTGGGCTTTAAGGATTTTTTAAATAAAATGATATTGGGTTTTAGTTCATGGGCTTTTTTATTTTTTTGGGTTTTTTAAAGGAAGAAAATTGAAGGTATTTATAATTAATTGGTTAAAATTTTTAGGTATTTGAAAAATTATATATAAAAAATTGTATATATGTATATAATTTTTAAAATTACATATAAAATTCCAATCCGATTAATCCCTAGTCCCTACCTCGCCGACCGACTAGCGATTTTTACAACACTGTTATCAATACAACAACAACAAGCGTACCCAGTAAAATCCCACTTAGAGTGGGGTCTTGGGGGGGGGGGGGAAGATAAAGACACACCTTACCCCTATCTACAAGTAGAATAGAGAGGCTGCTTCGGTAGAGTCCCCCGGCTCAAAAAACAGTTTTTTTTTTTTTTTTTAAA